>CP094632.1:41593700-41986694 GCA_023657505.1 Camelina hispida
TGATTCCTTCTGTAAGGATGAGGGAATCGTAAGACACAGGACGTGTACTTATATTCCACAGCAAAACGGAGTAGCTGAAAGGTTGAATCGGACCATCATGAACAAGGTCAGGAGCATGTTGAGTGAAAGCGGGTTGAGTCAAAGGTTTTGGGCTGAAGCTGCTTCCACCGCAGTGTACTTGATTAACAGATCTCCTTCATCGGTTCTTGAGTTCAGGGTGCCTGAAGAATTATGGACCTCTAGTATGCCTTCACTGACTGGACTTCGAAGATTCGGGTGTTTAGCTTATGTTCATTCAAGTGATGGGAAGCTAGAACCGAGGGCTAAAAGAGGAGTTTTCACAGGATATCCCGAAGGTGTAAAGGGGTTCCGAGTGTGGTTACTCGAAGAAGGGAAGTGTATAATCAGTCGGAACGTTGTCTTCAGAGAAGACATGGTCTATAAGGATATCAAAACTGAAGCAGACAAAGGTAGTACTTCTGATCCCTTTTGCACTGATAAAACCTTTAGTTTTGATTTTGCAGGTTTAGACACTGTACAGGAGGATACTTCTCGAGGTGGAGAAGTTTCAGAACCGGAAGTTATTATTATCCAGGATACAGTTGAGCAACCGGTCGATAGTACAGAGCAAGTGTCGAGTTCTGGAAATGAAAGGAGCTACCAACTGGCTCGTGACAGAGTGAGGAGACAAATTGTTCCTCCTATCAGGTTTGGAGATTATGAGTGTGAGGATGATATTGCCGGGTTTGTTTACTCGATATCAGAAGATGGTGGTTTCTCCGAGCCTGTTACATTTCAAGAAGCTGTCAATGATCAAGATAGTGACAAGTGGTTAGTAGCTGCGGATGAGGAGATGGATTCTCAGCAGAAGAATCACACTTGGGATCTAGTTGACAAGCCAGACGGTGTAAAGCCAATAGGATGCAAGTGGATATTCAAAAGAAAAGGTGGTATACCTGGGGTGGAGCCTCCTAGGTTCAAGGCTAGGCTCGTGGCTAAGGGGTATGCACAGAAGGAGGGTATTGATTACCAGGAGATCTTCGCTCCGGTGGTGAAACATGTATCTATCAGATACTTGCTGTCGGCTGCTGCACATTTCAACATGGAGTTGCAGCAGATGGATGTCAAAACGGCGTTTCTCCATGGCTACTTAGAGGAAGACATCTTCATGGAGCAACCTGAGGGGTACGAGGATCCTAAACAACCAGATAAGGTATGTCTCTTGAGAAAGTCTTTATATGGTCTAAAGCAATCTCCGAGACAGTGGAACAGGCGTTTCGATGACTACATGGCAAAGATTGGTTATAGCAGGAGCGCTTATGATCAGTGTGTATACTTCAGAAAATTGGGTGGAGGTGCTTACGTCTACTTGTTGCTCTACGTGGACGACATCTTGATAGCGTCAATTGATAAGGAGGAAGTTCAAAGCTTAAAGGCATTGTTAAATGCAGAGTTTGAGATGAAGGACTTAGGAGATGCGAAGAAAATTCTTGGCATGGAGATAACCAGAGATAGAGCTAGTGGTCGGCTCAAACTTTCCCAGGAGAGCTATCTAACGAAAGTTCTCAAGAATTTTAGGATGGATCAGTCAAAGGCAGTGGATACACCATTGGGAGCTCATTTCAAGCTGAGAGCTGCGACTGATCATGAGTTGTCTGTTCAGCGAAGTGCTATGAGTAAAGTTCCTTATCAGAGTGCAGTCGGAAGCATCATGTATTCAATGGTAGGAACGAGACCAGACTTGGCTTATCCAATAGGGGTGGTGAGTAGATTTATGAGTAATCCCATTAAGAAACATTGGGAGGCAGTGAAGTGGATTCTAAGGTATATCAGAGGATCTACTGGTGTTAGTCTGAGTTACAGGAAAGCTGGTGATTTTGTAGTCAGAGGTTATTGCGACTCTGATTATGCAGGTAATACTGACAACAGAAGATCAACTACTGGCATTGTTTTTACTATCGGAGGTAATGCCATTAGCTGGAAGTCAACTCTTCAGAGGGTGGTTTCTATGTCTTCTACTGAGGCAGAGTATATGGCCTTAGCAGAAGCTGTGAAGGAGGCAGTTTGGTTAAGAGGTTTTTCTGAAGAACTTGGGTTTCCGCAGGGTTGTGTGGAGATCAACTGTGACTCGCAGAGTGCAATCTCATTGGCGAAGAACCCTGTCTTCCATGAGAGGACAAAGCACATAGATGTGAAGTATCACTTCATCAGGGACTTAATTGCTAAAGGTCAGGTTCGAGTAGTAAAGATTGCTACTGAGATCAATCCTGCAGACAGTTTCACAAAGGTGTTACCTATCAACAAGTTGCAAGAGGCATTACAGATGCTTCGGGTCTCGAAGAACTGAGATGATCCGTCATAGACGGGTAAACAGGTATCCGGGTTTTGGATACAAGGATCTACCAGGGTAAAAGTTCTGATCATGACTAAGGTGGAGATTTGAAGGTTGTAGTCACGATCAGGTTGAAGTAAGTGTGGAGCTTACTAAGTGTAGGAAACACTCTAAGGCGTTTAAGGGTGTTTCGGTTGAGAGCTGGGCTTGATCCAGTTCAAGTCCATTCGGAACTGTTAATGGGCTGATCCATTAAGCTTTCTTATCTAGTGGCGATTGGTACGTGTGAATTGGCACGTGAGTATGGTCGTTGGAGACTAAAAGCTTCTCAACTCTTCTTCTTCCGGATTTAATTCATTCTTTGTATTGTTACGAGTTTGTTACAGAGAGAGAGAGAAGAGAGAGATTGTAATCGCCATTGTTGTAGCTCGGTTTGAGCTAAGAAGAAGCTAGTGGATTCCGGAGTTTAACTCCGGCGAGACGTAGGATTCCACATCGGAATCTGAACTCGTAAAACTCGCTTGCGTCGTTTCTTTTCTCGTTTCTTTACACATTTGTTCGATCGATTAAAACTCAAAGATCTAGATTTAGGTCTCACATCAACATATACATGATGAAACTGTTCTTCCACCAATAAAACTTGCAAGGATACATGCGGGACCTTATATCAAATGTAGGTGTGTAAAAGGTTTTGTCTTATAATAAGCAAGGAAAGGATTGTTTAAATGAGAGACATGTTTACAGCAAAATTATCAACTCCATCATTATAGCCTTCATGGATCAAGACTAAGTTATAAGAAAAATGTACATTTGTAATTCCAAGAAGCCAACAAAAACATTTGTTATTTAATTCTGTAGTTTTAGTATAAAAAAATATTATCAAACCTTTAAAGGATAAGATTTGGTTATGATAGCAAGCCTTTAAAAATATCTAACTTACCACTAATCGCAACAAGATAATGTTTAAGTTACTAAAATTTTGAAATTTTTTAAACACCTAAACTTTTGTCTTTGTATTGTTATATGTGAACTATATGGGAAAGCAGACTATATGTTGATTTAAACGCTTACCTAATAATTATATATAAATTACAATATCCATGAATAATAGATTTACATTAGCAGAAAGGTTTTTGCTCAATATAACTAGTAGCATCGAGATAAACTAAAATATTGTTTGGTTACTTATTTGAAATATCTGGATGAATTTAATATTTTTAATCTTGAGTATTGATAATTTAACAAAAAAAAAAAAATGGTTTTAATAGCAGTCTAATAGAGTCTTCTATGATTCTAACATAGTTGAGTAACCCTTGGATTTTGCATAACGTTTCTTGAATAGCCTATTAATATAATTAGGATTTTGCTCATAAACGATACTATATTAAATAAATTATTTACTTTGTTCAAATGCTTTTTTTTTTTTTCGCAATACTTTGTTCAAATGCTATTTACGAAATGTGCCTACTAAAATCTTTATCATATTTTTATTTTCATTTACTCGGATGCAAAAAAGTTTCAAAAAAAATTGGATCATCCAACTTGCCAATATAATGGTATGCTAAATTTTTTTTGGAAAGGTTACAAATCACAAGACAAATTCTATTATTCTAAACCATTTTTTTTGTCTAATAAATATCTGGTGTTACATACTAGTACCTCAATATATTTTTTCTCAAGCTTCTATAATTGTTTCTTGACCTAGTAGGAAATTATTTTTGTTAGATAACTATTTTAAGTTAATAATACTGAAATATGATATTACAAAAAACAAAAACTGTTCCCCTAACTTAATTTTTATGTTCTCATTTGTTAAATGTATGATTTTTCAGTTTATTGCATTACATATCTAGTATTTTACTACAAGTTGTTTTTTTAAGAACTTATAAAGAAAAATTTTACTACAAATAATACAAAATACAAAATAATATATATTTAAAGAAACATCTAAAGCCTATATGCTAAACTAAATGTTATAGTATATTTAATTACATTTATTTTTAAACCCATACAATGCAAGTAAGACTATTTTAATATATAGTTATATACTATGTCTAACAGACAAATACTCAAAGAACGTGTCATACAATGTATATTAAAACCAGTATCCATTGTTTATTATATTCGTGAGATGGGTTCTTTATGGAATTAACTTAAAAGAGTGCAAACTTAGGGTTTCTTAATCTTTTTTTAGCAGTATTATAAGTTCCTTGCCGTACTCGTGATAATGATCTAATACTCCATTGACTCACATAGATGCAAGAGATACTCACTCTCCCACTCGTTCAAACGTGTTGTTTACTATGTTTAATAAATGGGGTTTTGTTAGACGACAAAAAAAAAAGAACAAAAAAAAATTAAAAAAATTGGGGTTTGTCGTTATACAAAAAAAAAATTATAAAACTATCAAACCCCAAAACTAGAGAAAAAAAATATAAAAATTGATTTGGTTTTATATGCAAAAATAAAAAATCTTAATTTAAGTTCAGCAAAATAATTAATTTTAAGAAAGAAAACCTTACAAAGACGATGAATATCTTCCCGAATTGCTCCCGTTAAAAAAGAAGGAAACGACGGCATTGAAAGAGAGTTACAATTGTAAGAGTCCCCAATGAAACAGGTTGCTTAGTGTTACTTCGCAACCTTTTCTTATAAGAAGCTTTAAATTTAGTAACCATTACGAAAATTAAACGAATTGGACTTAATTTTGACGGGCTTAATGAAAAAAAAAATATACAAATTGCGGTTTGGTTCTGCAAGATCAAAAACGTTGATTTAAATTCATTGAAGATTTTCCAGAATCGATCCAATGAAAGAGAAGGAAACAAGAGTATTGGAAGAGAGTTGCAATTGTGAGCATCACCAGCGAAAGGTTACTTCACAACCTCTTGTTAGATAAGATGAAGCTCTAAATTTAGTCACCGTTACGAAATTGAAATAACTGTGCTTAATTTTGATGGGCATGTATAGTATAGACCCATATTTTCATTTTAAGCTTTTCTCTTTTTCTAACTATTTTCAATTTTTTTTTAAGTTCCCATAGATAACAACCATATCCCAGAGGTTGACTATTTTCAACCCCTTGTTAGATAAGATGAAGCTCTAAATTTAGTCACCCTTACGAAATTGAAATAACTATGCTTAACTTTGATGGGCTTGCATAGTATAGACCCATATTTTCATTTTAAGCTTTTCTTCTTTTTCTGACTATTTTCAATTTTTGTTTTTAAATTCCCATAGATAACAACCATATCCCAGAACACTCTCCGAGTTTCTGTATACAACAACCACATTTCTGCTAATTCTACAAGTTTCCGTAGATGACAAAACAGAAACATCACAGGAAATTCCCCTAATTCCCGTAACCTACACAACAAAAATATCACGACAAACCTTTAATTCTCTCGATGCGATCCCATCAAGTATGATTATTCAGGACTCCCAAGCAGTTCTTTCAACTACCAGATTACTTTGGCTGGTACTCAACTCCTAGCATGTTGCCTTAACTGAACTCCTAAATAAAATAGAAAACCATCGAGACAATTCCACCACACTCATACCTTGACAACTACAAGGTCTTAACATTTTTCATACCTTGATAAACTCACACCTAGCTTCAATTCTTGACTTAATAACGGTCTTTTACCTTAGACCCGATCTAGCCCAAAAACTTTTAACCAGTTCTCATATTCACAAGTACTTCGAGAAGTCTCTTGATCTACCACAGGTCTTTGGCGAGAACAATTCACTCCCATTCTTTTGCTCTCTTGGATCTCAATTCCCAAACCGTACTTACACTACTTTATCTTCTTTTAAAATCTTTATAAAAAAATGTTTTGGAAAAATACTTTACATATTTCCTTTTCTTAGTTAGAAAAGCTAAATATATTTACCTGGAAAAAAATAAAACTTATGATGTTTTTATGAAGTGGTTTTGTGAAAGCATTTCTTATTTGCTTAGTATCCAGACCGATTTAGTTTTACAATATCTTGAGGTATGCGTAGGTTATACTTTGATCTTGTTTTAAGGACTTTTACTAAATCTAGAAATTATCCTAAAAAGGAAGAAATTGTCTAAAAATGGCTATCTCATTCACTTCTACGAGTCTAATGTTTGGGTGGTTGGCTTGATTCAGTGAAAATATTATTTACGGATATAGTGTGTGTCTGATTTTTACAGTGTTGAATACTCAATTAATTTTAAATTAAACGACACATTGGATAAGGTTACTTTTTAAATGTTAAGAAATATGTTTACATAAGAGTGACAAACAAAAAACGATAGAGCTCCTGGAAAACAAGAATCATAGCGTATTACGAAAGTAAGAAACTTATTTCAGAATCTGAGTCAATTACGTGTCATAGTGTAGTAGTTTTCGTTGTTAAGAGCAGAAAATGGATACAAACACATTATTCATTGTTTAAAAGATAGAGAGTAGAAGATATATACAATCTAGAGATCGATAACCTTCCACGCATAGAAACAAACGATACAAGAGTTTTAACATTTTTGTCACATACACGACAATTATTGAAAGCATGAAAAGTAACACTGTGAAAGATGACCACCCCTTAAACTCCGGTTGCACATGGTATCTTCATGGATTTTGTAGTCTAGGCAGTTTCAACTGCATTCATCAAGCCTTTCGTGCAGATTGAAGAACATGCGTTTGCACATTTTTCAACCGCTCCATTCACGATTTCATTTGCATCTAGTCATCCAATCAAAATTTAAAATGGATTGTTCTCTTGTCAATTATAAAAAAGTAAAAAATTGACGAAATTGAAAATATGTTTGAGAAGTTTGTTTTACCAGAGTTTTGGAGAGTGGTTAAATCACCGCACACAGAAAACACACACCCAACTTTGCAGTATTCGTTGACAGCACCACCTTGAGAGGAAAATAAATCAATATCGCACACATCAGAAAAAATGAAATCTTGATTTGTCTTGTAACAAATAACATATGTAATAAAGCACAATGATAATCAGGTTACCTGTGTTCTCGAGAATGTCGTGCCTATATCCGGGAGGACATGTCGACCCGGAAATGATTCTGCAGCCACTGAGAGATGCACAAATTGGCCTGGACTGTCCAGATGCACGACATACATTATAGACATTCCTAGCAGTGGTAGACGGACAGCAACTCTTTGCGTCAACTTGAATATGTGCCATGAACAGACTCATAACGAGCACACTTACAATCAAAGTTTTTCCTTCCATCTTACAATTGATTACTTTTTTTTTATCGCAAAATATATGTGGAGAGTTAGAAGCTTGTACTGATGAAAACTTTGGTGATGACAAGACTCGCTTAAATACTAGTTGGTCTACAGTTTGCAACCACAAACAAGACTATCACATGCATGCTAACCCTACCTTAATCTACGGGATTAAATATTCGGAAAATAAAAAACTATTGAAACGTTATGTTACTTAATATTTGAATGTGTATGCTCGTGCTAAACATATATTTATTATGACTATGAGATATTTTTTAGAAGTAGAAGAATTTGGTCTTGAGTTATAAACTTCAAGTGACTAGGTATTCTAGGTTTTTTTCCTCTTCTTCATTTAATTGCAATGGCGTGTAAATTATATAACAGATCTCAGTGTTTGGCTCTTGAAGTGTGTTTATTTTCTGTAAAGCCACTATGAATGTGGCCCGCTTGATTCAGCTTGTGAATAGAGTAGACTGAAGTTGGGGAATGTGCGAGTTGGACCCTCACGGCTTCTAAACCGATGAAACTAACAACAAGCAAATTAAGAAAAGAGTTTTTCTTTATTAATTCAAGAGTTAAATCGACAATCGTTAGTTCGTTACTGGAGGTTCCTAACTTAAATTTACACTCACGCAATGAGCGGGAAACATACTCAAAGATCGTGTCATATTGGAACCGGTCATTCATCGTTTATTATATTTACGAGCTTATTATAAGTTCCTTGCCATAATCGTGATTACATTAATAATCTAATAGCGTAAATTAAAGAGCGGAAACCTCGATCGGAGTTCTGAATAGTATTATAAGTTCCTTGCCATACTCGTGGTTACATTAATAATCTGATAACATAATCCATTGACTCACATAGATGCAAGAGATTCTTTCTCTCTCACTCGTTCAAACGTGTTTACTATGTTTAATAAATGGATCTCTTAAGATGTTGAAAAGCCATGAGAAAGCACACGTTACAGATTCTCGGGTTAAAAGAAAAACAGACTCGCAAAACAACGCGTTACATCACACAAAAGAGTCAAGCTTTTTATTTTCCGTTAACTGTAGTCGAGTTTAGAAGTTTCATGTTACCTAATTTTTCAAGTTTCAAGTTTACGTAATTTTAACGGAAATCAACATATACATGATGAAACTGTTCTTCCACCAATAAAACTTGCAAGGATACATGCGGGACCTTATATCAAATGTAGGTGTGTAAAAGGTTTTGTCTTATAATAAGCAAGGAAAGGATTGTTTAAATGAGAGACATGTTTACAGCAAAATTATCAACTCCATCATTATAGCCTTCATGGATCAAGACTAAGTTAGAAGAAAAATGTACATTTGTAATTCCAAGAAGCCAACAAAAACATTTGTTATTTAATTCTGTAGTTTTAGTATAAAAAAATATTATCAAACCTTTAAAGGATAAGATTTGGTTATGATAGCAAGCCTTTAAAAATATCTAACTTACCACTAATCGCAACAAGATAATGTTTAAGTTACTAAAATTTTGAAATTTTTTAAACACCTAAACTTTTGTCTTTGTATTGTTATATGTGAACTATATGGGAAAGCAGACTATATGTTGATTTAAACGCTTACCTAATAATTATATATAAATTACAATATCCATGAATAATAGATTTACATTAGCAGAAAGGTTTTTGCTCAATATAACTAGTAGCATCGAGATAAACTAAAATATTGTTTGGTTACTTATTTGAAATATCTGGATGAATTTAATATTTTTAATCTTGAGTATTGATAATTTAACAAAAAAAAAAAATGGTTTTAATAGCAGTCTAATAGAGTCTTCTATGATTCTAACATAGTTGAGTAACCCTTGGATTTTGCATAACGTTTCTTGAATAGCCTATTAATATAATTAGGATTTTGCTCATAAACGATACTATTTCCTATTAAATAAATTATTTACTTTGTTCAAATGCTTTTTTTTTTCGCAATACTTTGTTCAAATGCTATTTACGAAATGTGCCTACTAAAATCTTTATCATATTTTTATTTTCATTTACTCGGATGCAAAAATTTTCAAAAAAATTGGATCATCCAACTTGCCAATATTATGGTATGCTAAATTTTTTTGGAAAGGTTACAAATCACAAGACAAATTCTATTATTCTAAACCATTTTTTTGTCTAATAAATATCTGGTGTTACATACTAGTACCTCAATATATTTTTCTCAAGCTTCTATAATTGTTTCTTGACCTAGTAGGAAATTATTTTTGTTAGATAACTATTTTAAGTTAATAATACTGAAATATGATATTACAAAAACAAAAACTGTTCCCCTAACTTAATTTTTATGTTCTCATTTGTTAAATGTATGATTTTTCAGTTTATTGCATTACATATCTAGTATTTTACTACAAGTTGTTTTTTTAAGAACTTATAAAGAAAAATTTTACTACAAATAATACAAAATACAAAATAATATATATTTAAAGAAACATCTAAAGCCTATATGCTAAACTAAATGTTATAGTATATTTAATTACATTTATTTTTAAACCCATACAATGCAAGTAAGACTATTTGAATATATAGTTATATACTATGTCTAACAGACAAATACTCAAAGAACGTGTCATACAATGTATATTAAAACCAGTATCCATTGTTTATTATATTCGTGAGATGGGTTCTTTATGGAATTAACTTAAAAGAGTGCAAACTTAGGGTTTCTTAATCTTTTTTTAGCAGTATTATAAGTTCCTTGCCGTACTCGTGATAATGATCTAATACTCCATTGACTCACATAGATGCAAGAGATACTCACTCTCCCACTCGTTCAAACGTGTTGTTTACTATGTTTAATAAATGGGGTTTTGTTAGACGACAAAAAAAAAGAACAAAAAAATTAAAAAATTGGGGTTTGTCGTTATACAAAAAAAAATTATAAAACTATCAAACCCCAAAACTAGAGAAAAAAATATAAAAATTGATTTGGTTTTATATGCAAAAATAAAAAATCTTAATTTAAGTTCAGCAAAATAATTAATTTTAAGAAAGGAAACCTTACAAAGACGATGAATATCTTCCCGAATTGCTCCCGTTAAAAAAGAAGGAAACGACGGCATTGAAAGAGAGTTACAATTGTAAGAGTCCCCAATGAAACAGGTTGCTTAGTGTTACTTCGCAACCTTTTCTTATAAGAAGCTTTAAATTTAGTAACCATTACGAAAATTAAACGAATTGGACTTAATTTTGACGGGCTTAATGAAAAAAATATACAAATTGCGGTTTGATTCTGCAAGATCAAAAACGTTGATTTAAATTCATTGAAGATTTTCCAGAATCGATCCAATGAAAGAGAAGGAAACAAGAGTATTGGAAGAGAGTTGCAATTGTGAGCATCACCAGCGAAAGGTTACTTCACAACCTCTTGTTAGATAAGATGAAGCTCTAAATTTAGTCACCGTTACGAAATTGAAATAACTGTGCTTAATTTTGATGGGCATGTATAGTATAGACCCATATTTTCATTTTAAGCTTTTCTCTTTTTCTAACTATTTTCAATTTTTTTTTTAAGTTCCCATAGATAACAACCATATCCCAGAGGTTGACTATTTTCAACCCCTTGTTAGATAAGATGAAGCTCTAAATTTAGTCACCCTTACGAAATTGAAATAACTATGCTTAACTTTGATGGGCTTGCATAGTATAGACCCATATTTTCATTTTAAGCTTTTCTTCTTTTTCTGACTATTTTCAATTTTTGTTTTTAAATTCCCATAGATAACAACCATATCCCAGAACACTCTCCGAGTTTCTGTATACAACAACCACATTTCTGCTAATTCTACAAGTTTCCGTAGATGACAAAACAGAAACATCACAGGAAATTCCCCTAATTCCCGTAACCTACACAACAAAAATATCACGACAAACCTTTAATTCTCTCGATGCGATCCCATCAAGTATGATTATTCAGGACTCCCAAGCAGTTCTTTCAACTACCAGATTACTTTGGCTGGTACTCAACTCCTAGCATGTTGCCTTAACTGAACTCCTAAATAAAATAGAAAACCATCGAGACAATTCCACCACACTCATACCTTGACAACTACAAGGTCTTAACATTTTTCATACCTTGATAAACTCACACCTAGCTTCAATTCTTGACTTAATAACGGTCTTTTACCTTAGACCCGATCTAGCCCAAAAACTTTTAACCAGTTCTCATATTCACAAGTACTTCGAGAAGTCTCTTGATCTACCACAGGTCTTTGGCGAGAACAATTCACTCCCATTCTTTTGCTCTCTTGGATCTCAATTCCCAAACCGTACTTACACTACTTTATCTTCTTTTAAAATCTTTATAAAAAAATGTTTTGGAAAAATACTTTACATATTTCCTTTTCTTAGTTAGAAAAGCTAAATATATTTACCTGGAAAAAAATAAAACTTATGATGTTTTTATGAAGTGGTTTTGTGAAAGCATTTCTTATTTGCTTAGTATCCAGACCGATTTAGTTTTACAATATCTTGAGGTATGCGTAGGTTATACTTTGATCTTGTTTTAAGGACTTTTACTAAATCTAGAAATTATCCTAAAAAGGAAGAAATTGTCTAAAAAATGGCTATCTCATTCACTTCTACGAGTCTAATGTTTGGGTGGTTGGCTTGATTCAGTGAAAATATTATTTACGGATATAGTGTGTGTCTGATTTTTACAGTGTTGAATACTCAATTAATTTTAAATTAAACGACACATTGGATAAGGTTACTTTTTAAATGTTAAGAAATATGTTTACATAAGAGTGACAAACAAAAAACGATAGAGCTCCTGGAAAACAAGAATCATAGCGTATTACGAAAGTAAGAAACTTATTTCAGAATCTGAGTCAATTACGTGTCATAGTGTAGTAGTTTTCGTTGTTAAGAGCAGAAAATGGATACAAACACATTATTCATTGTTTAAAAGATAGAGAGTAGAAGATATATACAATCTAGAGATCGATAACCTTCCACGCATAGAAACAAACGATACAAGAGTTTTAACATTTTTGTCACATACACGACAATTATTGAAAGCATGAAAAGTAACACTGTGAAAGATGACCACCCCTTAAACTCCGGTTGCACATGGTATCTTCATGGATTTTGTAGTCTAGGCAGTTTCAACTGCATTCATCAAGCCTTTCGTGCAGATTGAAGAACATGCGTTTGCACATTTTTCAACCGCTCCATTCACGATTTCATTTGCATCTAGTCATCCAATCAAAATTTAAAATGGATTGTTCTCTTGTCAATTATAAAAAAGTAAAAAATTGACGATATTGAAAATATGTTTGAGAAGTTTGTTTTACCAGAGTTTTGGAGAGTGGTTAAATCACCGCACACAGAAAACACACACCCAACTTTGCAGTATTCGTTGACAGCACCACCTTGAGAGGAAAATAAATCAATATCGCACACATCAGAAAAATGAAATCTTGATTTGTCTTGTAACAAATAACATATGTAATAAAGCACAATGATAATCAGGTTACCTGTGTTCTCGAGAATGTCGTGCCTATATCCGGGAGGACATGTCGACCCGGAAATGATTCTGCAGCCACTGAGAGATGCACAAATTGGCCTGGACTGTCCAGATGCACGACATACATTATAGACATTCCTAGCAGTGGTAGACGGACAGCAACTCTTTGCGTCAACTTGAATATGTGCCATGAACAGACTCATAACGAGCACACTTACAATCAAAGTTTTTCCTTCCATCTTACAATTGATTACTTTTTTTTATCGCAAAATATATGTGGAGAGTTAGAAGCTTGTACTGATGAAAACTTTGGTGATGACAAGACTCGCTTAAATACTAGTTGGTCTACAGTTTGCAACCACAAACAAGACTATCACATGCATGCTAACCCTACCTTAATCTACGGGATTAAATATTCGGAAAATAAAAAACTATTGAAACGTTATGTTACTTAATATTTGAATGTGTATGCTCGTGCTAAACATATATTTATTATGACTATGAGATATTTTTTAGAAGTAGAAGAATTTGGTCTTGAGTTATAAACTTCAAGTGACTAGGTATTCTAGGTTTTTTTCCTCTTCTTCATTTAATTGCAATGGCGTGTAAATTATATAACAGATCTCAGTGTTTGGCTCTTGAAGTGTGTTTATTTTCTGTAAAGCCACTATGAATGTGGCCCGCTTGATTCAGCTTGTGAATAGAGTAGACTGAAGTTGGGGAATGTGCGAGTTGGACCCTCACGGCTTCTAAACCGATGAAACTAACAACAAGCAAATTAAGAAAAGAGTTTTTCTTTATTAATTCAAGAGTTAAATCGACAATCGTTAGTTCGTTACTGGAGGTTCCTAACTTAAATTTACACTCACGCAATGAGCGGGAAACATACTCAAAGATCGTGTCATATTGGAACCGGTCATTCATCGTTTATTATATTTACGAGCTTATTATAAGTTCCTTGCCATAATCGTGATTACATTAATAATCTAATAGCGTAAATTAAAGAGCGGAAACCTCGATCGGAGTTCTGAATAGTATTATAAGTTCCTTGCCATACTCGTGGTTACATTAATAATCTGATAACATAATCCATTGACTCACATAGATGCAAGAGATTCTTTCTCTCTCACTCGTTCAAACGTGTTTACTATGTTTAATAAATGGATCTCTTAAGATGTTGAAAAGCCATGAGAAAGCACACGTTACAGATTCTCGGGTTAAAAGAAAAACAGACTCGCAAAACAACGCGTTACATCACACAAAAGAGTCAAGCTTTTTATTTTCCGTTAACTGTAGTCGAGTTTAGAAGTTTCATGTTACCTAATTTTTCA
This sequence comes from Camelina hispida, assembly GCA_023657505.1. Lineage (NCBI taxonomy): Eukaryota > Viridiplantae > Streptophyta > Magnoliopsida > Brassicales > Brassicaceae > Camelina > Camelina hispida. Next base: position 41,608,088 of record CP094632.1, read on the forward strand.
AGTTTCAAGTTTACGTAATTTTAACGGAAATCAACATATACATGATGAAACTGTTCTTCCACCAATAAAACTTGCAAGGATACATGCGGGACCTTATATCAAATGTAGGTGTGTAAAAGGTTTTGTCTTATAATAAGCAAGGAAAGGATTGTTTAAATGAGAGACATGTTTACAGCAAAATTATCAACTCCATCATTATAGCCTTCATGGATCAAGACTAAGTTAGAAGAAAAATGTACATTTGTAATTCCAAGAAGCCAACAAAAACATTTGTTATTTAATTCTGTAGTTTTAGTATAAAAAAATATTATCAAACCTTTAAAGGATAAGATTTGGTTATGATAGCAAGCCTTTAAAAATATCTAACTTACCACTAATCGCAACAAGATAATGTTTAAGTTACTAAAATTTTGAAATTTTTTAAACACCTAAACTTTTGTCTTTGTATTGTTATATGTGAACTATATGGGAAAGCAGACTATATGTTGATTTAAACGCTTACCTAATAATTATATATAAATTACAATATCCATGAATAATAGATTTACATTAGCAGAAAGGTTTTTGCTCAATATAACTAGTAGCATCGAGATAAACTAAAATATTGTTTGGTTACTTATTTGAAATATCTGGATGAATTTAATATTTTTAATCTTGAGTATTGATAATTTAACAAAAAAAAAAAATGGTTTTAATAGCAGTCTAATAGAGTCTTCTATGATTCTAACATAGTTGAGTAACCCTTGGATTTTGCATAACGTTTCTTGAATAGCCTATTAATATAATTAGGATTTTGCTCATAAACGATACTATTTCCTATTAAATAAATTATTTACTTTGTTCAAATGCTTTTTTTTTTCGCAATACTTTGTTCAAATGCTATTTACGAAATGTGCCTACTAAAATCTTTATCATATTTTTATTTTCATTTACTCGGATGCAAAAAAATTTTCAAAAAAAATTGGATCATCCAACTTGCCAATATAATGGTATGCTAAATTTTTTTTGGAAAGGTTACAAATCACAAGACAAATTCTATTATTCTAAACCATTTTTTTTTGTCTAATAAATATCTGGTGTTACATACTAGTACCTCAATATATTTTTTCTCAAGCTTCTATAATTGTTTCTTGACCTAGTAGGAAATTATTTTTGTTAGATAACTATTTTAAGTTAATAATACTGAAATATGATATTACAAAAACAAAAACTGTTCCCCTAACTTAATTTTTATGTTCTCATTTGTTAAATGTATGATTTTTCAGTTTATTGCATTACATATCTAGTATTTTACTACAAGTTGTTTTTTTAAGAACTTATAAAGAAAAATTTTACTACAAATAATACAAAATACAAAATAATATATATTTAAAGAAACATCTAAAGCCTATATGCTAAACTAAATGTTATAGTATATTTAATTACATTTATTTTTAAACCCATACAATGCAAGTAAGACTATTTGAATATATAGTTATATACTATGTCTAACAGACAAATACTCAAAGAACGTGTCATACAATGTATATTAAAACCAGTATCCATTGTTTATTATATTCGTGAGATGGGTTCTTTATGGAATTAACTTAAAAGAGTGCAAACTTAGGGTTTCTTAATCTTTTTTTAGCAGTATTATAAGTTCCTTGCCGTACTCGTGATAATGATCTAATACTCCATTGACTCACATAGATGCAAGAGATACTCACTCTCCCACTCGTTCAAACGTGTTGTTTACTATGTTTAATAAATGGGGTTTTGTTAGACGACAAAAAAAAAAGAACAAAAAAATAATAAAAAAAATTGGGGTTTGTCGTTATACAACAAAAAAATTATAAAACTATCAAACCCCAAAACTAGAGAAAAAAAATATAAAAATTGATTTGGTTTTATATGCAAAAATAAAAAATCTTAATTTAAGTTCAGCAAAATAATTAATTTTAAGAAAGGAAACCTTACAAAGACGATGAATATCTTCCCGAATTGCTCCCGTTAAAAAAGAAGGAAACGACGGCATTGAAAGAGAGTTACAATTGTAAGAGTCCCCAATGAAACAGGTTGCTTAGTGTTACTTCGCAACCTTTTCTTATAAGAAGCTTTAAATTTAGTAACCATTACGAAAATTAAACGAATTGGACTTAATTTTGACGGGCTTAATGAAAAAAAAAATATACAAATTGCGGTTTGGTTCTGCAAGATCAAAAACGTTGATTTAAATTCATTGAAGATTTTCCAGAATCGATCCAATGAAAGAGAAGGAAACAAGAGTATTGGAAGAGAGTTGCAATTGTGAGCATCACCAGCGAAAGGTTACTTCACAACCTCTTGTTAGATAAGATGAAGCTCTAAATTTAGTCACCGTTACGAAATTGAAATAACTGTGCTTAATTTTGATGGGCATGTATAGTATAGACCCATATTTTCATTTTAAGCTTTTCTCTTTTTCTAACTATTTTCAATTTTTTTTAAGTTCCCATAGATAACAACCATATCCCAGGTTGACTATTTTCAACCCCTTGTTAGATAAGATGAAGCTCTAAATTTAGTCACCCTTACGAAATTGAAATAACTATGCTTAACTTTGATGGGCTTGCATAGTATAGACCCATATTTTCATTTTAAGCTTTTCTTCTTTTTCTGACTATTTTCAATTTTTGTTTTTAAATTCCCATAGATAACAACCATATCCCGAACACTCTCCGAGTTTCGTATACAACAACCACATTTCTGCTAATTCTACAAGTTTCCGTAGATGACAAAACAGAAACATCACAGGAAATTCCCTAATTCCCGTAACCTACACAACAAAAATATCACGACAAACCTTTAATTCTCTCGATGCGATCCCATCAAGTATGATTATTCAGGACTCCCAAGCAGTTCTTTCAACTACCAGATTACTTTGGCTGGTACTCAACTCCTAGCATGTTGCCTTAACTGAACTCCTAAATAAAATAGAAAACCATCGAGACAATTCCACCACACTCATACCTTGACAACTACAAGGTCTTAACATTTTTCATACCTTGATAAACTCACACCTAGCTTCAATTCTTGACTTAATAACGGTCTTTTACCTTAGACCCGATCTAGCCCAAAAACTTTTAACCAGTTCTCATATTCACAAGTACTTCGAGAAGTCTCTTGATCTACCACAGGTCTTTGGCGAGAACAATTCACTCCCATTCTTTTGCTCTCTTGGATCTCAATTCCCAAACCGTACTTACACTACTTTATCTTCTTTTAAAATCTTTATAAAAAAATGTTTTGGAAAAATACTTTACATATTTCCTTTTCTTAGTTAGAAAAGCTAAATATATTTACCTGGAAAAAAATAAAACTTATGATTTTTTTATGAAGTGGTTTAGTGAAAGCATTTCTTATTTGCTTAGTATCCAGACCGATTTAGTTTTACAATATCTTGAGGTATGCGTAGGTTATACTTTGATCTTGTTTTAAGGACTTTTAATAAATCTAGAAATTATCCTAAAAAGGAAGAAACTGTCTAAAAAATGGCTATCTCATTCACTTCTACGAGTCTAATGTTTGGGTGGTTGGCTTGATTCAGTGAAAAAATTATTTACGGATATAGTGTGTGTCTGATTTTTACAGTGTTGAATACTCAATTAATTTTAAATTAAACGACACATTGAATAAGGTTACTTTTTAAATGTTAAGAAATATGTTTACATAAGAGTGACAAACAAAAAACGATAGAGCTCCTGGAAAACAAGAATCATAGCGTATTACGAAAGTAAGAAACTTATTTCAGAATCTGAGTCAATTACGTGTCATAGTGTAGGAGTTTTCGTTGTTAAGAGCAGATTATTCATTGTTTAAAAGATAGAGAGTAGAAGATATATACAATCTAGAGATCGATAACCTTCCACGCATAGAAACAAACGATACAAGAGTTTTAACATTTTTGTCACATACACGACAATTATTGAAAGCATGAAAAGCAACACTGTGAAAGATGACCACCCCTTAAACTCCGGTTGCACATGGTATCTTCATGGATTTTGTAGTCTAGGCAGTTTCAACTGCATTCATCAAGCCTTTCGTGCAGATTGAAGAACATGCGTTTGCACATTTTTCAACCGCTCCATTCACGATTTCATTTGCATCTAGTCATCCAATCAAAATTTAAAATGGATTGTTCTCTTGTCAATTTTTAAAAAGAAACAAATTGACAATATTGAAAATATGTTTGGTAAGTTTTATTTACCGGAGTTTTGGAGAGTGGTTAAACCACCGCACACAGAAAATACACACCCAACTTTGCAGTATTCGTTGACAGCACCACCTTGAGAAGAAAATAAATCAATATCACACACATCAGAAAAATGAAATCTTGACTTGTCTTGTAACAAATAGTATATGTAATATAGCACAATGTTAATCAGGTTACCTGTGTTTTCGAGAATGTCGTGCCTATATCCGGGAGGACATGTCGACCCGGCAATGATTCTGCAGCCACTGAGAGATGCACAAGTTTGCTGGGACTGTCCCGTTAAACGACATACATTATAGACATTCCTAGCAGTGGTAGACGGACAGCAACTCTTTGCGTCAACTTGAATATGTGCCATGAACAGACTCATAACGAGCACACTTACAATCAAAGTTTTTCCTTCCATCTTACAATTGATTACTTTTTTTTATCGCAAAATATATGTGGAGAGTTAGAAGCTTGTACTGATGAAAACTTTGGTGATGACAAGACTCGCTTAAATACTAGTTGGTCTACAGTTTGCAACCACAAACAAGACTATCACATGCATGCTAACCCTACCTTAATCTACGGGATTAAATATTCGGAAAATAAAAAACTATTGAAACGTTATGTTACTTAATATTTGAATGTGTATGCTCGTGCTAAACATATATTTATTATGACTATGAGATATTTTTTAGAAGTAGAAGAATTTGGTCTTGAGTTATAAACTTCAAGTGACTAGGTATTCTAGGTTTTTTTCCTCTTCTTCGTTTAATTGCAATGGCGTGTAAATTATATAACAGATCTCAGTGTTTGGCTCTTGAAGTGTGTTTATTTTCTGTAAAGCCACTATGAATGTGGCCCGCTTGATTCAGCTTGTGAATAGAGTAGACTGAAGTTGGGGAATGTGCGAGTTGGACCCTCACGGATTCTAAACCGATGAAACTAACAACAAGCAAATTAAGAAAAGAGTTTTTCTTGATTAATTCAAGAGTTAAATCGACAATCGTTAGTTCGTTACTGGAGGTTCCTAACTTAAATTTACACTCACGCAATGAGCGGGAAAAATACTCAAAGATCGTGTCATATAATGTCATATTGGAACCGGTCATTCATTGTTTATTATATTTATGACCGTATTATAAGTTCCTTGCCATAATCGTGATTACATTACTAATCTAAGCTTAAATTAACGAGCGGAAACCTCGATCGGAGTTCTGAATAGTATTATAAGTTCCTTGCCATACTCGTGGTTACATTAATAATCTGATAAGTGATAACATAATCCATTGACTCACATAGATGCAAGAGATTCTTTCTCTCTCACTCGTTCAAACGTGTTTACTATGTTTAATAAATGGATCTCTTAAGATGTTGAAAAGCCATGAGAAAGCACACGTTACAGATTCTCGGGTAAAAAGAAAAACAGACTGGCAAAACAACCCGTTACATCACACAAAAAAGAGTCAAGTTTTTTTCTTCCGTTAACTGCAGTGCCGGTCCGACATTTATTAGTGCCCTATGGCAAACTTAAAAACATGTCTTTTTATATATTACCAAAAAATTATAACCAATAGTATATAAGATTTTATGTTTAATGTTTTGAAAATTTATTAACACAAGCCAAAGTCAAAGCATTAAATTTGATAAAAAAATTTATCTAATAGTTTAACAAAACAAACTATTAACCTCAAAATGGAAAAAGTTAAAACCAAAACTAACAATTAACCTCAAAAACTATGATTTGCACTTATATTAAAGTCTACATTTTTTGTAAAATTCTTTAGATATATATAAAAACTCTATCATAATCATATATATAATAGCAGAGTTTTCTCTCATTTTAGGTTGTCCACGTCAGCAACATAATTTAACAAATCTGTTGGGCTTTACATAAGCCCAAATATAATTGTTAAAGTCCAATTAATCTAAGCATATCTGAACAGATCATGTATTTCAAAGAGCTGGAGAAAACATCGTCGTCGTCTTCCATATCATCTCTCCAGAAATCATCTGATTAACGATTCTGCTTCTTTGCCCAAAAAAAAAACACGATTCTGTTTCTCTGATCTTTCTCTTCGTCAAGGTCCCATGGCTGGGTAAGTTCTTTTTCCTTTCTATCTCGCTCTGGATTTTTGTTTGATAATTGTGTGTTTTAGTTGAGTCTCAAACCCTAACTACGATTCCTCCTTATTGCAATTTTGAAGTAGCTGGTTCATGGAAGGTTGCCAGATCTGGTTTGCTATTTCAGAAGCACATGAAAGATTATGTTCCTACAGTGGAAACACCAAGCACCGGCTCCAACAGATTCAGAGGTATGAAGGGGTTAGAGCAGAGCCAAAACCAGGACGGTATGGTCTCTAACACATCTTTCAGCTTTGCGAATAACAGGTTCTTTAGCAATGAGGTTGATGAAAACATGGGATATTTTTGAAAGGCATGAGAGGTCTTTTGGGATTTGATAGTTAGTTCCAATGTTGTCTTTGTAAAGAATTGAGTACTAAAGGCTAACTTTTTTAGGGTATATGAATCTCATGAGGGGGTTTCAATGTTAACGTGTCTACGGTGTTTTTGGTAATGGCATTGTGTTTCTTAGATTAAGCTTCTCTTTTTATGAAGAGGTTTTTCTGGAAAGTGTTACAGATTCTAGAAAATAAGATTGTTCTTCAAGAACTCATCGCTTATCAATCAATATGTATTTTTTTCGTGTTATGAGTTTTTTATTTAAAAGCTGATAGTTACAATTACAAAGCATCGGTAAGCTAAACACCGATGTCTTTAGTTTTAACACTTTGGATCTCTTATTACAATTACATCGGTATTAATTCCCCTTCAGCTGAAATTTTCGGATCACTATGGCTCTTTGATTGCTATAACAATGTAAATATGGTAATGCTAATTTGATAGACCCAGCTTGAATTTTTTACCTTTTAAACTGCTGCTTAGTATTCCCAATATATCTGTAGCACATTTTCAGTGTCTGCATTCTGGTAGACATAATGTTTGGTCTTTCAGGATTTAGTTTTGTTTTTTTTTTGTGACTATGTCTTCTTTAACCTACATTTGGTAATGGCATTGTGTTGATATCATCTCTCTGATCATTATGCTTTGTCTATAATGTTTGGAACTACTGTCTTCACAAATAACTGTTCATTTTTTCTGTATGTAGACGATCATGGCTACTCTATAGCAACCGCATGGCAACCAAAATTATGAGTGCAGAGTGCATGGCTGGTTGAGACCCTCGCCAAGTTTTGTGGAAAAATAAATCCTACAAGACATTGTCCAAACTCTCGACACGTCATTGACAACAGCAATGTATAGTTTGGTCGATTCGATAATTATGTATATGATTAAATACAATGTGCAGTTATACATAAGTAAGATTCTTAAATTCATGTATTCATTTCTATTCTAAACTCCACTACTTGAGTCTCATATCGTGCTTGAAATTTTAATTGTCCACTATTGACACGGAAATTGGAATAAACCATTCTCACTCCACCTTATGTCGATTAGTCTTTCTATAGGACTACTATAAATCCTATCACACCACCCACGAACAAAAATTCATCCTTGCACCTTGATTAAAGAAACTGAAACTTTATTTTGTGAAAATTCCCCATGTTGATGTTGTTGCGATTCCTGTTGAGGCTAATTATGTGAGCTTTGATGGTTTACGACTTGGTCTAGGTTGCCACAAGTTTTGATCATTTGAAGACTGTATGAGGTGTTCTACATGAAAATTTTAAAGAAGCATGTTACGTAAGAGGGTTGAATGATGGAGACAACTAATGGGACAAGCGAAATGGTGGAGTTCATGGTAAGATTTGTTGGAAAGCTCATTCACTATGGTGGCTAGCACTTTGAAGCTAGAACTGTGTTTGTGGCCTCTGTCACACTTCAACAATCAAAAATCTGAAACATTTCCACTATACAACGCCAACCTTGAGAAGCAACCTCCACTATCTTCTCTCATATCATGAAATAGTAGAGAACGTCGCAACAAGAATAACAACAAGGTTCCTCCAATTCCTCAATGCAGTTCATATAACCTTCAACTGAGAACACTTTCAATTGAAAACAAAACAAGAAAACAAGAAAACCTAATAAGCAAAAACCCCAATACTAAAAAACAAATAGGCCCATCAAGTGAAATAAAAAGCTTTCGACAATTGTCTATTAAGATATGACCCATTTTAACCAAATGATAAATCAGACAAAATACTATTCTATACAATTGCAAAGTTGGAAAAAAAAAACAATACAAAGTACACATAAATATCACCTTCATGGGAACATATAATGTCAAATATTTTTTTAATCCCCAATTTGTCATACACAAATACATATAATCAAAAACATAAAAGGAAAAACAAAACAAAAAAATACATAAAAAGATACATTAGTATAAGTACCGGCTAAGCACATTTGTTAAGGGTGTAAAAACACTAGGTCCAAAAAAACATGTTAATTAAAATAATTTCAAAAAACAGTATATAACTATATATGTAGGTTTTTAATTAATGACATACCTCTAAGTCTGCATAAAATTTAAGTCAGGACTGATTAGCATATAACTCCGCGCAACGCGCGGGTTCTCATCCCTAGTTTTACAAAAAAATGTCTTAATTTTTTTGATGCCCTAATCCTTTGCTTGAGTTGATTGCCCTATGGGCCGGTCCTGGTTAACTGTAGTCGAGTTTAGAAGTTTCATGCTACCTAATTTTTTTTTGTCTTTTGTGTTTTTTTGTAAGGTTGGGCTGCTAGTCAAATCTCTTAAAGAGATAGGTAAATGAGTAAGTACACTATCTGATTTCAATTTAAAGAGTCCATGTTTCGATGTTGGTTTTTTACTTGACCTTCTTCTTTTGATTTCTATTATCGTTTGTTTACGTAATTTTAACGGAAATCAACATATACATGATGAAACTGTTCTTCCACCAATAAAACTTGCAAGGATTTATATATGCGGGACCTTATATCAAATGTAGGTGTCAAAGGTTTTGTCTTATAATAAGCAAGGAAAGGATTGTTTAAATGAGAGACATGTTTACAGCAAAATTATCAACTCCATCATTATAGGCTTCTTGTAATTCCAAGAAGCGATCAAAAACATTTGTTATTTAATTTATGTAGTTTTAGTTCAAAATTTTTTATCAAACCTTTAAAGGATAAGATTTTGTTATGATAGCAAGCCTTTAAAAATATTTAACTTACCACTAATCGCAACAAGATACTGTTTAAGTTACTAAAATTTTGAAAATTTTTAAAACCCCTAAACTTTTATCTTTATATTATTATATGTCAATTACATAAGAAAGCAGACTATATGTTAATATAAACGCTTTCCAATAATTATAAACACGCTTAAATGTAGAGTTTTCTCAGAATCTTTGAACGAAAAGATAAATGCAATTTGGTGATATAGGTGGCCAAATCAATTTTTTTAAACATAACTGGAGTGTTTCAAATTCAATTTTTTTTCCTCTGTTTTTTAATCATCAATGGTTCCATGCAGGGCTATATCTTCAAAAAAAAACAACTTTTTTCAGACTTGCACAAATGAACCATGAAGAATTTATATATCAAACTTATACATGTGCTAAATCATACATATCAAAAATTTGAATTTCAAACCCAAAGTTAACTTTTTGTGCCAAATAATACAAAAACATGGAAACCATTTCAGAGAGTTAACATACCGTCAAGTTTTGATGATAGGTATACAATTATTGTCATACTAGAATCTACCCCGTGGTACACCATGGGGCAATTGTTTTTTTTCCTTTTTCTAAATTAATCTTCCAATATTAGTTTTCATACAATTGGTAAAGTTATGTTGTAGTTTTAAAATAATTACATATGTTATTTTGATATAGATACATTATATGTTTTTAGTTTTTTTAAACAAACTAACTATATATATAATTATGAATTTACTGGACTATATACATTTAGAGGTATCCAACTATATTAAGATAGATTTTACGTAAATTTGTTTAATATAATTTTGGTTTGCAGAAAGTTAAAAAGAGAAAATATGGTGCACAAATTAAATTAAAGATACCAAGAGCATAGCTTACCACAGCTTAATTTTAATATGTTAAAATTTATTATAAAAAGGTGAGATATAGAGATATATAATATTACCGTTAAAAAAAATACAGATATACTATTTTATTGAGTTTAGATCTACGACATAATAATCCAGGAAGAACAATCGAGAAAGTATAATTTTTTCTTTTGTTTCAAAGTCGATAGATTTTCACAAAATTGCTTAACAATTTCGTGTCTCTTCTTCCAATAGTTCTTAAGAGATTTGATTTGGCTACTTGTTGACCTTCGATGTATGAGATTGGTAACTCAATCTCTTTACCCAGATATGATCGTTCTTATTTTTCTTTTGGAATCGATTGATTTTTAGTGGTCGACTACATAACTTATCAGATCCAAATATACAGTCTTTAATTAACCGTACATCTTGTGATTTCAGGAGCTGCAGGTTATATTCTTGTCATCATCATAGGTTATAATTCGGATTATGTTTATCAAAGCTACCGAAATAAAGGTAATTTTGATTACATCTTGTTTATATATACTGATTTGATCGAAACTCATAAATTTTCTGTTGGGTAATTGGAAATAAATAGTTATGTGAGATTTGTTTTTGAATAGCTGCTCAAGGAAAAGAGGAAAACAACTGTGAATCAGAATCAACTACTAAAAATTTAGTTTTTGCGGATTAATACCAATCTCTTATTGCCAGAAGCTATCATCGTAGTTGGTTTGCCTTATCACTTTAGTCTCGTGGTGTAAAAGAACCTGCATATAGCCAAAATCAAAATTAGATCAAGTACACTTCAGGCTTTTATCTCTTTCGATCTTTAGTGGACAAAATGGATCATGTAGGTTTTGTTTACAAAATGGAGTTCCAACTAAAAAAACCTACATTGATATGTTGTTTATGTGGTTCAGGAAAACCCAGAGAGGGCAAATGGGCATATCTTCAATGTTGGCAATTCAAACAACATCGATCATGATACTTTGCGATGAAGTAATAGACCCATATGGTGAATATCTTCTTAATGCCATCCCTTGCATGTTAGTTATGTCATTGAGCACAAGATGGTCTGCTTTGCGTTTGGTAGATCTATTAGTTGGTGTGACTGATTGGTGAATAATCTCCTCACGGTGTGCATTTGCAGAGGTTAAACATTTGGCATTTGGTTTGGATAGATCTTCAGTGATTCTTTTGAAAACTGACTTTAAAGGAACAAAAGCAACAATATTTAATGAACCATGTTTTGGTTTCCATCGTTTAGGGATAGATGTTGCTTCTTCCCTCAATTGTTTAGGTGGCATTTTGACTTGATGCTCTCTGAAGACTATGTGATCCTAGTTTTTCATGATAGAGTGGTAGTTTTACTAATAGGTTTGTAATTTATGAAGACGGCTTCTGTTAAGCTAGTGATGTAGAACCCTAGAATAGAATGTAAAAATCTAAATCACTTATATATGGCTATACATATAAATTGTGATTACATATTTTTCTGAATATTGCAATATTTTTTCATATGGTAATATAACTAACGAATATGGATATTTTATTGATCTGATTTAATTCTAATTTACGAATCTAATATGAAAAGATTTTGCTACGGTGTTAAAGATGTTTGGGGGATTTCGAATAACTCAATCCGGTGAATTGCCTCATCTCGACGAATCAAGTAAGTTACTATTATTACATAAGAAATCTATTGTTCATAGATTACTAATTTGAAATATTACTTTGGTTTAGCATAAATTTGTTAATAGATTCCACCGTTTTTTTGAACAAATAAGAATTTGCACAGTTAATAGGTTGACATATATATAATAATAAGATAAATAATATTTAGATGTATGTAGAACTAAACCAAACTGTGACCCATTTTATTAAAAACCAAAAGGAAATTGGTACATAACCAATACTATTTTAAAAATCCAGAAATGAAATAAAAACCATAGAAACCAGTTGATAGTCTTAAACAACTCAAAAACATAAAATAAAAGGAACAATAAACTTCAAATCGATTGTATTAGACACCAGGATCACTCCTTCTTTTCGATCTTAACAACCACAGTTTTGGTTTTCTTCTCATCGATAGCCTTAGTGGGATTCTCTTTCTTAGGCATCACTCCTGTAGGCTTAGTAACCTTCTCTTCATTAGGCATTAGTGCTATAGGCTTACTAACCTTCTCTTCCTTAGGTGTCACTGCTGTAGGCTTAGTAATCTTCTCATCCTTAGGTGGCATAGCCAAGATAGGCTTAGCCACCGTCTCTTGATTAGGCATGTCTCCCTCTTCAAAATCCAGAGCCCCACATTTCAAAGAAAACTCTTTCTCTCCTGTTTCACATTCATTCAACGGTGTACATAACTTTTTCGAGGTGGAAGCTTGATCAGAAGACTCAACATTAGGTGCATATAACCGCTTTGATGAAGGTGTATTGGAGTCGGTTGTTTCTTGACTGTAAGTCAACATTTGCTGTTGAAAACATATGTATAAGAACATATAATAATCCACCGTAAGCATAATGTAGATGTATATAAGTCTAGCATATTATACTAATACCTGATCGCCAGAGACGATTGTACCCTGGGTAACCATTTCGATAGAATCTTCAGGAGCATCTTCAGATAACAGACCATTCTTTTCCAACACTTTTAAGACTCTATACGAATCCTTGCTCGAAAATGTTTTCTGCAGTTACGGCAATGAGGAAAACAAAAGTTTTCCCCACCAAAGTCTGAATTTGTGGAGGCAGGTTTTCTGGATTCTCAATCTAAAACAATTCCACATTTCATCAGACATACATCCATAACTGCAAAATAAGAACTTTGATATTACATCATGACAGTACCTCTTTTAGACAGCCACCAAGAACAGACGTCGCGGGTTCACCAATGATATCTTGAGCAACACTATCAAACAGTAGATACTTAGTTTCTCCAGTGCTGTCCAGTACCTTAGCGTAGAGCCCATATCTTATCACATGTTTATAACAATTATTCTTAACCACAAATTTAATTTTTTCAATCAAAGAGAGGTAAAATAGTAACACTACTTACTTTGCACCAACGCTACTAACTGGTGACTTGCACGTATAACACCAAAATTTTGGTTTAGTTCCCTTTTGGCTCATAGTATTGTCTCCGGCATTTAGTGGAGTCACTTTCTTGTTGCAGTTACGACAACTGATATAGTACCAGGCCCAATCAGTATCTATTGCGTAAATTGTGCAGTGAAATCTAACTTTACCTACCTAAAGTCGAGAAAACGAAACATATTTAGGTTACCATTTACCTAATGGCTTCTAGACTTTAACTAAGGTTATCTATAATTAAGCACATACCTCGAAAGTAGCTAAAAGTTCAGAGATGGTCATTCTGGGGTGTTCGAGACACTTATCATCATTTATCGAATTCATTAGTGCAAGACGTGGAGGATTCGAACGTATAGTAAGCGTCAGACTATCTTTAGGAAGTCTATTCAGTGGAAATAAAACACATAGCAATATTTGATGTAAGTTATATTTTAGAGATATTGAATAAGATATGTGGTAGGATACTCACGATGTGGTAAAGGCATCTACTTTTGGAAATGGCGGATTAACATATACTTGTGAAGCATTGTATGCATTGCCAACACTTTTTGTACCTATTAATTGAACGAATATGAGAGTTAGACGTTTACTAATTATAATTAAAAAATTTTAGAGATCTAATGCAATACTGAGATAGTTATATTCTATATGTTTAATTGCAGGAGGAGTTTACTATTATTACCATTGTAAGACTTGATTTTCGCAAAACGGATTACACAAATAACCATGATACCATCAGCCTCAGCACAAGCTCTGTAAACTTGTTCTGCAAAATCTCCCCACAAGGTACATGGCAATCTCTCATCACTGATTCATAATAATAGTGGAGGTTAGTGTTATGTAATAGTTAGCAAACTTAATATTTTTAAAATCGTTCACCTTTGATCCCTCATCTCAAAATCCAGCTTCGCAGTTGGCTTATTGTTAGCCTCCACAGTTTCAATCTCTCCAATGTTCACAATCTGACCCATGACATCTATAGAAAATATATATTAATTAGAGATATATACATTAGTATCTATTATTGATTAGGACAGTGCCCTTACCTATCAACATGTGCTCTTTTTGTTCACCACTCATAATTTTGTGGAAATCAACCAAGGATAAGTAGCTTGAATCAGAGACAGAGTCAGTGGGAGTTACCACTGTTCTTGATGAGATGCGGCAATATCTTTAGAAATACATAGAGAAAGATCCAGCTCTGGAGCGTAGGTTTCATCAACTGTTATGTGATCAGCCATCTATTGAAGCTACCATCTCGATTCTTCGCGGGTTAAGAAAGCGTTACGAGTTACACCATGGTGTTAAGATATCAGATGGTTCCCTTGTTTCGGCTGCGGTTCTTGCAGACCGCTACATTACTGAACGCTTTCTGCCAGACAAAGGTAACCTAACATCCACCTTCTCGAAAAATTATTTTGTTGGCCAAGAATGTATGGCGTTTTTCAAAAAATGAAAAGTTATTTGTTTCAGCTCTTGATCTTGTTGACGAAGCTGCTGCAAATCTTAAGATGGAGACCACTTCTAAACCCTCTGAACTAGATGAAATAGACAGATCCTTAATTACTCTAGAGATGGAAAAGCTTTCTTTGAAAATGGAAAATAAATAAAGCTTCAAAAGAGCGGCTACAAAAGATTGAGAATGAGTTGAGCACGCTCAAGGACAAACAGATTAAATTCAGTGAGCAATGGCAAATTGAAAAGCCTCTTATTGCTAGAATACGTTCATTTAAAGAAGAGGTAAAATATATCTTCCTTAATATGGTACAAAATACTTGACCTAATGTCCTCTAAAACATATTCTATATTGTACAGATGGATGAAGTAAACCAGGAAATTGAGTACGCTGTATGGGAATCTGATGAAAAACGTGTTGATGAACTTAAGTATGGAACACTTGTATCCCTTCAACGCCAGTTAGAAGAAGCTAAAAAGAACCTCGTGAACTCTCGAGAGTCTGAACTGTCACTAGTCGAAGAAGAGGTAACTGACCTTCACATAGCAGCGATAGTAAGCAAGTGGACTGGTATTCCACTGTCTAGTCTTCAGCAATCTGAGAGAGAAAAGCTGGTCATGCTGGAAAAAATGCTCCACAAGAGAGTTATAGGTCAAGACTTGGCTGTAGAATCAGTAGCAGATGCTATCCGTTGTTCAAAAGCTGGTCTTTCTGATCCTAACCGCCGAATAGCCAGTTTTATGTTCATGGGTCCAACAGGTGTTGGTAAAACCGAGCTTGCCAAGGCTTTAGCTGGATATCTTTTCAACAATGAAAACGCAATAGTGAGGCTAGATATGAGTGAGTACATGGAAAAACTTTCAGTCTCACGGCTCGTTGGTGCACCACCGGGCTATGCGCGTTACGAAGAAGGTGGGTTATTAACCGAAGCTGTCCGGAGGAGACCTTACTCAGTGGTTTTGTTTGATGAGATTGAGAAAGCTCACCCTGATGTCTTTAATGTCTTGCTACAACTACTAGACGGTGGAAGAATAACTGATTCTCATGGGAGGACAGTAAGTTTCACAAACTGCTTTGTAATAATGACTTCTAATATAGGATCTCAACATATACTTGAGACTATTCGTAACAATAATGAAGATAGCAAAGAAGCTGTTTATGAAATGATGAAGCAACAAGTTGTGGAGTTAGCAAGACAAACGTTCAGGCCAGATTTCATGAAAAGATTTGATGAATACATAGTTTTCCAGCCTTTGGATTCAAGAGAAATATCCAAAATCGTTGAGTTGCAAGTAATATACTTTTTCACACATACTCTAGTTTTCAACTTTCTTATTATACCTTTGATTTGGCATAAAATTTTATTGGTTACCATTGGTGGCGCAGATAATACGAGTGAGAATAGATTGGAACAGAATAAAATTCATTTTCAGTACACGAAAGAAGCGGTGGATCTCCTTGGTCAGCTTGGGTTTGATCCCAACAATGGGGCAAGACCAGTGAAGAGAGTGATTGAGAAGATTGTGAAAAAGAAGATCGCCATCAAAGTTTTGAAAGGAGAGTTTGCAGAGGAGGACACTATTCTTCTCGAAGTTGACCTCACAAATAACAAACTGGTCATCAAGAAGCTCGAGAATAATGCTCCCATTGAAGAAATGGCAGCTTAAATTATACAAACAAAATTATACTAACTCGTTTTTCCTATGTTTCGTAGATTTTATAGATTTAGTGCTCTATCTTCTAAAACGTACAGATGATGATGTTTAAAGGAGTTTGGTCGAAAGCACATAGAACCATATCAACTTATCTGTTTGTACAAGGTGATATTTTGAGTTTTTTTGCTTCAAGAATCAACTACTTCTTTTCGCAAGCTTGCTCAATGCAACTAAGTCGGCTTTGTTAGAGGTCGACATATGAACTTCCGAGCTACACTCTGATTTTTATAAGTCAGGCTCCACTACGCGAGCCTGCTTGAAGATGATTTTTATCAGTTCGATTAGCGAAATCTTCACTGAAGTCGACTGCCTTCATTACTAATAATGATATATATACTAACTCCAAGAAAAGACAAGCTGAAGTTTAGCTCTATATCCGTATCTAGAGCTGATACCATATAGAGCTGAATGTTTATTTATTAAAATGAATGAGTTACACATATACAACAGAGGAGGAGACTAGGGTTAAGATATTTACACATAGATCCCTAAACTTATATTTACATATTTGTATATCCTATATCTAGACCAATGCCCGTTTATTTCTTCGATTAAAAACTTATAATTCGTTTATAATAATTTGATATGCCACTAATTAACACATTAAAAATCATGAGGTGAGAAGCTTTGCAAACAAGTTTGACAAAGATGTTGCTCCAAGTAAGAACGTGGATGTAATAAAGGAGGCATGTTTAGATTTTACCTTTCATATCACGAAAGAGTCCCCTTCTACAAAGAAAGAAGAGAGTGATGGTGGAATTTCGATGGATTTGCCTTATTGGGCTTTGGATTGGCGGTTATTTTTTGTGGGTTATTGGTTTGGATACTAAATCTGTACGTTTTAGAAGATAGAGCACTAAATCTATAACAAAAACAAAACAAAAAACCATATCATACATATACATGGAATATGACAGACAGCTATTTGTTAATTGCTTCATACAAACCATCTCCCATGGTATATTTGTTAAGTGCTTCAAATTTATTCTTCATACATATACTGGAAAATAGCTGTCAAATCTTTTTTTGTAACTGCTAAATAGAAAAAAAAAAAAAGACATTTTTCTTTGTCAAATGTAGCTATAATTTTTCCTTAATTTTCTTAAAACACTAGACACAAAATAATAATAAAAATTACTATCTACTTTTTCTTTTTATTTTGGGAAACATATCTACTATCTCTTTTTGTGTTATGTTTGTGTCCAATTAAGAATATTTTTTTCCTATCCTACTTTTGGATTAAAATTACTTTTCTATACTTTATAATAATAATAAAATAATAAAAATGTAAAGCCAAAACAAATGAGAGAAAGAGTATCATAGATTTGACATTATATGTAGTCACCAAATTATCCAATAATAAATAAGTTAGTTGTTAGGTGAAAAATGATAGTCAAATGGTATTTCAAAAGTCGAGCGCAGACCGTTACAAATTATAGTATTTCAAATGTTCCCGCGTAAAAAAAAATCACAATATCTATCGGTCGTTGTATAAGTAAATCTATTGATTGTAAAAATCTGGTAATAAAAAAAGTGACTTATACTAAATTTAAAAATTTTAATTAACATTAAATAGTTGACAAAAAAAAAATAATAATAATTAACATTAAATATATATATATATATATATTAAAGGATTGTATTTTATGTTTTATTTTCACAAAATTTATTACCAGTAATCTTTTTTCCATCTTGCCAAGGCTGGTGTGGACTAAACAGTAATCTTCTTTCCTATCTTAATCCTGATTTTTGATATAAATCAGTAACTAGAGAACCACAAGTTTTACATATCAGAAAGTTTTCGTCAAGAAGAAATCTCAAAATCTGAGAAACTTTAGTTTGAGCTCTAAACCTCCATTTCGTTTCAAGATGGATAAAAAGAGGAAGTCGTCACAAGAAAAAGGTATGGATCTTTGTTTATTATTATTATTTTATTTTTTTTGGTGCACCGGTATGGATCTTTGTTTGTATATATGGATTCATCATACATATTACTTGCAGTTTAGTATTGTCTGATACTCTGATTTTTGTCGGACATGTGGGATGTAGTTGTGTCTATACTATCTTTTCGAGTGCATTTTCAACCACCAAAATAAAAGGAAATAGATGTTCTTGATTTCAGAGAGTCGTCGATGCTGTTCTTATATATCTGATTTTTTTTTTCTGTCAACAATAGTCTGAATTTTGATTAGGAGCTTATCTGATTGTTTTGTCTGTCAACAATACTACGGATAATAATTTCTTACATGCGAAATTTGGGTAAATATGTAGGAGGCCATTATGATAATGATTGTTAAGTGATTTGTGCCATATAATTATATTTTACAGATTGAAAAATATGCAAATAATCACTCTATTTTATATGTTCAGACCTATGTCAAAACGACAACAAAAAGATAAACATTGGGACACCAGAAAATCAAAAAGCCGATGGAAGCGGTTGCGATGATATTGTAGCTCATGCTTTCAACGTACCAATTGTGCGTGTTAACTTGGAAGAAAATAAGCGTAGCGGCCCAAGTGATAGCAATGGTAAAGGGCTAGCAAATGATTTGCGTTCAGATGTAAGTGTACATATCTCTATGTAATAAGAAATGTGGGGATAACAAAAATAATTAATTGTTGTTATGATATAAAATCTAACATACGTTCCGTACTCTATTCGTTACTTAATTTTCGTATGCATGCGTAGGAAAATCAATTGGTTGAAGTTCATGCGAGAAGTGATAAAGAAACAAATATAAGTCAAGACAAAGAAAAAGCCATTTTGGACGAAGCTGTCGATGGATTAGTGGACGTACCAATCACAGATTTGAGTTCGGAAAATGATAGACCTAATAATCATACAATGGGAAGCTCATTTGAACATGTCATGGTTGATGGTAGCAACAGAGGTGGTAACAGTGGTAAAGAGCTAGACAACAATATTTGTTCAGATGTAAGTGTACATATCTCTATATATAAGAATTCTGCGGTAGTGAAAGTCTTTTGTTGCTGAAGTAGTTTTTATTATGTGTAGGGAAATGAATTGGTCGAAATCAATAAGAGCAAAGACACAAGAAAAGCCATCTTCGACCTGAATGAAACTGTTTGGAAAGAAGATGAACCATTTTCAAACATATTTGAGGTTTATCATTTGTTGTCATTGACAAGAGTTGTTTAGTTCAACGCAAGGTTGAGATTGATACTAATGATTGTTGTGACTTTTTCTTTATGTAGACAAGTGGAGAACAACTGAAAAGTTGTGAGCATTCTTGGATATGGATGCAAGGTTCTTGTCATGTTTGTTGGATATGTGGTATCATTGACAAGGTCAGTAAATATCTTAATTACGTCATATATTAATATATTCTTTATACATGATTACGATATTTTAATTTTATCATATATAAAATTAAAAATAATATATACATTTTACGTAATTAATATAAAAATATATATGAAACGTAGTAATTTGTATAGTTTTATCACCCAGTTCACGAGTTTTTGAATGTTTTTTCTTATGGTTCAAAAAGCTATTTGGTTTTAGAAAAATCACCAATTGAGTTAGCAGTCAATGCTCTGTCAGCTCAATGCACATATAAAAAAAAAAAAAAAAAACTGTTTGATTAGATATTGACTATATTATTCAATATAATTTGTTATACGATCAGGATCATCCATTGCCACCCGGGTTTGGATCGAATAAATCCAACGATGCTAACCCGGGTTTAGGAACTGGCATTTACCCTCACCCGTTGCACCAAAGTTGTATGAATCTTCGTCACATCGAGATTTTCAACTTTCTATGCAACAATTTGGCTGTGGAAACCCCAAATGGATGCATTCTAGCTCAAGCTCCTGTATCTGAAAAGACATTCTTGCTGATCAATTTCATCTATGGTTACCTTGGGAAGCATCCAGATAGTAAAATTCTCTTTGTGCTTCCCAAATCGATGTTTGATTTTTGGAAGAGCGAGTTTGATGAAATGAAGGTAACTGACATAATGCTGCTAGACTTCTACTCGGCCAAGGCGCATACCAGGTCTCAGCAACTAGAGGTTTTAAACCGATGGATGAGTACCCGGAGTATTATCTTCTTATGCGGCAAGCAGTTTTCCAACATCATGTTTAACAACAGTGGTGCTGAAGTAGAAGCTTTAAATGATGTTAGGAATATTCTCGTAACTGTTCCTTCACTGGTCATCTTTGACAGAGGAACTGATGCCAAGAACGAGATGATGGGCACTCTTAGGGATGTTGCTCGTATCACAACGCGAAACAAGATTCTACTCACTAGCACGTTATACCATAACAACATAAGGGATGTTTTCAACGTTGTTGATGTTGCTTTCCCTGAGTTCCTGACACATAACCAAGTTGGGAAAAAACTCTCAAAGTTCTTGAAGGTTGAATCTTACGCTCATGAACAACCTTTAATTGATTTGGAACTAGCTTTGCTTAGTCAAGATTCTGATCATGGAGACAAGAGTGGTTACTTAACCGAACTAAGGATGTTGACAAACAAGGTAATCTACAATCACAATGGAGAGTTCCTTCGTGAAGACCCGGGATTGATGGACTTCACGGTGGTCTTAAACCCGACATTAAGCCAAAAGTCAGCATGGGAGGCTGAAAAAAAATCCAAAACGAAGGGTTTCAAAACATGCTCTAACTTGAGCGGAATCACGCTTCACCCGGGACTAACTGCTTTCTCAGATCGTGTTAAAGGTCTTCCCCTTCCTAACAAAGATGAGATGGATGAGGTTATCAAGTCAGTCGACGAAACAGATGGGGTAAAAACCAAATTCTTCTTGGCTTTAGTGAAGTTATGCGACTACACGAATGAGAAGATTATTGTCGTGAGCCAATATGTCATTCCATTGATATTTCTCCAGAGGCTTGTGGCTAAGAATAAAGGTTGGGAAGACGGCAAAGAAACCTTCATGATTAAAGGTGACACCAGCCTTTCTGCTCGTGAAAAGTCAGTTCATCAGTTCAACAACTCGCATGATGCGAAAATCTTCTTTGTATCAATCAAAGCATGTAATGAGCAGATGGATCTTACTGGTGCAACAAGGGTTTTAATGCTTGACGTCATCTCCAACACTAGTATTGCTCGACAAGCCATAGAGCTGACGTATCGTCGAGGACAGCAAAAGAAAGTTTATTCCTACAGGCTGGTGGCTGCGGACACATCAGAAGAAGACGAAGAGATCATCGCAGCTCGGAAGGAGGTAATTTCTGGAATATGGTTTGATGGGAAGACTTATCCCGTTGATGGCAAATTTTGTATTCCGACCATTGATGGGAGCTGCAGCAATGACTACTTACTTGGAGCTTCGTATATGAGGGATGACATCAAAACCATATACAAAAGGTTGGTTTTAGGGTTTAAGTTTATGATTTATTATTATTCGGGTTGGTTTTTGTCTGTTTGGATGTTTTTAACCAAAATATTATGTGTTTGCTATTATTTGTTTCCAGGTAAAATAAGAGGCGAGCTCGCATGAAACTGATACAAGTCAAGTCAACAATGACTCTTTTATTTCGTTTTTTTCTTTTTTATGGACAAAGAGAGTTTTTTTTTTCTTTTTTTTTCTCTCTGCGACAGCGTTGGCTTTTTGCTCTGTTTCTTTCTTTCTTTCTCAACCGCCCCTAAGACTTATTTCTATGGATTTTATTTTGTTTTGAAACAGAAAATTGGTTGTTATAATTATTCTGGATTGTCGATTTATGTGTGGAAAAACCATATTCAATCTGTTCTTTATTAATCCAATTTTAAAACTTTTGGCACAAAATATATTAAAACTGATGATAGATTCTTCTTTATGTTTCTGATATTTTTTTTCAAAAAAAGATATAGGTTTCTGATATATTCTTCTATTTCATTTTAAACTTTCTATTTTTACTATAAAAAACGTTTCCTTGTTAACAAATGTACGAATATTTATTACACACTCGTTTGCTTCTTCACCAAACACTAATTTGCTTCTTCTCCAAGCATTCCTAAAACCTCCTCTTTTAAAACACTAAAACCAAGCTCCTCCTTGGTCAATTCATCTCTTCACATGGCGTCCAGAAGATTGTCGAAGTCTGTTTCTGCAGCCATCAAAGCACACAATGCTTTTTCAAGACCTCTCCTCCCACGTTATCGCGCTATCTCTGCCTGTGCTCAATTCAGCTCGCGTTCCTCTCCCAATTCCTTTTTCTCCCGGCCAAATCCATTCACTGGAGCTTCTGGAGACGGTATAACTTCGGTCACTCAAGCCGCTTTTCGTGGCAAACTGTTACCTCTTTCTCTCCAATTCCCTTCTATGCGTCGCTTCTCTGATAAATCAGATCAGGTTTGTTGTTTGTCCATTTTAATTCATTAAGTCATTTAGAAAAGGGTGGTTATTATATAAGTGTTTTTTTCTATATGTAGAGTAATGATGAAAACGACGCACTTGAAACGTATGGAAATGATATAACAGAGATGGCTAAACAAGGAAAACTCCCTCCTCTCATTGGACGTGATGATGAAATAAACCGTTGCATCCAAATACTATGTAGGATGACAAAAAGCAATCCTGTTATCATTGGTGAACCCGGTGTAGGCAAAACCGCTATTGCAGAAGGGTAAGGCTTGTAGTTAATTATATCTGTCTCTTAAACTTATGATTGTATTTACTGAGAGATATTAACCTTTTCAGGTTAGCTCAGCGAATTGTAAAAGGAGATGTCCCTCAACCACTCTTGAATCACAAGGTTAATCACTTTTTTTTTTTTTTTTTATTAACCTTTTCTCCTCAAAGGGTGAGAGCAAGATTGTAAACTGTTCATTTGTAACGTAGATTATATCCCTCGACATGGGGGCACTGATTGCTGGTACACAATATAGAGGCGAATTTGAGGAAAGGTTGAAAGCAATACTGAAGGAAGTAACTGCTTCCAATGACAAGACAATCTTGTTCATTGATGAGATCCACACTCTTGTTGGTGCAGGTGATCTTTTCATTAGTCAAACTATATTTATCCGATATTTTAATGTGTCATTGCCTCACAAATTGACTGATGTTAATACCCTTGTGTAGGAGCTTGTGAAGGTGATTCAATGGATGTGAGCAACCTCTTGAAACCAATGCTTGGAAGAGGTGAACTGCGGTGCATTGGTGCAACAACGCTGACCGAATACCGCAAATACATGGAGAAAGATCCAGCTCTGGAACGAAGGTTTCAGAAAGTGTTCTGTAATCAGCCATCTGTTGAAGATACTATATCGATTCTTCGTGGTTTAAGAAAGCGGTACGAGTTACATCATGGTGTTAAGATATCAGATGGTTCCCTTGTTTCAGCAGCAGTTATGGCAGACCGCTATATAACTGAACGCTTTCTACCTGACAAAGGTATATACAAACTTACACCTTCCTCTGATTCTTGACATGTTTTTTTTTTTGGAAATGATTTTGTATTTAAAGATGAAGTTTCTTTGTTTTTTTTTCAGCTATTGATCTTGTTGATGAAGCTGCCTCAAAGTTGAGGGTTTCGACCTCTTCGAAACCAACTGAATTCGATGAAATAAATACAGCTGTGATCAAACTGGAGATGGAGAAGTACTCTTTGAAAAGGGATAATGCTAATGCTTCTAAAGAACTTCTACAGAAAATGGATAATGATTTGACCAAGCTCAAGGACAGACAGAAAGAACTCAGCAAGCAAAAGGAGGAACAAGAGTCTCTCATTACTAAATTACGTTCATTTAAAGAAGAGGTAAATTTCCACAATATGGGTTATTATGTTACTATCATTATCTTAAATATAATTCTTAAAATATAAGAAACCAAAAAAAAATTGTTGGAGCAGTTTCTTCTTTTGTATATAGTAGTTGTAGTAATTGTGGTGGTTTCTTATGTTGTGATATAATTAATCAACATTAATGAACTCCTAAACATGATTTATGTTTTACAGATTGATAAATCCGCTGAACGTGAATGTGGTCTAAACCGTACTGCTGAGCTGAAGTATGGAACACTTATGTCCCTCCAACGACAGTTAGAAGAAGCTGAGAAGAATCTCACCAATCCTGGAGATTCTGAACAGTCACTGCTCCAAGAAGAGGTAACAGATCTTCACATAGCAGAGATAGTAAGCAAGTGGACGGGTATCCCACTATCAAATCTTCAACAATCAGAGAAAGAAAAGCTAGTTTTCTTGGAAGAAGTGCTTCACAAGAGAGTAATTGGTCAAGACAAGGCTGTAGAATCAATAGCAAATGCTATCCGCTGTTCAAAGGCTGGTCTTTCAGATCCTAACCGCCCTATTTCGAGTTTTATGTTCATGGGTCCAACAGGTGTTGGTAAAACCGAGCTTGCCAACGCTCTTGCTGGTTACCTTTTCAACACTGAAAACGCGATAGTGAGGATCGATATGAGTGAGTACATGGAAAAAAACTCAGTCTCACGGCTGATTGGTGCACCTCCTGGTTGTGCTGGTTTCGAAGAAGGTGGGCAGTTAACTGAAGCTATTCGGAGGAGACCTTACTCGGTGGTTCTGTTTGATGAGATAGAGAAAGCTCACCCTGATGTCTTCAATATCTTTCTACAGATACTAGATGACGGGAGGATAACTGATTCTCAAGGGAGGACCGTAAGTTTCAGAAACTGTTTTGTAATAATGACGTCTAATATAGGATCAAACCCTATACTTGAGACTTCTCGCAACAATAAAGATAGCAAAGAAGCAGTTTATGAGATGATGAAGCAACAAGCTGTGGAGTTAGCAAGACAAACTTTTAAGCCAGAGTTCATGAACAGGATTGATGAACACATTGTTTTCCAGCCGTTGGATTTAACAGAATTATCCAAGATCGTCGAGATTCAGGTACTTTACTTTATATACACACTACTGTTTAATACAAATCCTCTCTTATTGGGTGGCCTAGGCTATTGAGTTTTGGCTTTGGTCCAGTTTGGTTTGTGTTTGGTATAAATGTAATGTTACTATTTGGTGCAGATGAGACGAGTGAAGAATTTGTTGGAACAAAAGAAAATAAAACTTGAGTACACAAAAGAAGCGGTGGATCTCCTTGCTCAGCTTGGGTTTGACCCAAACAATGGGGCAAGGCCGGTGAAGAGAGTGATTCAGGAGATAGTGAAGAAGGAGATATCCTCAAAAATTTTGAAGGGAGAGTTTACAGAGGAAGACACTATTCTTCTAGATGTTGACCAGCCAAACAACAAATTGGTCATCAAGAAGCTCGAGAGTAGTGCTCCTGTTGAAGAATTGGCCGCCGCATGATCATAAAAGCTCGATTATATCTCTTTTCTAATGATGATCATGTCTTAACTAAGGATTAATTATATTTGCCGACAAAAGAAAATGGGAACATTTTTAATCAAATGTTTGAGCTGTGACTAATGAGATAATTTGTTGGTTAAGTTGTAAGAATTATTTGGGATTCACAAGTGTATTAATCAATGTGTTCGGGTTATTACTTCAATTATTAAATTTTATATGATCGTAAAGGGATATTTTATGTCTTCCGACTGCATGTATATAATATAATGGTGCTAGAATATAATCAAAAGGAACTGCACTGTTTTTTCCAACAAAGGTATATATTGAAATTGAGAAACGTTTTTTTGCATGAGAAACGTTTTTAATAGAAGAAACCGTTAGACCTCACACCTCAGTAATGAAAGCTAATTAAAAAATATAAAAAGAGAGAGAAAAATTACTAAGTGAAAAAGTTTTTCAGTTTTTATTTAACACATGTCAGTTTTTTCTTAGTCATATATTAATTTTTTTTTTTTTGAACAACGGTAAATACGTTTTCCCGCTGATGATGTTCTTAGAGCTTCATGGCCAGTTTCTCATCGGGTTTCTACCTATTAAAAGATTAAATATATAGATATATGAGACAGAATCATAATTCATAAATGGTTTCAGAAAATCTGAAAACTTTGCTGAAAAATTCATATGACACTTAGTTCAATATAATTGGTTAAATAATTATTTTCTAATTTATTTATTTTTCTTCTTTTTAAAATATTATTAATATTTATGAGATACATGTAGAGTTTCTCATCGATAAATATGGTCTTAGCATTTATATATAAGAGCTGTGCAAATAGCTTTTGAAGCCGGAAGCAAAACAATAAAAGTATCATATGATTTGGAGCTGGAGGCAAAAAAAAAATACTATATGAACATAATTGATGAATACATTCTTTTCTAGCCGTTGGATATGAAAGAATTATCAAAATCATCGAGTTTCTGGTAATTTTAATTAAAAAATTGTCTTTAATATTATCTATTAATTAAAAATTAGAAATAAAAATTCAAATGAAATTCAAAGTTTTTTAATATTTATTACCGAGCTAATATTTGCTTCTGAACCATCTCAAGACAACTGTTTTATCTTCCTCTAGAAAAATAAAATATACTTGAAATACTGGAACTTGTTAAATATACATTTCTTAGTAACACATGCATTGTAGTGTAAATGGATGTTATATTTTTCACTTTAACTAGTAATTATAATGCAACATAAAAATTACTGTTTTACTAGTCACAAAAAAAAAAGATTCTACAGTCAACATAATTTAAATTACTTACCTATAAAGCCCACAAAAAAAAAAATCATTGTTATCAGTCAATTTTTTTAATACTGGATGCACATTTATTGTAGTCAAACTAATATAATAGGAATTAGTCTTTTATTTTGTTGACTAGAAAAAATGAACTTTGCTTGTAGTAGTATTTATTTATATAATCACAATTAAGTTTTGTGTAATAAATAAATAATTGTAAAGCCAAAAACAAGAGCAAAAGTATTAACAAATACATAGTGTAACATCATGAGCCTGAATAGGTGGGTGTTGGTCCATACCAACAAATTTTTTAGGGTTAGTTGGTTTAGTTTCAAACCGCTCGGTTTAGTGATTTTTGGGAAAACCCTAAACTTCTCCTATAAAAGGCGGACGCCCTAGTTGTTTTGTGGCAGAAAAGCATGTGGCAGAAAAGCATGTGGCCGTCGTCCTTTAGAAAAAACTTTTTGGGTTGTGAGATCAAGTGAGAGAGAAAGGAGAAGAGTTTTGCTTGGTTTGGTGCTTGCTTTGGTGTGTGAAGCATAAGAGAAGCAGATCATAGCGTTGTTGTTGCTGTGTTGGGTTGTCTTTGTCCAGATTTCCTTCTTGTTTTGAGGTGAGTGTATGATCATAGTTTATCTAAGCGTTTAGATTGCTTATTTGTTGTTTCTATGATATATGAGGATTGATTCCTTTGTTTATGTGTTTTTGTTGGTTGGTCTTGTATGGTTGCTTGTGGTTGTGTGTTCGTTGGGAGAAAAAGTGGTGAAGGATCCGTCGTCGAGGATCACTCGTATTGCGTTAAAGGATTTGGTGTCGACTGACATCAAGGATAGGTTTCAATCAACACCAGCCCGTGTTCGTGGTGGAGTTTGTGTTAGTGTCGTTCGACATCATGGGAGGATGTTGGTCACCATCACGATACCGAGGAAGTTTGGGAGGTGGGATCGAACAACAGAAAGGGTGGGTGTCAATCAACACCAACGACCAGTAGACGTGCTATGTGTTCTAATTGCTCTGGTTTGATTGATTGTTTTGATTTATTGATGGTAATCTTAATTGCTTGTATAACCCAATAGATGAGTGGATTGCCTCGTTAAATATTTGTAATAATACTTACATATCTTTTCTTATGTTGCAGGTAAAGAAACGATGTGACCGTGATCATGGTAAGGAAGAGGGGATGATCTAGGGTCTTTGTTTCGTGTTGTTGGTTATTTGTTTTTAGATATTTTAGATTATTGATGGTTTTCCGTGTTCTTTAATTGCTAATTTGTTGATTTATTAATGATCATTTGAGTTGGATTTATGGTGGTAAGTTGATTTGTTTTAGCATGATTTTTTTATTGGAGGGATTAGTTAATTAAGTATGGGTATTATAAAAACTGTTGTGGTTATTTCATATAGTAACATATTTATCTACATAATAAATAAGTTACTTATTTAGTGAAAAGATAAATGTTAAAAACTGCAATAAATTAAACTAAATTTAAACATTTATCAATAATTTTTTTAATAAAAATATAAATATTAATATATTTATTTAAGATATTTTATCTGCTGGTTTTGATTGGAAAAACAACTATGTCTTTTTCATCTTATTCCTTATTTTTCTATAAATAAGTGAGTAGAGAACATATAACTCTACATATATGAACATTTTTGCTTCCACTAATATATCTTTACAGAAAATATATAAGAAATCTGAGAAACCATAGTTTTTTTGATATCACAAGACCAAGGTATGGATCGTTTTTTAATTATATCTGCCTAAAAATATTATCTCATGTGAATTCAATGTACATATATAACTTGCAGTTTAGACTGTTAAGTATTGTCTTAAAATCTGGTTTTTGTTGGAGATACAGTTGTTTCTGTATTATCTTTATGAGGAAATCCTAGCTCTTATCTATCTGATTTTGTTTCCTTGTCACCATTTCATGCTTAATATGTTTTGATTATTTGTAGGGAAATCAACTGGTCGAAGTTCATGTGAGAAGTAGTAAGGAAAAGAATAAGAGTCAACACAGTAAAAAAAAAAAACATATTCGACTTTACGAAGCCATTTGGCCACAAAGAGGTTAATATTTGTCATTGACAATTTATTTGGTTAAACAGAAATTGGAGATTGGTATTAATAAGTTTTTTTACCTTTTATTTATAGAAAAGTGGATAAATACTGAAAGATGTGAGCTTTTAAGATATGGAAGCAAGCGTTTCGGACCTTTCGGTCATGTTTCTTGGCTTGGGTATGTGGTATCATTGACAAGGTTAGTAATAGTAAAGTCATTGTGTTTTGATTGGTAAAGAGTAAAGAGTAAAGAGCAGTAGTAGTTTGTGTAGGTAACTAAAACTCAAAACTTATTTCTTCTTTTTCTTTTTATATATACTTTTCCTTGATATTCTGAATCATCTTCAGAAACTTTAAAAACCCTAAACCAAACAAAAACCATGACGTGTGTTCTTCCTGACATTTGTTTCCTCACAATTTACATGTGTCTGTATCTTGTATTTCATTCTAAATTGGTTTGTTAATTTGTTTCCGTTTTTGAGAATTTGTATCTCGTTCATTTTAAAAAGAAATTATGACTAGGATTTTTTGCAATTGATCTATCTTTGAGCTCTCTACCTTCAGTTTTTATTTAATTTGTATTTTTCTTGTATTTTGATGATGTAGATTACTTAGTGATAAGAAAGACAAATGGTGGGTAGAAAGAAACCAAAATATGTGACAAATTAAAATGTCAGTGGAAAAAGATATGTTAAGCCACTTCCCAAACCTTTGATATATATTATGAATACTTTATCATATTTCTATCAAGGATACTGTAAGACCAAGTGTTTTTGTCTTCCAAAGGGAGAAATCTTTGGAAATTGGTTCATGGATTGGAGAATTTGGTAGACAAAATACTTGTTCTTACAGCATCCTTGGTAGAAAACTGATATATATTCTAATATCAAAGGTTCTTCTTAAGTGCCAACATTTATTCTTCCACCGACACTTTGTCACATTCTTTGGCTTTCTTCTTTCCATCCACCATTTGTCAACCTTAACACAACTAATATGCATAATCAAAATATAAGAAAAAAACTAAACAAAAAAGTTGAAGGTAGAGAGCTCAGAGACATATGTATTGCGAGAAATCCTTTTCATAATTCTCAAAAAAACAAAAACGAGATGAAAAGCGATATTAATCAAAGTTCTCAAAAACTAGAACAAAACCAACCAATTTTGACTGAGATATACAAGATAAGGACACATAATAAATTGCAACAAAACAGATTGCGAAGAATACACGCCAAGACTTGTTTAGCTTATAGGGCTTTCAAGGTTTCTGAAGATGATCTAGAAATCAATGGAAAGTATAAAAAAGAAGAAGAAAGCACAAGTTTTCGTTACCTATTGTGAAGTTGCAGGCTCTTTTCTTTACTGCCCCTTGAGAAGAAGGATTCATGTACCTTTGACACAAACGCCTTACAGTTTTTTTTTTTATCTCTTACTAACCAAAACTTCGACTTGGACCAAACCGGAAACACTCACTTTTGTTCAGATACTCACTTTTGTACAACCAGTACTAGATATTGTTGTCTATCATTAATTATCAGTAACTTTAGTTATACTTATTCTAATCTAATAATACTTATTATACTTTGATATGCTTTCTAAATATAGGTCTGTATTATGTAGATATGTGATTCACTCTTCTTTTTTTTGGTTTTATTTTCAAGAAAAGAAAATGATATACATATTTTAAATTACAAAACTGAAAATATTAAACTATGTGCTAAAATATCCACTCTGCTATCCGTTGTTCGAAAGCTGGTCTTTCAGATCCTAACCGTCCAATAGGTGTTGGCAAAACCGAGCTTGCCGACGCTCTTGCTGGTTACCTTTTCAACACTGAAAACGCGATAGTGAGGATCGATATGAGTGAGTACATGGAAAAAAACTCAGTCTCACGGCTCATTGGTGCACCTCCTGGTTGTGCTGGTTTCGAAGAAGGTGGGCAGTTAACTGAAGCTTTCGGAGGAGACCTTACTCGGTGGTTCGGTTTGATGAGATTGAGAAAGCTCACCCTGATGTCTTCAATATCTTTCTACAGATACTAGATGACGGGAGGATAACTGATTCTCAAGGAAGGACCGTAAGTTTCAGAAACTGTTTTGTAATAATGACGTCTAATATAGGATCACACCCTATACTTGAGACTTCTCGCAACAATAAAGATAGCAAAGAAGCAGTTTATGAGATGATGAAGCAACAAGCTGTGGAGTTAGCAAGACAAACTTTTAAGCCAGAGTTCATGAACAGGATTGATGAATACATTGTTTTCCATCCGTTGGATTTAACAGAATTATCCAAGATCGTCGAGTTTCAGGTACTTTACTTTATATACACATTACTGTTTAATACAAATCCTCTCTTATTGGGTTATAGGCCTAGGCTATTGAGTTTTGGCTTTGGTCCTGTTTGGTTTGTGTTTGGTATAATGTAATGTTACTATTTGGTGCAGATGAGACGAGTGAAGAATTTGTTGGAACAAAGGAAAATAAAACTTGAGTACACAAAAGAAGCGGTGGATCTCCTTGCTCAGCTTGGGTTTGACCCAAACAATGGGGCAAAGGCCGGTGAAGAGAGTGATTCAGGAGATAGTGAAGAAGGAGATATCCTCAAAAATTTTGAAGGGAGAGTTTACAGAGGAAGACACTATTCTTCTAGATGTTGACCAGCCAAACAACAAATTGGTCATCAAGAAGCTCGAGAGTAGTGCTCCTGTTGAAGAATTGGCCGCCGCATGATCATAAAAGCTCGATTATATCTCTTTTTCTAATGATGATCATGTCTTAATTAAGGATTAATTATATTTGCCGAAAAAAGAAAATGGGAACATTTGACTAATGAGATAATTCGTGGGTTAAGTTGTAAGAGTTATTTGGGGTTCACAAGAGTATAAATCAATTTATTACTTAGATTATTAAATTTTATATGATCGTAAGGGGATATAATCAAAAGGTAATTGCTGTAGTTTTTTTCCAACAAAGGTATATATTGAAATTGATCGGTAAATTCAAGTATGTAGTTCTGGAAGTTTTTTTGCATGATAAACGTTTTCGATAGAAGAAACCGTTAGAGCTTCATGGCCAGTTTTTCACCAGGTTTCTACTTATTAAAAAATAAAAATAAAAAATGATAATAAAGTAGGAGAGAGACTGAAAGAATCTTAAACAGTTTGAGAATATCTGAAAACTTTGCTGAAAAATTCATACGACACTTCATTCTATTTAATTTGTTAAATAATTATTTTAAAAATATCTTTATTTTTACAAAATCATTAAAACACAATTTATGAGATATTTATAGAGTTTCTCAAGGATAAAGACGGTTTTATCATTACATATAAGAGCTGTCCGAAGAGCTTTTGAAGCTAAAAAAAAAAGTATTATATGATTTAGGGTCAAAGGCAAAAAAAAAGTACTATATGAACATAATTGATAAATATATTGTTTTCCAGCCTTTGTATTTGAAGACTTATCCAAAATCATCGATTTTCTAGTAATTTAAATTATTTTAATTAAAAAATTATGTTTTAATATTATATGTTAATTAAAATTAAAAATAAAACTAAAATTCGCAAAAAATTTAAAGGTTTTTTAATATTTAATACCGAGCTAATATTTACATCTGGAACCATCTCAAGACAACTGTTTTATCTTCTTCTAGAAAAATAATATATACATGAAATACTGGAACTGTTAACTATACATTTCTTAGTAACACATGCATTGTAGTGTAAATGGATGTTATATTTTTCATTTTAACTAGTAATTATAATGCAACATAAAAATTACTGTTTTACTAGTCAGAAAAGAAAAAAGATTCTGCAGTCAACATAATTTAAATTACTTACCTATAAAGCCCATAAACAATGAACATTGTAGTCAATTTATAGTAGTCAATTTTTAAAAACTGGATGCACATTTATTGTAGTCAAACTAATAAAATAGGAATTAGACCTTTTTGTTGACTAGAAAAAAATGAACCTTGCTTGTAGTAGTATTTTATAATCACAATTAAGTTTTGTGTAAAAAATAAATAAATAAATAAATAAATGCATAGACATAATATTATTAAATTTGACCATATACATAATGTAACATCATGTCGGTCCATACCAACAAAAATTCTAGGGTTGGTCGGTTTAGTTTAAATAGGCCGGTTTAGCGGGTTTTAGGAAAACCCTAAATTTCTCCTATAAAAGGCCGACGCCCTAGTTGTTTTGTGGCAGAAAAGCATGTGGCCGTCGCCCTTTAGAGAAAGAGAGAAAGAGTTTTTGGGTTGTGAGATCAAGTGGGAGAATGAAGAGAAGAGCTTTGCTTGGTTTGGTGTTTGCTTTGGTGTGTGAAGCATAAGAGAAGGAGATCATAGTGTTGTTGTTGCTATGTTGGGCCGTCTTTGTCCAGATTTCATTTTTGTTTTGAGGTGAGTGTATGACCATAGCTTATCTAAGTGTTAAGATTGCTTAATTTGTTGTTTCTATGATATATGTGGATTGATTCCTTTGTTTATGTGTTTTTGTTGGTTGGCCTTGTATGGTTGCTTGTGGTTGTTTGTTCATTGGGAGAACGAAGTGCTGAAGGATCCATCGTCGAGGATCACTCGGTAATTCGTTAAAAGGATTTGGTGTCGACTTACATCAACGACGGGTGTCAATTAACACCAGCACAATATCAAGGAAGTTTGGGAGGTGGGATCGAACAACACAAAGGGTGGGTGACAATCGACACCAACAGCCAGTAGGCGTGCTATGTGTTCTGATTGCTCTGGTTTGATTGATTGTTTTGATTTATTGATGGTAATTTTAATTGCTTGTATAACTCAGTAGATGAGTGGACTGTCTCAATAAATATTTGTGATAATACTTAAGTATCTTTTTTTGTGTTTCAGGCAAAGAAACGATATGACCGTGAGATCATGGTAAGGAAGAGGGGATGATCTAGAGTCTTCGTTTCGTGTTGTTGGTTATTTTTGTGTGGATATTTTAGATTATTCATGGTTTTGCATCTTCTTTAACTGCTGATTTGTTGATTTATTAATGATCATTTGAGGTTGATTTTTGGTGGGTAGTTTATTTTGTTCTTGCATGATTTTTTATTGGAGGAATTCGTTAATAAGTATGGGGTATTAAAAAATGGTTGTGATTGTTTCATATAGTAACATATTCATCTAAATAATAAATAATGTAGTTGTTTAGTGAAAAGATAAATATTAACGGTATTTATATGTCACTTGTAGACCATTTCAAATGATAGTATTTCAAATTTTCTCGCATATAAAAAAAAATTAAACTAATGTTAAACATTTTATAAATAAATTTTTTAATAAAAATAAAGTTTTTTAATAAAAATAAAGAATTATATTTAATAGATTTATTTAAGATATTTTATCCGCTGGTTTTTATTGGAAAAATAACTCTACATATAAGAACGTTTTTGCTTCCACTAATATATCTTTACAGAAAATATATAACAAATCTGAGAAACCATAGTTTGAGTTCTACTGAGGAGGTTTGGGTAAACGGCGAAAATCAACCCCAACTATTTGTCAAACACTTTTTCATACTTAAACTTCAATACCCTGCAAATAACAACCTAAATTGTGTTAAAATTTAAGTTTGCTACCTGAACTATATGAAATGTTGTCAATTTCAGTGTTAAATTAAAGTTTAACGGTACTGCGTCAGACGACTTGTAGCGTCTATATGGCACTTAGATTGATCAAAACAACGTCGTTTTGGTCATTTTTGGTATGTTGTGGTTGCTACGGAATGACCAAAACAACGTCGTTTTAGTTAGTTCTAGTGCCGCATTGACGCCACATGTTGTCTAACACAGTTCTGTTAAACTCCAATTTAAAATTATTCAAACAAATGTTGAAATTAACATTTCATATAGTTCAGGTAGAAAATTTGAATTTTAACACCGTTCAGATTGTTATTTGCAGAGTACTAAAGTTTATGTATGAAAAAATGTTCGGAAAATATTTGAAGTTAATTTTGGTCATTTTTCCGACGAGGTTATATCACAAGACCAAGGTCTGGATCGTTTTTTAATATATATGCCTCAACAATATTATATCATGTTGATTCATTTATACATATATTACTTGCAGTTTAGACTGTTTAGTATTGTCTTAAAATCTGGTTTTTGTAGATACAGTTGTTTCTGTATTATCTTTGTGAGGAAATCCTTTTTATAAATAATTTAATTCTTTATTTTTTTATTTAGATTGCTCTTATCTATCTGGTTTTGTTTCTTTGTCATCATTTCAATAACGTGAGGTTTGGTTGTTGTTATGATCTTAAACCTAGCATAATTATTCATGCTTGTTTGATAATTAGCTTCGATTATTTGTAGGGAAATGAACTGGTCAAAGTTCATGTAAGAAGTAGTAAAAAAAATATGAGTCAACACCGTACAAAAAAACATATTCGACCTTACGAAGCCATTTTGCCACAATGAGGTTAATATTTGTCATTAACAATTTATTTGGTTAAACAGGAATTTGATATTGGTATTAATAAGTTTTTTTTACCTTTTTATTTGTAGAAAAGTGGATAAATACTGAAAGATCTGAGCTTTTTTAGATATGGAAGCAAGCGTACGTTCGGTCATGTTTCTTGGCTTGGGTTTGTGGTATCATTGACAAGGTTAGTAATAGTAAAGTCATTGTCTTTTGATTGGTAAAGAGTAAAGAGCCGTAGTAGTTTGTGTAGGTAACTAAAACTCAAAACTTATTTCTTCTTTTTATTTTATATATACTTTTCCTTGATATTCTGAATCATCTTCAGAAACTTTAAAACCCCTAAACCAAACAAACCATGAACGTGTGTTCTTCCTGACATTTGTTTTCTCACAATTTATATGTGTCTGTATCTTGTATTTCATGCTTAATTGGTTGGATTGTTTCCGTTTTTGAGAACTTTTATTAGCATACCTTTTTTATCTCGTTCATTTTTTTTAAAAAAAAATTATGACTAGGACTTTTTGCAATTTATCTATCTTTTAGAAATCCTTTTCATATTTCAAAAAAAATGAACGAGATGAAAAGCGATATTAAAAAGTTCACAAAAACTAAAACAAAACCAACCAATTTTGAATGAGATATACAAGATAAGGACACATATAAATTGCAACAAAACAGATTGGGAAGAACACACGCCAAGACTTGTTTAGCTTAGGGCTTTCAAGGTTTCTGAAGATGATCTAGAAATCAATGGAAAGTATAAAAAAGAAGAAGAAAGCACAAGTTTTCGTTACCTATTGTGAAGTAAGAGGCTCTTTTCTTTACTGTCCCTTGAGGACACAAACGCTACACAGTTTTTTTTTTTTTCTTACTAACCAAAACTTCGACTTGAACCAAACCGGAAACACTCACTTTTGTTCAGATACTTAAAACTAGATAAAGATTTTAATGTCCGCTTCTATGTCAACTTGCTAACACATTCCCATGGAACTACTACAGTACTACTCATATTCGTTGTGTCTCTCTACACTAACAAATACTACTATTGTTTACTCTTTACCAATAAGAAGACAATGACCACAACATTTTATAAACATAACTTGAAGCAACCGGAAAACGTTTGGTATTGGGTCTAGTCTAGTTAGACCGAAACCGGATTCACAAAGTTTGTTTACCATAAATAAATATATCCGTTCTAGGGGATTATATAAATTTGATATCGATAAATATGGATTTATCTTAACAAAAAAAAAAAACAGAACATTGAACAAAATATACCAAACAACATATTTAACAGGTAGCAAAGAAGCAGTTTATGAGATGATGAAGCAACAAGCTTTGGAGTTAGCAAGACAAACTTTTTAGGGTTAGTTGGTTTAGTTTCAAACCGCCCGGTTTAGCGATTTTTGGGAAAACCCTAAACTTCTCCTATAAAAGGCCGACACCCTAGTTGTTTTGTGGCAGAAAAGCATGTGGCCGCCGTCCTTTAGAAATAAGTTTTTGGGTTATGAGATCAAGTGAGAGAGAAAGGAGAAGAGCTTTGCTTGGTTTGGTGCTTGCTTTGGTGTGTGAAGCATAAGAGAAGCAGATCATAGCATCGTTGTTGCTGTGTTGTGTTGTCTTTGTCCAGATTTCCTTCTTATTTTGAGGTGAGTGTATGATCATAGCTTATCTAAGCGTTAAGATTGCTTATTTGTTGTTTCTATGATATATGAGGATTGATTCCTTTGTTTATGTGTTTTTGTTGGTTGGTCTTGTATGGTTGCTTGTGGTTGTGTGTTCGTTGGGAGAAAAAGTGGTGAAGGATCCGTCGTCGAGGATCACTCGTATTGCGTTAAAGGATTTGGTGTCGACTGACATCAAGGATAGGTTTCAATCAACACCAGCCCGTGTTCGTGGTGGAGTTTGTGTTAGTGTCGTTCGACATCATGGGAGGATGTTGGTCACCATCACGATACCGAGGAAGTTTGGGAGGTGGGATCGACAACAGAAAGGGTGGGTGTCAATCAACACCAACGACCAGTAGACGTGCTATGTGTTCTAATTGCTCTGGTTTGATTGATTGTTTTGATTTATTGATGGTAATCTTAATTGCTTGTATAACCCAATAGATGAGTGGATTGCCTCGTTAAATATTTGTAATAATACTTACATATCTTTTCTTATGTTGCAGGTAAAGCGATGTGACCGTGATCATGGTAAGGAAGAGGGGATGATCTAGGGTCTTTGTTTCGTGTTGTTGGTTATTTGTTTTTAGATATTTTAGATTATTGATGGTTTTCCGTGTTCTTTAATTGCTAATTTGTTGATTTATTAATGATCATTTGAGTTGGATTTATGGTGGTAAGTTGATTTGTTTTAGCATGATTTTTTTTATTGGAGGGATTAGTTAATTAAGTATGGGTATTATAAAAACTGTTGTGGTTATTTCATATAGTAACATATTTATCTACATAATAAATAAGTTACTTATTTAGTGAAAAGATAAATGTTAAAAACTGCAATAAATTAAACTAAATTTAAACATTTATCAATAATTTTTTTAATAAAAATATAAAAATATAAATATTAATATATTTATTTAAGATATTTTATCTGCTGGTTTTGATTGGAAAAACAACTATGTCTTTTTCATCTTATTCCTTATTTTTCTATAAATAAGTGAGTAGAGAACATATAACTCTACATATATGAACATTTTTGCTTCCACTAATATATCTTTACAGAAAATATATAAGAAATCTGAGAAACCATAGTTTTTTTGATATCACAAGACCAAGGTATGGATCGTTTTTTAATTATATCTGCCTAAAAATATTATCTCATGTGAATTCAATGTACATATATAACTTGCAGTTTAGACTGTTAAGTATTGTCTTAAAATCTGGTTTTTGTTGGAGATACAGTTGTTTCTGTATTATCTTTATGAGGAAATCCTAGCTCTTATCTATCTGATTTTGTTTCCTTGTCACCATTTCATGCTTAATATGTTTTGATTATTTGTAGGGAAATCAACTGGTCGAAGTTCATGTGAGAAGTAGTAAGGAAAAGAATAAGAGTCAACACAGTAAAAAAAAAAACATATTCGACTTTACGAAGCCATTTGGCCACAAAGAGGTTAATATTTGTCATTGACAATTTATTTGGTTAAACAGAAATTGGAGATTGGTATTAATAAGTTTTTTTTTACCTTTTTATTTATAGAAAAGTGGATAAATACTGAAAGATGTGAGCTTTTTAAGATATGGAAGCAAGCGTTTCGGACCTTTCGGTCATGTTTCTTGGCTTGGGTATGTGGTATCATTGACAAGGTTAGTAATAGTAAAGTCATTGTGTTTTGATTGGTAAAGAGTAAAGAGTAAAGAGCAGTAGTAGTTTGTGTAGGTAACTAAAACTCAAAACTTATTTCTTCTTTTTCTTTTTATATATACTTTTCCTTGATATTCTGAATCATCTTCAGAAACTTTAAAAACCCTAAACCAAACAAAAACCATGACGTGTGTTCTTCCTGACATTTGTTTCCTCACAATTTACATGTGTCTGTATCTTGTATTTCATTCTAAATTGGTTTGTTAATTTGTTTCCGTTTTTGAGAATTTGTATCTCGTTCATTTTAAAAGAAATTATGACTAGGATTTTTGCAATTGATCTATCTTTGAGCTCTCTACCTTCAGTTTTTATTTAATTTGTATTTTTCTTGTATTTTGATGATGTAGATTACTTAGTGATAAGAAAGACAAATGGTGGGTAGAAAGAAACCAAAATATGTGACAAATTAAAATGTCAGTGGAAAAAGATATGTTAAGCCACTTCCCAAACCTTTGATATATATTATGAATACTTTATCATATTTCTATCAAGGATACTGTAAGACCAAGTGTTTTTGTCTTCCAAAGGGAGAAATCTTTGGAAATTGGTTCATGGATTGGAGAATTTGGTAGACAAAATACTTGTTCTTACAGCATCCTTGGTAGAAAACTGATATATATTCTAATATCAAAGGTTCTTCTTAAGTGCCAACATTTATTCTTCCACCGACACTTTGTCACATTCTTTGGTTTTCTTCTTTCCATCCACCATTTGTCAACCTTAACACAACTAATATGCATAATCAAAATATAAGAAAAAAACAAACTAAACAAAAAAGTTGAAGGTAGAGAGCTCAGAGACATATGTATTGCGAGAAATCCTTTTCATAATTCTCAAAAAAAACAAAAAAACGAGATGAAAAGCGATATTAATCAAAGTTCTCAAAAACTAGAACAAAACCAACCAATTTTGACTGAGATATACAAGATAAGGACACATAATAAATTGCAACAAAACAGATTGCGAAGAATACACGCCAAGACTTGTTTAGCTTATAGGGCTTTCAAGGTTTCTGAAGATGATCTAGAAATCAATGGAAAGTATAAAAAAGAAGAAGAAAGCACAAGTTTTCGTTACCTATTGTGAAGTTGCAGGCTCTTTTCTTTACTGCCCCTTGAGAAGAAGGATTCATGTACCTTTGACACAAACGCCTTACAGTTTTTTTTTTTATCTCTTACTAACCAAAACTTCGACTTGGACCAAACCGGAAACACTCACTTTTGTTCAGATACTCACTTTTGTACAACCAGTACTAGATATTGTTGTCTATCATTAATTATCAGTAACTTTAGTTATACTTATTCTAATCTAATAATACTTATTATACTTTGATATGCTTTCTAAATATAGGTCTGTATTATGTAGATATGTGATTCACTCTTCTTTTTTTGGTTTTATTTTCAAGAAAAGAAAATGATATACATATTTTAAATTACAAAACTGAAAATATTAAACTATGTGCTAAAATATCCACTCTGCTATCCGTTGTTCGAAAGCTGGTCTTTCAGATCCTAACCGTCCAATAGGTGTTGGCAAAACCGAGCTTGCCGACGCTCTTGCTGGTTACCTTTTCAACACTGAAAACGCGATAGTGAGGATCGATATGAGTGAGTACATGGAAAAAAACTCAGTCTCACGGCTCATTGGTGCACCTCCTGGTTGTGCTGGTTTCGAAGAAGGTGGGCAGTTAACTGAAGCTATTCGGAGGAGACCTTACTCGGTGGTTCTGTTTGATGAGATTGAGAAAGCTCACCCTGATGTCTTCAATATCTTTCTGCAGATACTAGATGACGGGAGGATAACTGATTCTCAAGGAAGGACCGTAAGTTTCAGAAACTGTTTTGTAATAATGACGTCTAATATAGGATCACACCCTATACTTGAGACTTCTCGCAACAATAAAGATAGCAAAGAAGCAGTTTATGAGATGATGAAGCAACAAGCTGTGGAGTTAGCAAGACAAACTTTTAAGCCAGAGTTCATGAACAGGATTGATGAATACATTGTTTTCCATCCGTTGGATTTAACAGAATTATCCAAGATCGTCGAGTTTCAGGTACTGTACTTTATATACACACTACTGTTTAATACAAATCCTCTCTTATTGGGTTATAGGCCTAGGCTATTGAGTTTCGGCTTTGGTCCAGTTTGGTTTGTGTTTGGTCTAAATGTAATGTTACTATTTGGTGCAGATGAGACGAGTGAAGAATTTGTTGGAACAAAAGAAAATAAAACTTGAGTACACAAAAGAAGCGGTGGATCTCCTTGCTCAGCTTGGGTTTGACCCAAACAATGGGGCAAGGCCGGTGAAGAGAGTGATTCAGGAGATAGTGAAGAAGGAGATATCCTCAAAAATTTTGAAGGGAGAGTTTACAGAGGAAGACACTATTCTTCTAGATGTTGACCAGCCAAACAACAAATTGGTCATCAAGAAGCTCGAGAGTAGTGCTCCTGTTGAAGAATTGGCCGCCGCATGATCATAAAA
Source organism: Camelina hispida (assembly GCA_023657505.1). Lineage (NCBI taxonomy): Eukaryota > Viridiplantae > Streptophyta > Magnoliopsida > Brassicales > Brassicaceae > Camelina > Camelina hispida. The sequence goes on from CP094632.1 coordinate 41,649,551, forward strand.
GCTCGATTATATCTCTTTTTCTAATGATGATCATGTCTTAATTAAGGATTAATTATATTTGCCGAAAAAAGAAAATGGGAACATTTGACTAATGAGATAATTCGTGGGTTAAGTTGTAAGAGTTATTTGGGGTTCACAAGAGTATAAATCAATTTATTACTTAGATTATTAAATTTTATATGATCGTAAGGGGATATAATCAAAAGGTAATTGCTGTAGTTTTTTTCCAACAAAGGTATATATTGAAATTGATCGGTAAATTCAAGTATGTAGTTCTGGAAGTTTTTGCATGATAAACGTTTTCGATAGAAGAAACCGTTAGAGCTTCATGGCCAGTTTTTCACCAGGTTTCTACTTATTAAAAAATAAAAATAAAATGATAATAAAGAATCTTAAACAGTTTGAGAATATCTGAAAACTTTGCTGAAAAATTCATACGACACTTCATTCTATTTAATTTGTTAAATAATTATTTTAAAAATATCTTTATTTTTACAAAATCATTAAAACACAATTTATGAGATATTTATAGAGTTTCTCAAGGATAAAGACGGTTTTATCATTACATATAAGAGCTGTCCGAAGAGCTTTTGAAGCTAAAAAAAAAAAGTATTATATGATTTAGGGTCAAAGGCAAAAAAAAAGTACTATATGAACATAATTGATAAATATATTGTTTTCCAGCCTTTGTATTTGAAGACTTATCCAAAATCATCGATTTTCTAGTAATTTAAATTATTTTAATTAAAAAATTATGTTTTAATATTATATGTTAATTAAAATTAAAAATAAAACTAAAATTCGCAAAAAATTTAAAGGTTTTTTTAATATTTAATACCGAGCTAATATTTACATCTGGAACCATCTCAAGACAACTGTTTTATCTTCTTCTAGAAAAATAATATATACATGAAATACTGGAACTGTTAACTATACATTTCTTAGTAACACATGCATTGTAGTGTAAATGGATGTTATATTTTTCATTTTAACTAGTAATTATAATGCAACATAAAAATTACTGTTTTACTAGTCAGAAAAGAAAAAAGATTCTGCAGTCAACATAATTTAAATTACTTACCTATAAAGCCCATAAACAATGAACATTGTAGTCAATTTATACTAGTCAATTTTTAAAAACTGGATGCACATTTATTGTAGTCAAACTAATAAAATAGGAATTAGACCTTTTTGTTGACTAGAAAAAAATGAACCTTGCTTGTAGTAGTATTTTATAATCACAATTAAGTTTTGTGTAAAAATAAATAAATAAATAAATAAATGCATAGACATAATATTATTAAATTTGACCATATACATAATGTAACATCATGTCGGTCCATACCAACAAAAATTCTAGGGTTGGTCGGTTTAGTTTAAATAGGCCGGTTTAGCGGGTTTTAGGAAAACCCTAAATTTCTCCTATAAAAGGCCGACGCCCTAGTTGTTTTGTGGCAGAAAAGCATGTGGCCGTCGCCCTTTAGAGAAAGAGAGAAAGAGTTTTTGGGTTGTGAGATCAAGTGGGAGAATGAAGAGAAGAGCTTTGCTTGGTTTGGTGTTTGCTTTGGTGTGTGAAGCATAAGAGAAGGAGATCATAGTGTTGTTGTTGCTATGTTGGGCCGTCTTTGTCCAGATTTCATTTTTGTTTTGAGGTGAGTGTATGACCATAGCTTATCTAAGCGTTAAGATTGCTTAATTTGTTGTTTCTATGATATATGTGGATTGATTCCTTTGTTTATGTGTTTTTGTTGGTTGGCCTTGTATGGTTGCTTGTGGTTGTTTGTTCATTGGGAGAACGAAGTGCTGAAGGATCCATCGTCGAGGATCACTCGGTAATTCGTTAAAAGGATTTGGTGTCGACTTACATCAACGACGGGTGTCAATTAACACCAGCACAATATCAAGGAAGTTTGGGAGGTGGGATCGAACAACACAAAGGGTGGGTGACAATCGACACCAACAGCCAGTAGGCGTGCTATGTGTTCTGATTGCTCTGGTTTGATTGATTGTTTTGATTTATTGATGGTAATTTTAATTGCTTGTATAACTCAGTAGATGAGTGGACTGTCTCAATAAATATTTGTGATAATACTTAAGTATCTTTTTTTGTGTTTCAGGCAAAGAAACGATATGACCGTGAGATCATGGTAAGGAAGAGGGGATGATCTAGAGTCTTCGTTTCGTGTTGTTGGTTATTTTTTTGTGTGGATATTTTAGATTATTCATGGTTTTGCATCTTCTTTAACTGCTGATTTGTTGATTTATTAATGATCATTTGAGGTTGATTTTTGGTGGGTAGTTTATTTTGTTCTTGCATGATTTTTTATTGGAGGAATTCGTTAATAAGTATGGGGTATTAAAAAAATGGTTGTGATTGTTTCATATAGTAACATATTCATCTAAATAATAAATAATGTAGTTGTTTAGTGAAAAGATAAATATTAACGGTATTTATATGTCACTTGTAGACCATTTCAAATGATAGTATTTCAAATTTTCTCGCATATAAAAAAAAATTAAACTAATGTTAAACATTTTATAAATAAATTTTTTAATAAAAATAAAGTTTTTTAATAAAAATAAAGAATTATATTTAATAGATTTATTTAAGATATTTTATCCGCTGGTTTTTATTGGAAAAATAACTCTACATATAAGAACGTTTTTGCTTCCACTAATATATCTTTACAGAAAATATATAACAAATCTGAGAAACCATAGTTTGAGTTCTACTGAGGAGGTTTGGGTAAACGGCGAAAATCAACCCCAACTATTTGTCAAACGCTTTTTCATACTTAAACTTCAATACCCTGCAAATAACAACCTAAATTGTGTTAAAATTTAAGTTTGCTACCTGAACTATATGAAATGTTGTCAATTTCAGTGTTAAATTAGAGTTTAACGGTACTGCGTCAGACGACTTGTAGCGTCTATATGGCACTTAGATTGATCAAAACAACGTCGTTTTGGTCATTTTTGGTATGTTGTGGTTGCTACGGAATGACCAAAACAACGTCGTTTTAGTTAGTTCTAGTGCCGCATTGACGCCACATGTTGTCTAACACAGTTCTGTTAAACTCCAATTTAAAATTATTCGAACAAATGTTGAAATTAACATTTCATATAGTTCAGGTAGAAAATTTGAATTTTAACACCGTTCAGATTGTTATTTGCAGAGTACTAAAGTTTATGTATGAAAAAATGTTCGGAAAATATTTGAAGTTAATTTTGGTCATTTTCCGACGAGGTTATATCACAAGACCAAGGTCTGGATCGTTTTTAATATATATGCCTCAACAATATTATATCATGTTGATTCATTTATACATATATTACTTGCAGTTTAGACTGTTTAGTATTGTCTTAAAATCTGGTTTTTGTAGATACAGTTGTTTCTGTATTATCTTTGTGAGGAAATCCTTTTTATAAATAATTTAATTCTTTATTTTTTTATTTAGATTGCTCTTATCTATCTGGTTTTGTTTCTTTGTCATCATTTCAATAACGTGAGGTTTGGTTGTTGTTATGATCTTAAACCTAGCATAATTATTCATGCTTGTTTGATAATTAGCTTCGATTATTTGTAGGGAAATGAACTGGTCAAAGTTCATGTAAGAAGTAGTAAGGAAAAAAATATGAGTCAACACCGTACAAAAAAACATATTCGACCTTACGAAGCCATTTTGCCACAATGAGGTTAATATTTGTCATTAACAATTTATTTGGTTAAACAGGAATTTGATATTGGTATTAATAAGTTTTTTTTACCTTTTTATTTGTAGAAAAGTGGATAAATACTGAAAGATCTGAGCTTTTTTAGATATGGAAGCAAGCGTACGTTCGGTCATGTTTCTTGGCTTGGGTTTGTGGTATCATTGACAAGGTTAGTAATAGTAAAGTCATTGTCTTTTGATTGGTAAAGAGTAAAGAGCCGTAGTAGTTTGTGTAGGTAACTAAAACTCAAAACTTATTTCTTCTTTTTATTTTATATATACTTTTCCTTGATATTCTGAATCATCTTCAGAAACTTTAAAACCCCTAAACCAAACAAACCATGAACGTGTGTTCTTCCTGACATTTGTTTTCTCACAATTTATATGTGTCTGTATCTTGTATTTCATGCTTAATTGGTTGGATTGTTTCCGTTTTTGAGAACTTTTATTAGCATACCTTTTTTATCTCGTTCATTTTTAAAAAAAAAAAATTATGACTAGGACTTTTTGCAATTTATCTATCTTTTAGAAATCCTTTTCATATTTCAAAAAAAAATGAACGAGATGAAAAGCGATATTAAAAAGTTCACAAAAACTAAAACAAAACCAACCAATTTTGAATGAGATATACAAGATAAGGACACATATAAATTGCAACAAAACAGATTGGGAAGAACACACGCCAAGACTTGTTTAGCTTAGGGCTTTCAAGGTTTCTGAAGATGATCTAGAAATCAATGGAAAGTATAAAAAAGAAGAAGAAAGCACAAGTTTTCGTTACCTATTGTGAAGTAAGAGGCTCTTTTCTTTACTGTCCCTTGAGGACACAAACGCTACACAGTTTTTTTTTTTTTCTTACTAACCAAAACTTCGACTTGAACCAAACCGGAAACACTCACTTTTGTTCAGATACTTAAAACTAGATAAAGATTTTAATGTCCGCTTCTATGTCAACTTGCTAACACATTCCCATGGAACTACTACAGTACTACTCATATTCGTTGTGTCTCTCTACACTAACAAATACTACTATTGTTTACTCTTTACCAATAAGAAGACAATGACCACAACATTTTATAAACATAACTTGAAGCAACCGGAAAACGTTTGGTATTGGGTCTAGTCTAGTTAGACCGAAACCGGATTCACAAAGTTTGTTTACCATAAATAAATATATCCGTTCTAGGGGATTATATAAATTTGATATCGATAAATATGGATTTATCTTAACAAAAAAAAAACAGAACATTGAACAAAATATACCAAACAACATATTTAACAGGTAGCAAAGAAGCAGTTTATGAGATGATGAAGCAACAAGCTTTGGAGTTAGCAAGACAAACTTTTTAGGGTTAGTTGGTTTAGTTTCAAACCGCCCGGTTTAGCGATTTTGGGAAAACCCTAAACTTCTCCTATAAAAGGCCGACACCCTAGTTGTTTTGTGGCAGAAAAGCATGTGGCCGCCGTCCTTTAGAAATAAGTTTTGGGTTATGAGATCAAGTGAGAGAGAAAGGAGAAGAGCTTTGCTTGGTTTGGTGCTTGCTTTGGTGTGTGAAGCATAAGAGAAGCAGATCATAGCGTCGTTGTTGCTGTGTTGTGTTGTCTTTGTCCAGATTTCCTTCTTATTTTGAGGTGAGTGTATGATCATAGCTTATCTAAGCGTTAAGATTGCTTATTTGTTGTTTCTATGATATATGAGGATTGATTCCTTTGTTTATGTGTTTTTGTTGGTTGGTCTTGTATGGTTGCTTGTGGTTGTTTTTTCGTTGGGAGAACAAAGTGGTGAAGGATCCATCGTCGAGGATCACTCGTATTGCGTTAAAGGATTCTGTGTCGACTGACATCAAGGATAGGTGTCAATCAACACCAGCCTGTGTTCGTGGTGGATTTTGTGTTAGTTTCGTTCGACATCATGGGAGGATGTTGGTCACCATCACAATACCGAGGAAGTTTGGGAGGTGGGATCAAACAACAGAAAGGGTGGGTGTCAATCAACACCAGCGACTAGTAGACGTGCTATGTGTTCTAATTGCTCTGATTTGATTTGATTGATTGTTTTGATTTATTGATGGTAATTGCTTGTATAACCGATAGATGAGTGGATTGCCTCGTTAAGTATTTGTAATAACACTTACATATCTTTTTTTATGTTGCAGGTAAAAAAACGATGTAACTGTGATCATGGTAAGGAAGAGGGGATGATCTATTGTTTTTGTTTCGTGTTGTTGGTTATTTGTTTTTGGATATTTTAGATTATTGATGGTTTTGCATGTTCTTTAATTGCTAATTTGTTGATTTATTAATGATCATTTGAGTTGGATTTATGGTGGTTAGTTGATTTTGTTTTAGCATGATTTTTTAATTGGAGGGATTAGTTAATTAAGTATGGGTATTATAAAAACAGTTGTGGTTATTTCATATAGTAACATATTTATCTAAATAATAAATAAGTTTGTTATTTAGTGAAAAGATAAATGTTAACGGTATTAAATGTCGTACGTAAACTATTACAAATGATAGTATTTCAAATGTTCCCGCATAAAAACCTGCAATAAATTAAACTAAATTTAAACATTTATCAATAATTTTTTTAATAAAAAAATAAAAATATAATTATTAATATGTTTATTTAAGATATTTTATCTGCTGGTTTTGATTGGAAAAACAACTATGTCTTTTCATCTTATTCCTTACTTTTCTATAAATAAGTGAGTAGAGAACATATAACTCTACATATATGAACATTTTGTTCCTATCTGATTTTGTTCCTTGTCACCATTTCATACTTTAACTAGGTAATAACCCGCACTATATGCGGGATAAACCGACTCAAATAAAATTATTACAAGTCAAATTATTATTTAGAATAAAGTGTTATAATAATAATTTTACACATAATTTTTTTTAATTCAAATTTATATTTAATTATTTTGTGTAAAAATATATTTCACCCGTGAAATGTAGAAAAATAATATTAATCATTTTTTTTGCCGTTTAATTCTTCTAGTTATTAAAATTTCCAAAAAAAATACCTGGTTTAGTTTCCGTTGTCTTTAAAAACCATTATTTTATTAATAACGGTAGATCCATACTTACGATATAACGACTATTAGCTTTAATGACAAAATCTTAACTAGGATTAAAATATAATCCCACGTGGTTAATTAGAGGGAACTATAGACATTGTTGCCCTCTTCTTCGTTCGACCGTGGAATGTCATTGAAGTGTGTTTGTGGAGCCGGTGTAACGATCTTTACATCGAGAACTGAAGAGAATCCTGGTCGACCGTTCTTCCAGTGTATAACAAAAAGAGATCTAGAATCTTCTCGTCATCGAAGATATCATGTTTGATTAGGGTTTGTGAATTAGGCAAATTGAGAATCGATTTCTTAATTTGGGGTTTTTAGGGTGTTATAAACAGCGTCATTTTGCTATTAACGGATCTCGTTAACGGATAATTAACCCCGATTAATTTTTTCGTTTGACCATTTAATGTTGTGCCTCAAAATGCTAGGTCAACGGAAGTTTGCGATTTATGTAGAAGTCAACAAATAATTGGTGTCTTTCTCCTCCAAAAGCAGAGTTCGAGTTTTAAATCAACGAAAAAGTAGACTTGAAGATTTTAATGACATTTTTCCGTTCTTATTGTCTTGGTAGTAGTAGTATTGAGAACAAATTTTGTAAATTTTATAACACAAAAAAAAAACCTAAATATATCATTGGATGTAAAATCATAAATGTTAGTAAGACACACACACAACACTCACTCAATATTTACACATCTTATAATAACTCCCAAAATTTATACACAAAGAAGTTACATTTCTGTTTCTGTATTAAAACTAGGAAGGGACTCAAACTCCTGCATAAGTTGTCAATCTAATACTATTCCCATCAAAATACAAAGCTAAATCTTCTTCTGCATCTCTCCTTCATTACCTAATCGCTGGATTCCAGCTTTTTTCTTGTTTACCTACCAGAGGAACGAAGTTTCCTATTTTTTCTTCTAATCTAAAAGACTAAATCCAAAGCTGTGTCTTGTCAGATGATGAAACTATATCTGGGGAAGTTCTCTATATCTGATGAAACTAGGAGCCGCAACATGTAGTTTCCGGTTCCCAGGACAGCCAAAGGCAACTCAAGGAGGTCGAACGATAGTAGACAACAACATCCTTTTTGTGTGTGCAGTTTTGTTTCAATTCTCATTGTACACACCTTTCTTAAGGTTTTCATTCTCTGCTTCCTTCTGTGCTCTCTTCTTCTCAAACTCCACTTGCTTGCAGTTTTCCTCGTGTGACCGCACAAATATTCTAACAAAGTTTTGTAGAGTGGATACAACTGCAGATTCAAATTAAATGCAAGGGTTTGGTTTATCTTAGGTCAGTGAAAAAAAGGACAAACCTCTAAATACCAAATGGAGATGATTTATAGAAAACAAGATGTAAGAAGAGAAGAAACCATATTAGTGAGTTTACATCAAATTGTTACCTTGCTCAAATGGGACACGAGCTGGATCTTCTCCAAAGTATAACGCCAATGCATCAGCGCTTCCACCCTAATAATACAATGAGAAATCAATTGTGGTAGCACCAAAGAATCCATACCACAGTAACGTAAAAGTGGTTCAGAAAAGTAACAAAGACAGAGAGAAGGTAGGGCCAAAGAATCCTTACAACAGTTGAATAGAGGGAAGCCAAGGACTTCACTTCTCCTTCAGCAAAGCTAAGAAACTCTTTCAAGTTCTGCATACACAATTACAAGTGTAAGCAGACGATGAAACACGAGCAATCAATAACTAAACAAGCTTCTTCAATATCTAATTAATTTTACCATACGAAAGTGTTTTGATATTTGACCATCAGTTTCAGATGCAGTAAACTCTTGTACAACTTTCTCCAAGCCTTTGCTAATTGCTTGCATCTCTTCTGCCAGGTATTTTAGTTGAATCTATCATCAAGGAATGTTTTCAGAGAGATTATCACCAAAGGCACAAAGTGAATTGAGGTGTTCTTCTCAAACGCCGAGTTAACGAATAATAAAAAATACCTTTGTTGCAGCCTCCAAGCTAACCAGGTCTTTTGGAAAATCAAGTAGCTCTGGAAGTTTCTCAGCAAGCACCTAAAAGTACAAGCATGAAAATGTTTTTGGTGAAAAGAAACCGTTAGCATAACATATAAACACTAAATTTAATGTATGTAAGAATATAGTAACCTAATTAAGACCAAAGAGATTTTAACACTAAACCAAAAAAGAAAAGTTTGCTAAATCTCCTACCTTACAGAGATAATGCATCAGAGTCATCTTACTGTTGCGTGATCTAGTGTCAGTGAGTTTTAAAAGACTATCCAGGCGAAATCCGATAGCTGAGCCTGTCAAAAGAGAAGAAATACATAACTTGACATTGTGAAGGACAAATTAACTCTTTGATAGAAACAATGCCTCTCTCTAAGATAAACACTATTTGGCAGTCTAACGACAATAGATATATGCCCACCCCTTGCAGTCCCATGGTTCAATGCATTGCCCAAGGATAGTATAGTTTGCATGATTCTTTTTAGTTTAGCCGAGCCTCGAACCTGGAAAGTGAGACATGCAATAAAGTCAGATTGGAAAATCACCAACATGAATATATATGTATGTGGTTCACAAACTATTTGCATGAAAAAACGACTTGCCTCATTGGCTGCACTATGTATGGTATTCAAACCTCTTCTAAGATCAGTGACCTGAAGGATAACAACCATTTACTGATATAAGATCCAGGTTTTTCACAAACTGGAAAGCATTACAAAAATACAAACTCCAGTCGATTCTCCTACCTGGGATTGGAACTGAATCTTGTATGAGAAAACCCTTAGCTTAGTCTCCACTCGAGGAACTTTCAGCAGTTCTAAAAAAAACTATCACCAGAAAAGTCAGAAGTTAGCTATCAGTACATCATCGAGAGATGAAAGTGAAAATTTATGAAGGTATCACTCCCAATTTGAACAGGAAATGCTATCTGATTTTCGACCCAAAACAAATACCAGAAAATCAGTAAGTTAAGAATAGTTCTGATAGGCCAAGAAATATGAGAATGGTCCTAGAAACTCGAAAAGGAACACTCAGAGATATGTTCAAATATGAAAGTGGAGCACTCGACTAACCTGTTCACACCGTCCCAAAGTTTCCTTATCTCCAGTGAAACCCTACGGAAAGCAAGAAAACCAAGACAGGAGATGTAGCATCAGTGTTTACTAACAAAAGAAGCTATCGCCGGATGATAACAACTTCTAAAATTTTAGTGATACAGAAGCAGAAAAAAAATTGGATAAGAGCAAGAATAAAAATACCTTGAGCAATTCTGCTTCTTCTTTTGTTGGACAAAACTTAATTAGATTGTCAACTTGATCAACATCTATCACCGACTCATCCAATGCAAGAACAGAACTCTGTAACCCAAGATTTATTCAGATAAGAGAACATGGTTTGAACATTTCTAGCATAACAAGACGAGGCCAGATTATATTTTGCATTTAATGAGCAGTAAAATGTAAGATAGACTGAGTCACGAACTTGCAAGAAATTTTATTTTTGTGCTTACCATCAAATCAGGCAAAGGTATTTTAACTTTGGAAAGCATAATCTCACAGTTGTATGCTCGTCTGAGCTCAATCTGCAAAACTAATAGACAAAGTTAGAGGACGAAAATAGAGTAACTGTCAATGGATCTTAATTCATGTAATGAAACTTCGAAAATGAAAGGATTTACAAAAGTTCAAGAACAGTAGAATGCTCATTGCAATCAATTACCAGCTGCACTTTCTCTACTTTAGGTCGGGCACGTCGACCTGATTTCCCACCTTTACTTTCATTGTCAGAGCTAAGATTCACTGCTGAGAAGAGTTTCTCAAGCTCAGAGATATCAAAATCTGGAGCACTAGAATTAGAAGATGGCCGGAGTTAGCATAATAAAGAAAATCATAAACTTGTATAAAGGATGTATTGAAGATATAATCATACGTTGCAGCTTCATCAGGTTTATGCGTTTCAGCCCATAAACTTCCTTGTACTGCCCTAGTAAGCTTTAACCAATGATACGGTTTCAAGTTGGCCTTTCTCGTTTGAACCTGACCTCTAAGATTCTGTAAAATCCCACGGCCTTTTAAACCCAATGGTGGTCCAGGGACTGGAGGGATGGTTCCATTACAACCCCCATTATGAGAACGAGACAGAGGTGCAGGGGCTGGTGGGGGAGGAACAGGAGGAGATTTCGCCGCCAAAGAACTCGTGGGGACTCCTGGTCGAGAACTAGAATGCAAAGGTGGCGGTGGTGGCGGTGGAGGATTATTTGTAGCTATCGATTTCTTTGGAGGTAACGGTGGTGGTAGAGGTAAGGTTGAACGTGCAGAACGCTGAGGTTGTGGTTGAGGTGGAGGCGGAGGTGGAGGTGGAGGAGGCCCTTGTATTGCTATGGAACTGCTAGTGGAACTTGGTGAAGGAGTGGAGCGCAGAGAAGATATGGGAGGTGGGGGTGGAGGTGGACGAGACAAATTCCCAAGTGGCTTCAGCAATGGCAATGGTGGTGACTTCACTGCTGCTTCTGCTGAAGGAGGGCCATTTGAACAAACAGGTGTGGGCGACTGTGAAAATTTTGGAGAAGCTTCTTCTTTAGGTAGTGGTGGTGTCAGCTGATGCAATGTTGGTCGAAACGAAACTGAAGGTGAGGCTGGTGATGATGAAGTAGCCTCTTCACCTTTACATGAACCATGATCGTGTAATATTGAAGTGATCCCAAGAGTAGAAGGGGAGCTGTGAAATCTAGATACTGAAGCGGGTGATCCTAGCGTGGGGATACGGTTTGGAAGTGGTGATGTCACTGGACTTTGGACCACACGAGGTGAGATTATCTTCGAGTGAACATTTCTTTGGACTGAAACACGAAGTCCATGCGATTCATCAACCTTCTTAAGAATTGAATTCGGATCTGCATAAGACTTGTGACCAGACACTTTATCTTTCTGTTTCCATTCAGGAGAGAATGAATCAGGACTTGAAGCAATATTTTCAGATATCATCAACTTGGTTTTCTCCTTAACTTTCTCAAGTGCCGATTCCAATAGGCTACGTGAGTCAGGGCTTCGAGGAGAAGAACCTGAATCCAGGCTTTCTTGAAGGATATTTGCTGCAGTTATTTGGTTGAAAACAGTCACAGCAACATCAGAATTTGGATCTAACCATTCAGCTTCACTAAAAATCTCCTGAACCTTAGCAAATGCTTCCATAGGTAGAACATCTTTTTCCTCCATATGCGACATATCAACAGAGACAAGATTCTTAACAGCACCCATCTCCGAAAATATAACCTGAGCAAACATACAGAATGTTACTCCTTCCTTGACTTGCAATGATAATTAGCGATGTATAACATAAAATGCTTATAACAGCTTAGAAAAATGTTGAACCTTTAATGAAACAATGTATAACCTGAATAAATGCATGAAACAGAAAGATGTATTACACAAAGTACTTCTATCAAAAGACTAGTGTCATACTGAGCTCTCCACACCTTGAACAACAGGAGACCCTTTTAATTGGGAAACCAAGAAATCGTAAGAGAAAAGTAAGATAAATAGTCACCTCAGCTCTGAAATCCTTGGGAAACCGATCCGTTGTGTTCCACAATACATCAATATCATCACGGTTAAGTGTTAGAATATTTGATCTAAGAAACGCAGTATTGAACACAACCCGAAACATCATCTGTTCTCTCTCATGATCACTATCTAGGGTAATGCACTCCAGGACAACATCACCGAGAATATGGCAATGGATGTCAATCTTTACCAGCTCGCAATCTGCCTGAAACAGAAGACGAAAAAGTTAGGACATAACGGTATGATACTATGGAGAGAGACTGAATGAATAACCAAATGGATTAGGAAAGCTCTCAGTATCACCTGCTTATATTGCCGAACAGCTTTGCTTCTCTTGGACATCGAGAACAGAACTTTTGAAGTCTGATCAGATGCCAAAAAAGGATCTTGACCATATATTCTGAATATGGGACGGCAACCACCCTCACCATCAAAATCAGGAATCAATCTAAGATTGACACAGTCTAATGTAAGGGCACGTTCTAGAGGTGGCCACTGAGACTCAACATCCCTACTCGAAATGTACTGAAGAAACCTCAATTGTGAAGGCAGTGGATTAAGTGGAGACATTAACTGTAATAACTCACGAGGAGCCTGCTTATATATCATCTCTAGTGTTTTCTGTTCTCCACTAAACTGTTTGCGGTATAACAAGAGCGAAGCAAGCATAAAAGCTAACGTCGGCCAGCCGCCAAGCTCACAGTGCGACAATAAGATGTTCTGTGGACTTAACAATAACCAACTTTCAGCTGACTTAAGAAAGTGATGAACCGTTTCCATTGTAAGCAAAGGGCAACCTTCATAATAGCGAGGATAGTCCATGATGGTCATGTCATACTCGGTAAGTACACTCTCCATCCGGCTTCTGCTATCTTTATCCCGGAAATTGAACACCATGAACGATGCACCTGGAAACTGGTCTCGCAGCTGACTCATTATGCGGCCCACATAGACTCTGTAATCTTCTTCATCTTCCAACATATCCGTGGTTAAGCAGCAATCAAAGACTGTAAACATAGACATCAAAGATCAGCAAACTTATAGTAGAGCAATCTATTGTATCTTTTTCACTTAAATGGTCTAATTTCTCTAAACTACACAAGAGCATAGGATAAGACAAGTAAAAGAATCTGAGAAGTCATGCAACCCAGTGAACATACAAAACCTGAAAATAATCTAATCATGAGCTAAACATCTTAAGCTATCAAATGTTAAATTCAGTTCAATCAATAAGCCTAGCAAGAAGTAGAAACGAAAACAGGACACTTATAGAGCAACGTCATCTTCTGTCTTATAGAGCAATCTTTTGTATCATTTTCACTGAAATGGTCTAATTTCTCTAAGCTACACAAGGGCATACGATAAGATAAGCAAAAGAATCTGAGAAGTCATGCAACCTAGTGAACATAGAAGACCTGGAAATAATCTAATCATGAGTTTAACATCTTAAGCTATCAAATGTCAAGATTCAGTTCAACCAACAAGCCTGACACTACTACACTATGAACTTAGACAGGCATAACTCGGTAAAAATCGAATCTTTAAGACCTAAAAACTCAAACTTTCTAATAAAGAATACTCCAAAAGGCTTAAGAAGAGCAAGAACGAGAGAGCTAAACCAAAACCCCAAGACTTAAAGAAAGAAGGAAGAACATACCGTAAACCCTCTCAGAGATCTCAACCAAACCTTCAGGAGGCTTTCTGTGAAAGAACTTTCTAAACAACGCCATTGAGGTTTCTTTAAATGCTTAACCCAAAAAGCAGAGAGACCACAAAAATCCCTAGAAATTATTAATCACCACACTACCAAATGAGACCCACAATTGCAGGAAATAAAACCCCAAATAACCAGAAAACAAAAAAACGAGGAAAATGTCAGGAAGAAAAGGAGGAAGCGTGAGATAATCTCCTTGCTGGGTCTTTAAGGAACAATGCGGTGTGGGTTTTGTTTTGTTTTCTTCTAGTTTGGTGGTTTGTCTTGACAAACACACTTTCAATTTCTTCTGTTTTGGAATTGGAAACTTAGCTTTCAATCAAAAACAGATGCTTTTTTTTTTGTTGTTGATAGCTCTGCACATGCGAAAGAAGAAATGATGCAGACAGAGAAAGAAAGAGAGAGAGTTAGGTTATTATGTATAGAAAGAGAAACTAGGGTTTGTTTGACCAAGAAGATAAAGATGAAGATGATAGATAGCTATGGCGGATTCATTTGAGACAGAGATTGGGAAAGAAAGAAAAAAAGAAAAAACACGAAAGGAGGACCCAAAGAGATCTGTTACTTTGGTTTAGGATTAGGACTATATCATATGAGATACATGTCTTCCAATATTCATGTCTTTTTGTGTTTTTTTAATTTAATTTTTTTTTTCTTTCCTACTAAACACGGAGAAATACATATATACTTTCTTCACCTTTTTGCAAATGGCTTCATTTAAATATTACACATAATCTTTGAACAAGTACACACAGTCACACACACACTAGATTTAAAGATACCAGGTAGTTTGGTTATAAATAATTATTAAAAAGAAAAGTGCCTGTTTTTATAAACCTTTGTTTTTTTTGGATGATTTGTTTAGGCTATAAAATCCGATTAGAATGACACTAAGGCAATAGATGGGACCAAATTCACCGAAACAAAACTTTAGTTTATGGGGTGACGCTAGACATGATACATGCCTTTAAAATAGTTTCATGCCTTTAAAATAGTTTCAATTAATGGCAAACGTCGTTGCACAAACAAGTTATGCAGTTGAACAAATGAGTTTACTATGTCTCGTTGGTAAATTTAAATTGAACAAATGAGTTTATTATGTCTCGTTGGTAAATTTAAATTGATGAGTCATTTGAGGGTCGATCATGCTAAAGTTCAACCAAATCGATCCCTTATATAATAAACACGCCTCTTATAGATATATTGGGCGGATCTTATGCCTTGTTCTTATGGATAAAACTCATCTGGTATATTCGTTTTAGCACTTGACAATGGTGTCAAGAGGTGAAGAAGAATTAACAGTTCCTTACCGAAGGTGGAGTCGTGGAATTTCTCATAAGAAATCCTTTGGATGTGATCATCACCTCAAGAAATCACGTTAATGTAGTTTCTACTTTGGCCATCTTCTCTGCAACCATTTGAACGACTCAAGTTAACATATACAAGTCCGACTCAAATGGGTAGGACATAAGAGCAGTGAGGATTTATTTAGTGGGGGTTATTGGTTTAAGATTTGAATAGAATTTTAATGATTTGAAATGTTACGTAGAATATGTTGTTATTAGATCAAGATTTTGTTAAACTCTGTTAAAGTGTAGTGTTATTAGTTTGTGATTTGTAAACAAAAATCATTTAAAATCTTAACAAATATGGGTTATTGGATTCAGACTGTTATAAAGTTATTATAAGTTTTGTGTTATTCAATTAAAACAAAAGAATCTATAATTGTTAATGAGTTCAATTATTATGTTATTGGTTCATGATTTTAGATACTTTCTTTACAAAATAAAATTATGGAAAGTATCATAAAAATACATGGATTGTTTGGAGGACTTTACAAGATTTTAGAACAATTATTATGTTATCTAATCTTTCAATTATTTATTTTTTAATGATTTTGTTGAACTCTTCAAAAATCTTCATAAATCTCAAACCAATATCAGATTTTAAAAAAAATCTTATATTTAACGGTTTATATAGAGGCTAACTTCTTAATATTTGAATGCAAATTAGAAATTTATATAGATTTGTGCCAAAATAAATCTCTTGGGCCGAAACAATACATCCGAAATTGTAAAAGCCTTAAAAGGTATGTCTTTCGTATTACCCAGCAGCAGGGGAAAATACCTCAATACATCACCGAACAATACACTGTTTTATACGGTGACTGACTGGATTTCACTTTTTACTTTCGTTTTTTTTTCTCGAAATTTATTTACTTTAATTTCATTATTTTGTCAAAATTAAAAAAGCGAGAAAACTTGAAACACTCATAGCAATAGCATGGCTGACAACACACGACACATGTCAGTATACATGTTTCAAATTTTCTCTAACGGTTACATCACTTAACACCTCTTCCCAACGGCTACAGTAACAACATTTCTTTACCATTTCAAAATTCATTTCTTTCTTGACAAAAAAATAAAAGTAAATAATCTAACGGCTAGTTTTCGATTTTGCACCATTATAAAAACATCACCTGAACCTCCTCAAAACTTCAACAGTCTCCAAAACCACTAAAAACCTAAAACAACAACTAAGTAGATCTTTTTTTTTCCTTAGTGAAACATTTTCAATACTCTGTTTCCATCTTCACTCTATGGCTTCTTCTTCATCTTCGCTTCCCCTAGCTATCTTCTCCTTCATCTTCTTATGCTCTCTCGCCGCTGCAAATGAAGTCACCGTCGGTGGTAAATCCGGTGACTGGAAGATCCCTCCTTCCTCTTCTTACTCATTCACCGAGTGGGCTCAAAAGGCTCGCTTCAAAGTCGGCGACTTTATCGGTAATTTCTCCTCCCCAGCTTTTGAGTTTCCATAAATACTCTGTTTTCTAACTAAGGTGCTCTGTTTCTGACATAATCACTTGTGTTTTTTTCTTTCAGTTTTCCGGTACGAAGCTGGTAAAGACTCGGTTTTGGAAGTAACAAAAGAAGCTTACAGCAGCTGCAACACCACGAACCCTTTGGCTAACTACACCGACGGAGAAACCAAGGTGAAATTGGACAGGTCTGGTCCATTTTACTTCATTAGTGGAGCTAATGGTCACTGTGAGAAAGGTCAGAAGCTGAGCCTCGTCGTGATTAGTCCTCGTCACAGTGTCATCTCTCCTGCTCCTTCTCCGGTTGAGTTTGAAGATGGTCCAGCTTTGGCTCCAGCTCCTACAAGTGGCTCAGTTAGGCTTGGTGGCGGTTATGTTGTGTTAGGTCTTGTTCTTGGTCTATGGGCTTGGTTCTAATTTGGAACCATGTGGTTTGGGGGTTGCTTTTTAAGATGAGCTTTTGGTTTCGAAAAGCTTTTTTTTCTTTTAGTTTCTTTTGTTATGATTACATGTTGTGTTAGCTAAGTGATCGTTGTACTTTGGCTCATCGCTACTATTTTATTATAAATTTAATTTATTATAACTCGTCAAGATTGTCAGAAAATTAAGCCTTAAAAAAAAAAGATAGTCAGAAAACTATAAAAAAAGATTGCCAGAAAAATATTAAAAAGGAAAGCAAAAAAAATCTATAAACATATTGGTGAAAAAAACTATTTCTCAAAAGATAAAATCAAGATTGCATATTTGTAACATTTTCTAACTTTTATGAAGATCATCAGAATTATCATCAGAAGATATGTCCATGTGAATTTTGAAACTATATGACCTCACAAGAAAGCTATACAAAGTCGTTTTGAATTTTGATTACATGAACCGATGAAATGTGTGACATACCAGAAGCTGGAAAATGAGAGTTAAAAACTGAAATCCCAAAAAACGCCAGCTTCTCGAATCTAAGCCACTCAAAGGATTTACAATGTTGAACCCAAAAGTCAATGATAAAAGAGACTTTCACAAATCTTCTTCCTCTTGGCTCTTTAAAGAGATATCTAGGTTGACGAGCTCGGCTCATCCTGGTTTGGTTCTGGTTTGGGTTCTTCTGGTTCCGTCTCGGTTGGGTTAGGCTTCTTGAATTGAATCAAAATGATGGTCATATTATCACAACCTTCACCACTCGCTGTGTCTGGAGCCAAACATCTATCAGCAACTTTTTCGCATATCGTGGAAAGTTTTGTTTCCTGAAAGGTTTAACCAATATAACAAACCAAGACAGGAACAAAAACTGTAACAGAGAGAGTAGGAAAAGGTAAGGGGTTAGCTTACAGATTTTAACTGCTCATGGATAAAGTCCACTAGTTCCTGGCTAGACATACAATCCCTGAAGAAGATAAGATGGATTCAAATTATCATCAAGCAACGAACTTATATATGTGGAAAATGAAACAATTAGTGACATCTTTTTACCATATTCCATCGCATGCAACAACAAGAAAATCATCATCCTCACATAGGTCAATCTGATGAGAGGATACAATAACAAGTCAGCTTAAAAAAAACAAAACCAAGCGGTAAATACAAAAAATTTAGATTCTTACAGTGTTTACATCTGGATCAGCAGTAACCATTTGCTTTTCAGATGGTAAAAACTTATTCTGCTTGAATTCCATGTCACCTGTAAAGAAGAAGAAACGATTCTTCGGTTAAGATTACATGTAAAAACAGAAATCTCCAGGTAATGAAAGTGGCAGAGAAAGAAAAAAAAAAGCTTACCAATGGCTCTTGTCAGATTCAAGCTTCCATTGATTCGACCAGCGTGAATGAAGCCACCAGCTTTCAATATCCTTTCTTTTTCAACTTCAAGATCAGGCTTGTGATCTTTAGAAAGATTGTAAGCCTGTGCCTTCCTTGATATCACACAACGTGAGTCACCAGCATTTGCAACAAAGAGCTTCTTATCTTTAATTAGAGCAACACATGCTGTGCACCCAGAATTTGGTCCCGTGAAATCAGAATGAGGACCCTGAATAAGAACAAAGGCATGGGTGCTCAGAGGTCCCAACTCAATCATGTAGAGAATACGGGAGAAGCAAGTTTATGAAAATATTTACATCCTCAAGAGGCCAACTATCGAGCTGGTTATTGTTGTCACCGCTTCTTGGTGACCATATAAATCCTTCTATCATGCCACTAAATTTATTCATCTTGTCACCGAGTACAGCTAACTCTCGCCAACCTCTTTGTCCTTGCATCATGTCATCCATTCTACAATATTCACAATGCACAATTTTTAGAGGAACACTCTTTTGTTTGTAAAAGTAAATTAATATACAAGAATGTCAAAGAGAATACAAAACCTAAAAAATGCTCTTCGAAGAGATGTCTCTACGTCTCCAGATTTATATGCTTCATTACTGATAACCTGCTGGTGTAGATACTTGGCACAGAACTTCGCAACAACTTTACCTACAACATTTCGTAGATATTACTTTTTGAGTTTCATATTAAAAACGAATGTAAAGTATGAAACATCGAAAAATGTACCAGAACTATATACTATACAGATATAAGCAACAGTTTCTAAGTACTTTGACAACTTATCTTTCGTTCCCTTAAGCATTATCAACTTCCAAATTCTAGCTGACTTGTAACACCAAACTTAAAAAGAATCTCAAACTAAGTTCAACTGAACTAGATTATGATTTTAGAAGTATAGACAGTATTTGCTAACCTCCATGGCCATCGTACACACCGAAGAAAGACGTCTTATCATCCAAATCAAGAATTGCAGCATGCTAGTCAAATCAAACCAGTTACAATCAAGAGAGTCAGGTACACAAATCCAAGGTTTCAACTTTAAGATGTTTCATAAGTTCAACAAGAAGAAAATAGTTATTGACTCACCGCATCTTCCATGGTAGCTCGCCAACCTTGCATAGACGTTAATCCATATCTGAGCTTATCATTCTCACCATCTTCTGATAACTTATCAGTTTTCGGAGAACTTAAGTATGTACCCATCTCTTTCTGCCAAGAAAAAAAAAAGGTAGCTTGAACAATTCAGAATCTTGTACAATCCGTTTTCTAGCTCATTGACTTGTACAAGATTCAGAGTTGACCTATCATCAACTCAGAACTACTCAACAAAACAAAATCAAGAAAGAACCTAGCTTGACCCAATCAGAATCCTACACAAATCTAATCTCTTCCTCATAAACGTGCACAAGATTCACAATGGACTTCATCAACTCAAGAAAAAAAAAACACTACTCAGCAATCAAAATCAAAGAAAGGAGCTAGCTTGAACCAAATCCATTCTCATAAACTTGAACATGATTCAGAATCCATTTAAAACAAGGGTTTGAATCGATTTGACCCCAGATGCGAATATTTGACTATTTGGATCGATAAAGAAAAAAGATTCAGATTGTTATGGCGGAAGCTAGTAGCAACTTACATCTCTGGATAAGAAGAAATATGAAAAAGGAAGAACCTTTTTTGAGAGATCTTCAAGACCAAATTCTGGAGTTTTAGGAGAAGAAACACGATCGGGACGAGAAAAAGGAACAGAACCAACCACTAGAAAAATTTTACTTGAGATCAGATGTACAATTCAATCCATAAGGACCAAAAAAAAAAAAGTGTCTTCTTTTATTGGTCCCGAGAAAACAATTTTAAAGGTCTTCACTTTTTTTCACACCTTTTTTCTTGTTACTCGTTACAATAATAACTGGTTAAACAAAAAACTTGAGATGTGTAATCTTTACAGCTGTTATTTGATTCATCATCACAGCTTCAACAATACATTTGTGATTATCATATTACAGAAGAATTTAACTAATTGTGGATTTCCTCCATGTATATATATTGTCATCTTCATAACTTTCATAAAAACCGTTTTTCTGGTTGGCTATTTATATTTTAAATATTAATACATAAATATTAGATTTTCTTCAAAAGAAGAAGAATATTAGACTAAGAAAATATTTTCTTGTATGGTAGGGAAAATTGCACACACAAATGAACATATCCCACTTTTACATGGCATTTAACAAAAGAGAAATATCTTTAAATAGTATCTTTAAATAGTATTAAAATAAATTTTAAAGATAATTATAGCACATACTCTCAAACGTTCTAAAATAACATTATTTGATACAATTATAGTATTTTAAATTAATTTTGTAAAAAAAAAATTTAGGTTTGAGTTCTCTATTATATATTTTTTATTTGTCAACCACTCATTAATAAAAATAAAACTTTATGATTGGTTGTCAAAAGGAAAGGAGTTTATAAAAGTGACAATAGGAACGTTGAACGAGCCAAACAGTCACCTTGCAAGTTACAAGAACGAGAAATATTAGATAAGGAGAAAAGAGGAAAGGAGGCGAAACTCATCGGGGACATTGGAGAACGCTGGCCATTCTTCAAAATCTTACACCATCATAACTAGCTATGCACGATCTGATTCGAAATTCTCACAATCTATTCTTCTCATGAGGATAACCTCCATGGCTCATAGTAATGCTTCCATCTTCGTATAAAGGGGGAGGGACTTATTCTATATGATATTTAGCTCCTAATAAAATTGTTTGTACTTCTCCTCGAAAAACCCCACCAACCTAGGCCGAAATTAGGATCCAAAGATTTTCACGAGTTATCGAGCCGACATCTAATGGTTTGAGAGGCGGTAGATGTCACAACCAAAGAGTTATTCTTTCATCAGGGGTGGATTGGGCTTCTTCCCATAGTAATTGTTCACTTAGAGTCTAACTTATAATACTATGTCTAACCCTTCATAAAATTTTCCAAAAAACCATAATGGTAAAAAATGTGTTTTTTGTAGATTGTTAAAGTTAAATATAATTAAATCGGTAAATGTTCAACGAAAAACACAATCTTGGTTCGAAGGCTTCCACGCGCCTTAAGTTCGAATCTCTTATATTTTACCAGATATACACTGAAATTTAGGTATGATACAACTAAGATGATGATAAATTTTATAAGATATAAAATTATTAGTTGTAAAATTCAATTTTCTTTATAGACCTTTCAAAATCTATTAAAAAACTTTTAAAACCTTTTAAAGACCTTTAAAATATCTTGTAAAACTTTTCAACATATCAACAACTTTGTTATTGTGTTTATAATGATATCTTAATTACTCAACACAGTAACAATAAAAAAAAAAAAAAAAAAAAAAAAAACAAATTTGATCACTCAATCTTATCTATTTGTTTTTGTGGTCCATCATTTTTAATAAGCATTACAGTTAAAAACTTAAAATTAAAGAAAAAAAAGACATAGTGGATAGGCTTTGTCACCGGTTGGATTACAACTATTCATTTGAGTAGGACATATTAGAAACCAAAGTCAGGTTTAGGATAAGGGAAAGGAACTGAACAAAAACAATTTCCATTTTGAATTTTGGGATAGGAACAAAAATATCAGAACATCAAACATGAGTCCAAAATGCTCTGCTCTCAAGAATGATCTGGGACATATATTTACAGATTTTGCACCATTTCTTTTATTTTGAATTCGAATTTTTGGTTCTCATTCCAAATAAATAGTAGTTAAGAAGTACGATCACCTGAAAAATAAGAGTTCTATCTCCTAGTTTAAGTTTCATATGAGAGTTCTCATTCCAAAATTACATATCTCACCTTCCTATCCGAAAAAATTGAAGTTTTTGTTTTAAATTTTTTGACAGAAATTTCATCTATAAAATAATTAAAAACAAAGAAAAAAAATAATTAGAAGTACATTAGTATTAGTATTAGTATTAGTATTAGTATTATTATTTTTATGTTTATTTTTATTTTTTACTGTTTTTGGCACTAAATATAAAACGCTCTCGAGTCTCTCGCTGAACAGCTCTGAGTAATATCTTAACTCAAGAGAATAACACTGGTCGGAAGCAAACAAAAGTAAACTCGTCTCCGGTAACCAAAATGGTTTCTATGACTGCTTCTTCTTCTTCTTACGCACCATTCTCTTCAGTCTTCAACAGTTCCAGACCCAATTCATCTTCAACCTTTGTCATCCCTTCCTTCAAATTCTCCACCGGAGTATCCAATTTCGCGAATCTGAGTAATGGGTTTTCTCTAAAATCCCCGATTAATCCTGGGTTCCTCTTCAAGTCTCGTCCTTTCAGTGTTCAAGCTAGAGCTGCTGCTGAGAAGACCGTTCACGATTTCACCGTTAAGGTTTTGCTTCTTTTACTCTTTGTTTAGGGTTGTGTCTGCTCTTTACTAAATTGGGGGAATCTTCAAATTTGTAACATAAGCTCTAGCTTTACTGATTCATATTGTTACTGAGTGTTTAGGTTATTTGTCTAAATCTGAAAAAAACTGAGATGTATTTTGGAGGCAGGACATTGATGGGAATGATGTTGCTTTGAACAAATTCAAGGGGAAAGTTATGTTGATGGTCAATGTCGCTTCAAGATGGTAACTTTTTTTTTATCTTTCGTCATCCTCTTTATTGAGATTTCTTCTGTTCATAGTTCATGTAGAGGTTTCTGATGTTAAAGATTTGTGTTTCCATGAACAAACCAGTGGTCTCACATCATCAAATTACTCAGAGCTATCACATCTGTATGAGAAATACAAGAGCCAAGGTGAGCTCTTCTAATTCTATAGATCCTTGTATCTATCATTCTTTGTGTCAATCAATATGTTTCGGTCCTATCCTGTTCTTGCTACTGCCAGTGTTACTAGTTTGCAACCTTAATATACTGAAATTGAATTGTTCTGCAACTTTTGAACTGCAAGTCAGTTCAGTTTCTTTGTTGGGTTGATGGATAACCTCAATCCATCAGTTCTTCATAACTAAAAAGAATTCTAAAACTCATTTCAATTACAAATATTGTCTTTATGCATTTGTAGTGATGAATTTGTAGTGAGTAAGACAACACTAGTAGCTCATCACAAACCTTTCCTGTTGTTCTTATTACAGGATTTGAGATTCTAGCTTTTCCCTGCAATCAGTTTGGTGGCCAAGAGCCTGGCTCAAATCCGGAGATCAAACAATTCGCTTGCACACGGTTCAAAGCAGAGTTCCCTATATTCGATAAGGTAAAGATAATCTCTAAAACATTCCACTCTTCTTTTCTGGTTGGTTGCAGATTAGAATTAAAGTTATGAGATTCCTACAGGTTGACGTGAATGGACCGAGCACAGCGCCTATCTACGAATTCTTGAAATCAAACGCAGGAGGATTCTTAGGTGGTCTCATTAAATGGAACTTTGAGAAGTTCTTAATTGATAAAAAGGGAAGGTTGTTGAGAGGTACCCTCCCACCACATCCCCTTTCCAAATCGAGGTACGGTTAAGGGATATATACTTCATATTTCGGTTCATAGCGGTGGTTTGGTTCAGAGGGTTTGTGACATAACACTTTTGTTTCGGCTGTTTTACAGAAGGACATCCAGAAGTTGCTTGCCGCTTAAACACATTTGCAAATGAGATTATGAGAGAGCATATAGAGGACTGATGGTAAAAATATAACTGGAAACTGTGACATAAAGTTTCCGGTTATTGCTTATATTTTATACCTTCCAATAAGTAATATATTATTTAATAAAGAACAAAAGAAAACATTATTGTATTGTTAATTATAAAAGTTTTTATATATTTTTATATGCAATTTCTCACAATAAGACAAGTCTCGCTCTCGCACAACCCATGCCAAAAAATCAAAATATTACAGCTCATGAAGAATAATTTAATTATTCAGTTATCATTAGTGGTAACCTCATCTTCATCATCATCACCTTGCCAAGACCAGACAATGTCTTTAAGAGCTGGCCTAACGTCATCCTCGCAGAAGAGGTAATACTCCAAAGTGTCCCCGGAGGATTTGCAGAACTCGACGACAGAGACTTCAGGAGCAACTTCGAAAACTTCCGCCGTCACGGAGAGCCTCCCTTTACGGCCTTCTGTTCTCCTTTGTAGCTTCATCTTGCAGTCTTTGACATGTTTCACCCTCATGTTCATCTCACGAGCCGCTTTCTCCAGCCTCTCCTTGACGGATATCGCAGGGTACTTGGATGTGAACATCCGCTTTGGCTTCCTTTTTATCTCGAATAGGTTGGAGAGGTCGAAACCTGAAGACATTGAAGTGATGAATTGGAAAGCGTTGAAAGATCTTGGAGAAACTCCGTCGTCTATTTCCTCATCTTCGTACTTGTCTTTCTTCTTTTTCTTTGATGGTGGCTCCGGTGGAGATGGGATTGTTTCGTCGATTGAAAAAGCTACCGGTGGTGTAAAATTCTTTCGGAACCATGGAATCAGTTTGATCTCCGACATTGAAATGCGTTGTTCAGGATCCGGCACAAGCAATCTTGAGATTAGTTCCTTAGATTCTGAGGAAAACCACGGTGGGAACTCGCATTCAGCCTTGAAGATCTTCCTGTTTTATTATTATAGAAGGCGCGAAAAGGTTCAAATCAAGCAAGAAACGGTACTTTGATTTTGATTGGTTCACATTCCGGTTCAACAATACTAGTAAGTAATTATCAAACAAGAAACAATACTGTCACTATTGGACATGAAATTTGGATAACATAACGAATTAATATACCCAAAATTTATCTTTTTAGTTACTAGTACTCGAACAAATAATGCTAATACTATACTATTTTTTTGTATGTGAATCAGTGTATGTAATGTGCAAACTTTTAAAGAATATATCATATACCCAATTTTGGTATCTACTGGAATAAGTTAAATTGTCCTATTCAAATAATTGACCTAATCAAAACAAAATATATTTTTTTAAAAAAAAATTGAGAAGAATCTGGAAATCCAACTCAAACTAGACAGCCTTGGTTTTTAGTTTTCATTTGTCTTTTTAAAATGAATAAAAAAAAATAAACGGTTTGAATTGGTTAACCCAAAACCCGGTCAAGGCATACTTACGTGTACAATGTCATGACGTTTTCGTCGATAAACGGCAAGAAGCCAGCAAGGAGTGCATACAAAACAATCCCGCACGACCAAATATCCGCCATAGCTCCGTCGTATCCTTTATTCCGTAAAACCTCCGGCGCAACGTAAGCCGGCGTCCCGCACCGCGTATGTAAAAGGTCTTCGCTGCTGCCACGTCTTCCACCTAGCCCTTCCGGCATCATCAAAGCCGAAAGTCCGAAATCCGAAACCTTGAGATCGCCTTCTCCGTCAAGCAACAGATTCTCCGGCTTGATATCGCGGTGGAAAACACCGCGGCTGTGGCAAAAATCCACCGCGGATATCAGTTGTTGGAAATACTTTCTGGCTAGATCCTCCGGGAGCTTCCCGTCTCTATCGATCATCTCAAAAAGCTCACCGCCGTTGACGTACTCCATAACGAAGAAGATCTTTTTCTTTGTAGCCATCACTTCACGGAGCTCGACGACGTTCGGATGACGGAGGAGACGCATGACGGAGATCTCACGTTCGATTTGCTCCATCATGCCACGACGTTTGAATGCGCGGTCTTTTTTGATGACCTTGATTGCTACGTCATCGCCGGTGGAGATCTCTGTTCCGTGATAGACTTTGGCGAAATTACCGGTGCCGAGAAGTCTTCCGATCTCGTACTTGTCGAACAAGACAGTACGGTTTGATTCCTCCATTGTCTCTGGACTTTGTTATACTAGTTAATTGCAAGTACATGTGAGGATACTTATGTAAGAAATTTTGTGACTGGTTATATTTATAAGCAGAAATGATTTTATTTATAAATGTTATCTACTTTGTTTGATATGCGACGACTAAGTGAACTGTGAAGAAATGTTCTGTCCTTATCTAAACGTAAGTGATGTGCATAAGCTCTGCCAGCACAATAAAACATGACCGAAGCCAAAAGGAGCGAAGCGAAACTAAATCCGGAAATGGAATTCAATTTTACTCGATCGGCTTTTTAATTAGGAAGATGCATCTTTTTAATTGGAAATTTGTAGCATTAGGATTTGCATAAATTATTAGAACATATATCCAATAAAAAGAATTGAATGCCTCTTTTAATAAGTTTAAGCTGGTGAAATTTGTTCTTTTTTAATTATATATAAGACATTGTAAAAAGATTAAGTTATTATTTCTGACATCAAATATATATATATATATATATTTTTTTATGAAGGGCTTTCAATTAAAATGCATAGTGACCATTCAAGCTATGACACTGAGTCATACAGTCATACAGTTTTCAAATTAAATTAAAAGTATTTTTTATAACTATGTCCAGATAAAAGTCCTCTTCAACTAGTTATAACTTATAATAGTGTTCTTGCATATTTCTGACCATATAATAAGTTGTGGAGAGTTTTCAGAATAGAGTTAAGTATTGATTTATACTATAAATAAGAAGAGTAAAATCCCTATCCTCTTGTATTGTGGATGACATGAAATTGACGTGGAATCACCGTTAATGCTACGCATGTTTTGATGTGGATACGCATTAATTAAAAATAGTAACTTGTCCCGATAAAATTTCAATGAACTGTCTTTTTTTGGTAAGGCAAGATGTGACCTTTTCTACTTGGCCCTTAAAATAATTTTAAGACATTTTTTTGACTTTTCATAGAGGATTTTCTCATTTTCTTTCTTTTCTCCCATATTTTCACTACTTTGAAGATCGTATCGGAAAGTGATAATCATAACTCTTTCACGGAAAGATTTTATAATTTTCGGAGGCCAAGTAAATTTTGGAAGAGTTCTAAATAGTTTTTAAATATATAAATAAATTTGAAATTTTATCAACTTAAGGATTTTTGTTAGTTAATATATATTGAAATATTAACTGGAGCCTGTTTCATTTATTCAAATATATGATATTTTTGGGAGTTCTATTTGAGCTCATATTATATTTTGCTGGGCTCAGGGTCGGTCCTGCCTTCACCTACTACATTCGGTAAGCTTTCTGCATCTAGCCGTCGTTTATTAAATATGAAAGTATGTTTTGCTGAAACACTTTGTTAGAAAAGGTTTCCATAATATGCCTACAAACATTCTTCGTTCCTAAGTATCCAATCTAACCGATAACATATTGATTCTGGCCACCTTTATCTGAACTAGCTACTTAAGACTCAAGAGAATGAAGAAAGATCGTAGATGAAATACTTTAACACAATAAAATACAAAAGCTCAATTAATTTTTAAATTCCATTGCCAAAAACGCCATCAAAATGGTTAAAAAAAAAAATCACTGTCTTATAATGAACGAGTAGCCAAGATATAAGAATAACAAATCGTCATATATATTTTTTTTTTTCCAAATTCAACTAAGACTCCGAGTAATTGATTTTTTTTTTTGCTAAGTTTTTCTCGCTATTAGGTAACATGTAAATATGTAATCATGCAAACAAACTCTCATCATAAAAGTAGATACTTGAAATCTGATATATTTACGCATGCACCATTCACAATCGAAATTTGAATATAGGGAGATAAAGAACTAGGTAACTCTTTTTCTCACTTGTGGTAACAAGATTATAAAGAAGAGTAAAAAAAAATATCAGTTCCACCAGTCGTCACACTTGATGTTATGTGCTAACAAGAACCAATGATTCGTTTCCATTAATATAATTAAATACAAATATGAATGGATCGGACTCGGCAGTTTATATACGGCTAAGATATAAGTACTCATTTTAACGAACATACAAAACAAATACAAGAAACTTTGTGATATGTGTCATGATTTGGACCCACGATTAATGCCAAATATGTTTTGTTCTTACGCAAGTTCATACTATAACAAAATATGTACTGAAAACGAGGGGTAACAAGGTAAGTTCACAACCGCCTATTGCACTGTTTTATGGCTAATTGCTAGATACATATGGGACTGCATGCCCGATTCGTTTGTATTTTGTTGATCACTAGGTCGTTGAAACTAGCTACCGAAACCCGACCATGCCATGAATTTTGTAGGACATCATTAATCAGTCCAACTCTAGTAAACAGTATGTATAGTTGATTGGAGTATACCGTAATGATTTGCCAAATTCAGCTAAATAAGCCATCATTTGCACCGCATATGGTTTAAATATTGCATTACGTAGATTTTTTTTGACCAAATGTTTAGGTTTTTCTACTTCGAAAAAAATCTATAGATTAACTTCAGTTACCTAGCTTTGTCCCGCTGAATGAAAACCTAAAAATGTTGTTCGAGTGTATGTATTCTGCCAAAATACGGATCAATCCATATGATGTAAGCTAAGAAGAATTTTAAATGGAGCT
Source organism: Camelina hispida (assembly GCA_023657505.1). Lineage (NCBI taxonomy): Eukaryota > Viridiplantae > Streptophyta > Magnoliopsida > Brassicales > Brassicaceae > Camelina > Camelina hispida. Next base: position 41,678,659 of record CP094632.1, read on the forward strand.
TCGAAAATGTACTCTTGAACTAGATAAAATAAAATAATATATAATTGGTGCTGTTGATTAAACTCAACATGTCAAGAAAATATCCGATTGTTGAGTACATGGATCTTAAAATTGTATGACCTACAGCTACATAAAAGAAAACCAATTGACTCTCGTAATGAATATATTGGGTGAAAATGGAAGACTTGTAAGAAAAAGAAGTTTTGTTGATGAAACTTGGACACTTGGTGATAAAGAAGAATGCTTTAATCTCTTTTCTTTCATCGAATTCTATTTCTAAACTTGGTTTAATTTCTTTAATTTCTCAATGAACTAGGCCTCGGCTCTTAATTTTCTTAAATTTTCACGTTTGCTTTATCATATGATCAAACAGAAACACAAAGACAAAGTCCACTGTCTTCTAAGCTTCCCAATTGCTTCACAAATATCAATACTGACTTCAATTAAAGCTAGAGATGATGTGAGAAAGATGCAATCATAACCAACTGCAAAGAGATACGCATATTTATTCCTGCAAGATATATATACATACACATTTGACCACATAATCATCGTGATTTCTGTCCAACGACTCACTTACCCAAGAAAAATGAAAGGTGTAAACAGTAGGACAACAAATTAATTGTAGTGTTGATATTTTCTCGACAAACACCAAAAAAATTCAACAGCACTAACAGTACAAAAGCGGAAAGACATGACACATCAACATGTGGCACTAATACAACAAATTCATACATTATGGGTTGTATTAGTTTGCATACAAAATGCGTGTGTTTTTTTTTTTTTTTTTTTGAAGCAGTTGCATAGGAACATGTTCTCAAATTAATCTAACAAACCAAACTCTTAAAAAGAATATTCTCACAATATTCATGTACACAAATGTAACATGTATATAAATGTTAAGTACAACTAACTATATACTAACATATAACTTTTTTTTGTTAAATAATAAGCTAATCATGTACCTCATGGAATAAAAATGTACGAGCAAACCACTTAAATAACAAGAAAAACAACGACTCATTCTTATAATGCAAATATCATGACCAGTACTCTTGCAACACGCAAAATTAGATGATATGATCGCATGAATCAAATGACATATAATATATAGATATATAAAAAAAGTATATATACAAAGGGAACTACTAGGGATTAAAACGCCTCGAGAGAGACAGAGAGGAAAAAGAAACGATATAATATATACATGAATCGAGAAAAAATTAAGGACCATCCTATTAAAAAAACTAGGTTACCATGCTAATCTAACTAAACCACGCGTTAACTCATAGATTAAGCTTTTTCGATAATACCCATCTCTTAAAATATAATGAATGTTTAAAGGCTAAAGGTCTCCTCGAGCATGCAAGCAGATCGAACCAACATCTATACACAAGAACAAACCATCGTTTAGATCGTATCTTCTTACCTTAATTTGGAGATGAACAAGAAACAGAAAGAGAGATTGTATATGTGAGAGAGAGATTGAGACAAAGAGAACAAGGACAGGCCAAAGAGATCAGCACCGGAATCTGACAGAAAGAGCAGTGAGCACGCAAGAGAAGCAAATGCAATGATATGCAAATTGCCTTTGTGTGCTCACTCTCTTCTGTCAGTTTCTTTGCGTTCCTCTTGTCACAACCTCATTAACTCACACAATCCATCCAACTTCAGAGATCTACATGATGAAACAAGGAACAAGAGTGAGACATCTGGTGTCAGATCTGAGTTTTAACAAGAGAGGCAAAGAACAAAGAGAGAGAAAGATTATATATATGATAAGAGAAGAGAGATTCCAGTTAAGATAACCCTTTGGAAGATCAAATCTAGGGTTTTTTTATAATGTCTAAATCGAGGAGAAAACATAACCAAAAAAAGCAAAAAAGAAAAGAAAAAGAAAGAGAGTAAAGAAACAAAGATCTGATGAGAAGATAAGAGAAAACCTTATCTTTCTCTCTTTCAAAGAGTCTTACCTTTCTTTATGGCTTTTGTCGCTTTCTTTATCTCTCTTACATGCAAAGGGAACAGATGTCTGGCAAGGCATTGAATTGAACAGAACATTTGAATTTATAGAGACCTAAAAATGGCAACCCACAAGACTCCAATGAACTTGAGATTTGAGAGTGAATAATGAATGAATGGTTCTACTACTATTGATGGTGAAGGTATGTATATATATAAGATTAGGAAAGAGTTTGCCTTTTTCCCTTTCTTTTTTTTTGCCAACAATATTACCTCTAATATGACTATTTAATTTAGTATTAATGGGCATTTACTTCCTCCTTGCCCTTAATTTGATTATTACTCCTTTTAATGTCTCATAATTCCTTTGTTGGCGGAAGACCAGCACAAAAAAGCCCTAAAAATGGAATTTTATAGAAGGTAAATTAAACAAAGTGTACGAGTCGATGATAGCTACTAAATGACATTTTGTTTCAACTATTGAACTTTTCCCTTCTAACAGTTATTTTTATTTAACTATTATTGTTGAATTCTTTACTAACAGTTATTTTTAGGTAGATATATAATTTATTATGGAGGTTAACATTCTAATTTAGGGTTTAGTTTGTTTGTAGTGTACGTAATTTGATAAATAATAAATTAGACATCCACATAAAACACAAAATTTTGTGAATATTATTATATATTTCAAATGAAAGTAAGAAATGCACTTTTTCTTTTACCTTTTCCATTATGTATACTTAACACAAAATGTCGACCAAATACCATTTACATGACTTTCTATTAATGTTCATTTATCAAATATTTGTTTCTATTAATGTTTTGGGGAGAAGTTTCCCTTTTTGTTATGGGAATAAAAGAAATTTCTATTTAAGAATAATAGTAATGGAGTCAACAAATTTTTTGACTTTTGTCAATTATATTTGGATGAACTTGAACCACTTTATAGTTTTGTAAAATGGAGACTATATTTAGAATTTTGAGTTAATTGCTTAGTATATTGTTTGTACTCCACCATATAAGAATACTATATATTATGAAAAACATCATTCACCGTACGTATTTAAAATTATGTCTGACAAAATACAGATCACTTTATTCCATTGCTATTTACCTAATTAGAAATCCACTAATTACCATTTTCCTTCAAATCTTTTCTATTTTATGCCACTAAATAGACTCTTTCTTTGTAGCAATTAAAACTTTATATATAGTTATCAGCCTTTATATTTGTTTTCTTCACAAAATAAAGAAAAAAAAATTAAGCAAAAGAAATATTATATTTTAGTTTGATATTGTATGATTGATCTATAACCATCACAAGATATATATCGCATCTCATAGGTTTTTATTTTAAAAAAGGCAATTAACAGTCGGCCAAAAATAATATATTCAGCCATATATACTAAATCTTTCAAAAAAAAATGCCATAATGTAATGAAATACATGAAGTTATATATATAAAAAAGTTCAATGTTTTCATATTACCTCGGAATAATTTCATAAATTATGAATAATTGTGGATACATAATCTAAACTTAGTTATTATAATGCCAAGGAGAATGAGTGCGGCTAGTCGGCTACCGCATCTTCAAAACGTTTGCAACATCTTGTCTCTATAATTGCATCATGCATGCAAACCATTTGCTTCTCAATTTAGTCTCTAGAATTGTTTCAACTAAATATATTATAATAGCTAAGGGCATATAGAAACATCGAATATTATCTTTGCAGAATATTGACATTTTACACATTTTGGAATCGTGGTCGCATAAACTCTAATCTAAATCAAATATCAGAATCGTGGTCGCATAAACTTCTATCGACTCAATCTAAATCAAATACGTTATCTAGATAAAAGGAATAGGTAACGAATAGATTCAATGGAATATGTCTCGAATACACCAAAAGAATACCAAAGAAAAGGAAAACAAAGATAAAGTAGTGAAGCTTTTATCGAGAAAAAAACTCAAAATGAATAAGAAAAAACTGTTGGCATGCATTGGATGGAGGCATATTAAAGTGACGTGGTGTCACAATAAACCAGAGAGTCGCATGAAACAGTCTGACCGTTGATTTGAGACATTCATTCCCTGCCGTTGGATCTGTCACTTTTACAAGACACCTTTCCTTGTTTTCAAAGACTTTTCCCTTAGTGGCCAATTGGCTAAACAGAGATCAAGTAGATCAAACGAATTTAGTACATTAAATGAATAACGACTGAACAATTTAAAAGTATGTTTGAATGGTTAAAATAGTCTGAATAATAAAAACTTGATATAGTAAAAATACGAAAATATGTCAAAATATCAATTTAGATAATTATTTTAAAAAGTCTTATTAATATAATAGTATATAATTATTGTATTATTTTACATTTTTGAACACAAACTTATAATTCAGTGATAAAATTTTATAGAATTTATTAATATAATTTGTACTTGATAACTGGGTGGATTCTTTGCCCCACTAAACTTCTATGGGTCTTCATTTTTTGGTGGTTAGTTATTTAACTTGTAAAATCTTAACCTGTCCAATTCATGTCTTAGCATTAGCCATTTGTTTTTTTTCTTTCACATATGGTTACTTTTCATTTAATTTTCAATTTTTTCCATTTACTATTTCAATCCAAAATAAACTATATTTGAGTTAGGCCTAATTTGAGTAGTTATGTTTTGCATTTGCTCTTGCAGAATGTGCACGCTCTTTTTGGTTGGCCATGTTATGAAGATTTGGTCAATCTAATTCTAAATTCTGGAGGTTTCCATAATACCTCCACCGACGTTGGAGAGCTCGTATGCTTAGTAGTTTCATTCTAACACATTTTTCTTTAATCATATAATGATCTCTTTAAATTTTAATCATTCCTTTGGATTAAGACGTAGTTTTTTTTCGTTCCAATTTATTTTAATTATTATTTTTCTGTTTTCTTTCATTTGATATAGGCTTTGATTGGTAACATGACTTAACATTGAGTTAAGTTGAGTTATGGACTTAGCTCAAAGTTTATTCAAAAATGTTACCAATCAAGAATAAAACTAAATTTTTTAAAGTTGAGTTTGAATAATCATGTGTTATGGTTGATGTACAAATTTTTTTCATGAGTTAGGATGTGGTAAGTTGAAATCCCATAAAAAAACTTTTTGGCAACTACTTTCACATTAAACCTCAAAGTTTAGAACTCCTACAATAAACCATCAAGGTATCAATTTTGTTGAACAATTTTGTCACCGTTCAAAACTTTGGAAGATTAATGTGGAAGTGTTTTTTTATAATGGGACTTTTGAAAAAAAGGCTAGTCCATGTGCTAATATGATAATACAAATAGGCCAGACTTGAAATTAGCTAGTACCCCTACAAACAATTACAGTGATTCAGAAAATGGACAAAGAACTAAGAAACATAACGAAACAACAATCACCAATGAAACTAAGACACACAAGAGACGAACAATAGGCTAAGACATCTCCTGGAAGCTGATTCAGTCTTGTACTGAGACTGCGACTAAAACTGAGTGAGTTGTTGGATTTTGCGAGCTTGGAAAAATTTGCAGCGTCCTTTTCCACTCGAGTCGATTTCTTCGCTCCTACTCTCGCATGTTTTGAACCCAAAACTGCTTAGTTTCGCTTGTCGTTTGCTGCTACTGCCATTACCATTCTCTTCAGTTTCATCTGCTTCCCTGCTCAAGTGCACAAAACATTACATTCAGATTCTTACAACAGATTGAGATAAATGAAGTGTTTTAACAGATCTCCAAATGCTTGATCATAGCGCTAATAGAACATAGAAACAAACAGACAAAAAAAAAAAAAAAACTAACCATGCAACTTCAACCTCGCCCTTCAAATGTGCAGTGCAAGTTCCCCAACTGAAGCGGACCAGCGATGGGAATCCAAACACAGAATGTTTGTGTTGCACTAACCATGCCTTTGTCTCAGGATCTGAATTGCATTACAAACATATCAGAGCGTAAATATCGCTTAAAACATAAACGGTTTGAGGAAAGAATTGTACCTCCAGGATATCCAGAACCAAAGTTTCTGTTAATATTTTCTCCGGTTTCCTCTACCAACCATTCTCTCAACGCTCTGTCTCTTGTCACCTGAGTAAGTAATATAAATTTAGTGACGTTTAGCTAGTGGAAAGCTGTGAGAGATAGATAGTGACTAGTGAGAAGCCATAACATATTACCTTAGCCACAATACTTGCCCCACTAACAATAGGGAATAGACTGTCAGCTTTCTTTGAAACGACAAACTTGATTGAAGGAAACCTCTCCGACAATTTTATTCTGTATTTTTCGGGATCTCCCACAGTATCCAGATATGCCTGCAAAGGTAGTTAAGGGTTTTAAAGCTTGAGAATATGCATATATGGTAAATAGCTCGAATCACTCAAAAGATGATGCATCTGTTTTCATCAAAAGCTAATCACCTCTGTTAGAAAAACTCCCAGGTCCAGTACCCTTTTGATAAGCCCCATCGCAGAGTTATGTGAAATCTCATTTAAATTAGTCTTATTTCTGTAGAAAAACAAACCAAAGCTATAAGATATAAGAACCATATGAGCCTCTCAATCTATCAGCTTCAAAAACATTACACTAGTACTAACTTTGCGAGCATCTTAGCTGAGAGTTCCCTGGGATCAATGACATCAACAGCCCATCCAAGAGACTCGTCAAGCTTTAAGTTTTCATATAATTCTTCTCTTTTCTCCTCTTTTAGTGTCTTTGAATCTGCAAGCATATCGACCAAAGGCTTGAGGAGAACAAAACGAGGCAAGAGACTGTAAATGTGATGAAAAGTTTCATGCTTTACTTATCCCCTCCCAAATTGGAACGTCACAGTACATGCTTATACTCAAAATATACAAGCATTGCGCAGCAAAAACTTAAGGGAAACAAAAAGTGCCAAGAGATTATAAATGCGATCAAAAGTGTCATGCTTTTTACTTATGATCTCGTCGCAGAACCATAAGATTACACTAACACCTGAAGGGTTAAACAATATAGAAACACAAATGTAATCAACTAGTAGAAGAAGAACCTATTCAATGCATCTCAAACCTCAAAACATACATCTCAATTTCTTCAACACAAAGGCATAACAGCAAAGAACTTTTATAAATGTGAGCAAAAGTCTCATGCTTTATGACACCCTCCCAAATTGGAACATCGCAGTAATACATGCTAACACTAACAACTGGTTGCTTTTAAGAATTCCAAACGTTCCACTAGCAGAAGAAGAATCTACTGAATTGCATCATAAACCCAAAAAAGCACATCTCAATTCTTCAACACAAAGGAATACAATGTGAGTTGTTTTTACCTGCAAAATGGAGAGAAGCCAGAGAAGACTGGTAGGAAACAGGACAATACATACATCCATACACCATGGGACCTATTTCGTCAACACAAAATTAATCAGATTTTTATTCATCACTCACTACAAAGTTTAACAAGATAGATTGGATAAGAGAAGAAAGAAATTAACCTAGAACAGGACCCCTTCCGGCTTCGTCAATCCCAATGAGACAAGGCTGAGAAGCCCATTCTGGTGTCAAACAATCCGATCCCATTCCTTTCAAGAAACATATGTAAATTGGGGTTTTAGCCTCAGTTCTGGGCAGATTTCAAAACGGAAAAAAAGCATTGGACTTTATGAAAGACTAGTCCAGAAAAATTCGAACTTTCACATGAAATAGTGAATCGCTTGTGCGGGTTTGGGTTACAAAGGGATATAGAACGAGACAAGCAATGTTGTGTGAGATGATAGTGGGAAGGGGAAACTCACCAGAAATCAAAAGACCCTAAGCGAATCGGCGAAGATATTAGTGGCGAATAGAGTGTATCTATCGACGGTCGCTTCACGGTTCTCTAAATTACACTGCTTGCCGTTTCGTCGTAGCAATCTTGGTAAAGAATGTGTTTGCCTACGTGCTACTACAATTTATATTACTAATACAAAAATTTGGGTGCACAAAAAAAATAAAAAATAATAAATATATATTCATAAATTTCACTAATTCAAAAAATAAAAAAAAATCAGAAATTTTTTTCTATTTTATGCTATACACAAATAAATTTTTAAAAACTCATAAAAGTTCATAAAATACCCATAGACAAATAAATAATTTTATTTTATAATGAATCAATGTTACAGTCTGTACTACGTAACTTACATATCCAATGTATGATATGTATTGGTGTGATAGATTTACTGTATATTGAGATCAAGTAGTGCAATGTTTAGATTTATTGGTACATCAAATGGAAGAATGAATTTATAAGATAATAGAACAAATATATTAAATGGTTGAAGGTTTGGATTGAAATTGAGTAATTGATTTGAAACTGAAAAGATTGGATCCTCCCATTAAAATGTGATAGTCATGGATTACATTGACATATTATAGCAGAAAGCACAAAAATACATTATTAAAACTTATGACATTATTAAAGGATAAAATTTCAAACAAACATTATTAAAACGAAAAAATGAAAATAAAAACACACACTTGACTTACAATTAATTTTCAAATAAGTCGTGGCTCAACTTCTGCAATAACAATTTGCTATGATCATCTAGATGCTTCTTTTCACTTAGCTTCATAAACATCTTCATATTGTTAGCCATAATCTTATCTTTCATCAATTGGTTTGCCTCCTCTTGCTTTATAGTTATTTTTTCCAATCGTTCCAACTCTTGCTCCTTCAATTGTTTAACTTCATTCCACTCTTCGTTGACCACTTTCAATAATACGCCCTTACCTTTCTTTTTTGCATTTTTTGTAGGTGCATCCCTCCCCATTAAATGAGCATTAGATCCTGTAGAGTTGGAATCACTAGCATCATTGTCGTGGACTCTTTCACTAGTTCGAGAGACAATATTTCTTTTTACCGTAGGTGGATAGTCTTCCTCTATTTTGTTTCGACGCTCCCTAAACCGGTTGATGATATACCTCTCTTCAATTTCAGACTGTCTTTTGTAAGCTTTGATATCAAAAAGAAATTCTGATGGATCCATTGAATTTTTTTTAGTAAGATAAGAGTTGTGATATTGGTAAATCAATGGAAGAATGAGTCCCCATTTATAAGATTATGGAACCAACATATCAAGTGGTTGGAGGCTTAGAAAAAAATTGAGTGGTTGAAATCAAATGGATTAGATAAGGATTGGATTCTCTCATTAAAAGCCAAAAATCATGGATTACATTGACATAATTAAAGCAGAAAACAACAAACAAACATTATTAAAGACAAACATACATTATTAAAGTAGAAAGCGACAAAACAAATATTATTAAAGCGGAAATAATGAAAATACAAATATACACTTGACTTGTAATTAATTTCCAAATAAGTCGTTGGTCAACTTCTACGACAATTTACTCCGGTCATCGATATGTTCTTTTCACTTTGCTTCGTAAACATCTTAATCTTTTTAGCCAATGTCCTAAAAAATCTCATTGAATTTACTAGTACACTATGAAAAAAATTTGTAAAAAATGGGCCGGATTTTGTTTATAAAAATAGGGGCCAAAAGCTGTTGATTCACCACCTTTTCCTAAGAGCCGGCTCTGTTCCTGTAACACCTTTATTTCAGGGACATGAGGAGAAGTTTTAAAAAATTGATTTGGCCACCTAAATAACCAAAGTGCACTTATCTTTTCGGTCGAAAATCTTAAAAGAACTCCACAATTAAGCGTGCTTATGTTGGAATAGTTTCAAAATGGATAACCTTCGGGAAAATGATTTTTGGAACCATGAGAAGAGGACAAACACACAGAAAGATCATGTGGTGATTTGTATGATTAATAAACAATTCTTTAAAGTCTTTCAGACGTAACAAACTAACCGTCAGATAAGGATGGACTCACAAGCCGATAGTGGACATGAAATCCATTAAAACAGGAGACATGGAGCCTACTTAGAGGTCGCGGTCAGGACCAACTAATGCTCTAAAACGCCGACTTCAATCTTAAATATGAACCCTAGGGCTTATACCAATAAACCATGCAAAACCAAAAAATTAAAAAATAACTCAAACACGAACCCATCGATGGTGTTGACCGACATCCTTATCGGTGTCGAACAGTGGCGGAGGCAGTGAAGAATGAGGGGTGTCATATGACACCCTTGAAATTATAAATTTTAGATGAGTTTTTATAAAAATAATTAATTAGCATGTGTTTAAGTGACGTTTGACACCCTCTTTGAAATTTTGTTGACACCCCTCAAATAAATATTAACATATGATCATTGGGCTTTTTGACAAATTGGTAAGCTTAGCCTTTAACAAAATCTTAATCCAGTATATTTGTATGATTAAACATAATTATAAGTTGATTAAAAAAACCTAGTTAATCAAAAAATTTGGACTCTTCCTCTTCCGTCATCATCATGCATAAGTTAATTAATTTGTATAAGATTAATTTGTGTAAGATTAATTAATTTGCCTTGATTTGAAAACTATGAATCGTAAGTTAATTAATTTTTATAAGATTTGCTTTTGTTTAGTTTAAATAATTAAAATACTATACATCTTTGTCTTGATTTTACCTGTTGCTACCACAACCGTTGAAAGAAGTTTTTCTGAAATAAACATTGTGAAAACAGCTTTGCGTAATCGTATTTGTGATACATTTTTTAGTGATTGTCTAGTTTGCTTTATTAAAAACAGATACTTGACACTGTGACAAACGAAACAGTGATTAAATGGTTCCAAAGTATGAGTGAACGTAGTATTCATCTTTAGAATGAACTTTTGTAATAACAATTTTTTTTTTAATATAATCTATATTTTTTTGAGAAAAATATGATGAGTTATGATACCCATGAATAACTTTTCTGGTTCCGCCACTGGTGTCGAATGACTCCCAAACTGATAATCCAGGTTGTGGGCGTTACATGAACAATAAACATAGAATTTTCTATACATTAGTTACTAGTTTTTACTTTTTATATATAGATAACTTACATACCTTTTAATACATAGATAAAAAAAACATTTTGAAAAGAATATATAAAACATACCTTACTTAATTTATTTATCTAATTCATTGAACATATGAATTTGATGAACATAGACGAACATAAATTATAAATGACAAGAATCATCTATTTAAGTTTGATCTCTTCAAATAAAGTAATTGAAATACACCCATCATATTCATCATAGGATTGGCCAAATTGAGAATTCAGAAAGAAGAAGGGAAAAAATATAACATAAAACTATTTTGCCTTTTTTTGCAACATGATGCCACCATTCATAACACGCCATCTCATCAAATCGACACGTGTTAAATTATCATTCGCCATCTAAACGTACACCTCCGTGTCAATAGAGAAGTTACTATTAGACGAAGACGACGACGACCCTCTCATAAGCCACGACGACGACAAGAAAATTACACAGATTTTTTTTTTTTGTCTCCCGCGAGATCTCAATCTGATCCTTCACGGTGGCGTCGACGTCAGGGCAACAACAAGCTCTCTCGAGAAGAAAGCCATTATCATCTTCTACACCATCTCCTCCTTCGCCATCATTAACAGCTTCGGCTGTTCGAGCTCCTCCGACGAGGAAACCGAGTTCTTCTCCTGAGTATCCGTTTTGGCAGCAGAACTGGTTCATCGGATTGCTATTTTTCATGGCTTTAGGATTCTTCTGCCTCGCTATCTTCCTTTACCTAAGTCTCGATCCTGATTCTGGTTACACCTCTGCTTCTGCGGCCCCTTCTGGTAAAGAAGGTGTTGAGGTGTGTGTGTTTTAGATCCCTAATCTGTTTCGATTTTGGCTTTAAAATTCGAATTGTGTTTGATCGTAAGATACAGAATCTCATAAATTTTATGTTTTCGCTGTGAATAGATTACTTATGGAAGTGCGATCAAACTAATGCACGAGAAGACTAAATTTAGACTGCATTCTCACGATGTGCCGTATGGATCCGGAAGTGGTCAGCAATCAGTTACTGGGTTTCCTGGCGTTGTTGATTCCAACAGCTATTGGGTATAATTTGCTTCTTTCTTTGTATCTTTGTTGCTCGTGTGAAGAGACGATTCTGTTCCTATAGTATATCATGTGCAATTTAGATTGAAGCAACTAAAAGATGTTAGCAATGGGTATATTGCAAAGTATTGAAGTCACTTTCTTATCTAGAAATATTAGACAATGGATTGGATGTGTTTTTTCCTGAACTAAAGAAACTGTTGCATATGATGTTCATCTCACACTTTAAATCCCATCTGTTAAAGTTATGGTTGGAGTGATAAATCATCTTTTTGTAATGGATTATTCATTTTACAGATTGTTAAACCAGTGCCTGGGACTACAGAAAAGCAAGGTGATGCTGTCAAGACTGGGGCAACCATTAGATTGCAGCACATGAAGACCAGAAAATGGCTCCACAGTCACCTGCATGCATCCCCAATCTCAGGGAACTTAGAGGTTAGTATTGTCTTCCGTTTAAAGTTTTTTGTACTCCCTGATCCGCTAAGCTTAGATGTAAAAGAAGTATCTGGAGTTGTTAAAGCATTTAGACTCGAGAGACAGGTAGTTTTAGGGAATCAATATATAGAGCTAGGTAGTAGTAAGAGGATGTTTGCTTGCGTGTCTATTGTCTTAATCAATTGTTAAGTACTATACTGATTTCAATTTGTAGTTGCATTTTCCTTCTTGCTGAGCTTAGATGTAAAAGAACTATCTGGAGTTTTTAAAGCATTTAGACTCGAGAGGGTCTAGGAAATCAAGCTAGTAGCAAGAGGACATTTACTTGTTGTGTGTCTATGTCAATTGTGAAGTACTATACTGATTTCAATTGGTGGTTGCATTCTCGTTCTTGCTAACCCATTTTCATGGTGCAGGTTAGCTGTTTTGGAGATGATACAAATTCCGATACAGGGGATCACTGGAAGTAATAATCCTAAAAGCACCTTGATATGCTCATCTTATGTTTAGTCTATCCACATCCATCCGGAAAACTCATGTGCTTTACCATCTGCTTGTAGGCTCATAATCGAAGGAAGCGGGAAGACATGGAAACAGGACCAAAGAGTCCGTCTTCAACACATTGACACTAGTGGCTACCTTCATAGCCATGACAAGAAGTACCAACGTATAGCCGGTGGTCAGCAAGAGGTAAACTAAATATCTTATCTAACCCCGTGAGCTCTTCTGGTTTAGTCTTCAAACATTATTGGCAATGTCTTTAAACTCATGATTAGATAGATATTTAACAAGGTTTAACATATCTGATTCGGTTTTTCGGGAACACAGGTCTGCGGAATTCGGGAGAAGCGGGCGGATAACGTTTGGTTGGCAGCAGAAGGAGTCTACCTTCCTGTTAACGAGAGCAGCAAGTAAAGGTGAAGAGAGCAATAACTTCTCTCGAGGACTTGAATCTCATCTTTTTACTATCTAAACTCATAAACAAGAAAATAGAAATATATTTTGCTAATTTTCGATTGAGAATACTTTTAGTCGCACGGATATATATATTGTTTTGGTAGATATTTTGCATTTAACTCGCTTTTGTTCTATCACCCAGAGAGACACCATCTCACCATCCTGAAAGTCCAACAGAATCTGTTAAACATATAGTTGTCTTCCTAAGAAGTATGAAGCCATCAGCCATTAAAGACTTGTTCTCTACAATCTTTAAGCTATAGCGAATCTAATTATTGTTACTAACTTTTCATTATAAAAGTTATTGCCTCCTTGGAAACAAGAGGACCAAACGTCTACTTTGCTTGGATTCTTCAACTTTCGAATGAAACAACCAATATATAGGTCTATGATACAATCGTAGAGGTCTTTCCTCCCTTCATATGACATATCCTAATTTGGGTTATATCAAGCTTAAACAAAAACTAAAGGAGCATCGGTACTGCTTTTATTTGTTACAAGTTCAACAAATTTACTAAGCTCGACTCTTAAAGAAATATTTTACCTATTGTTAGAACTTACATTGTTTTCTATTGTTATGAACTTACATAGTATAAAATTTACCAATTTTAATACTATGTGACTTACCTGGACGGGATCAACTCGTGATTAGAAGACAAGTGCCCTAGGCTAGTGACTTCTATTGCACATTAAGGAAGGGTGCTATGCTTATGGTCTTTCCCAAGAGGAAGAGTCTACGTCATTGTTTGTGGCAGAGGAGGTTTGCGTCAGTCTCTACCTTTTCAAATAGAAGAAAAGTTATATAATAAAAATAAATTAGTATGTGTAATTGTGTATAGTATATCTATTAAATAAATACTTGTACTGGTGTTATTGGACTAATTTTAAGTTAACAATATAGGGGAGTATGTCTATTTGGGCTTTTGTGCCATCAGAAATTTTAAATTGGACTTTTTTGTTCGTCCTAGATTAGGCTTTTTCGTTCGGTGAAATGACGAGTATACCCCTCAGTCTTCTGAAAACTTGATCATCATCTTCTCCTTCGCCTTCGACTCAATAAGCATCTCCACCACCAACATCATCTCGTCTCATAAATCCAACAGATTCAATTGATTTTTTTTTTTGAATAAAGAAATCTAAACCCTAAGGAGATATTGCATAGTGAATCCAAAGGCTCTAATTTTAGATATTGATTGAATCAATTAAAAACCTGTTTTTTATTTCAATTTTTTTACACAAACTCAAATCTTTGATGTTATTGTTTACAAAGTAAATCAAAACCTCCAATTCATCTTCAAATCTAAACCAAATATGAAAACTACAATGTTTGTGATTGACAATCATCACCATCATAGTCGTCGTTTATATGTAGAGATCTCACCACCGTAAAAATAATCATTATCACCAGATCTCATCATCGACTCATCATCACTATTTAATTTGAAGTGTATTTCCGGGGAGAATCAAGAGAATTGCAGTATAAACGAGATATAGATAAAACAAAGGCTGAGAAAAAACTATATTCTCTAAAGATTTGTGGGTGAGATTTGAAATTTTTTTGTCTGATATTGGGTGCGGCGAGAGAGAAGAGATAACTAAGCGAGAGAGAAACATGATTTGCTTTTTGTGAGCAGGGTAGTTTCGTCATTTATTTTTAAAAAAAAATCTAAATCTATAATCATGGACAAATAAATCCTAATTGAACAATACTCTTCAAAATAAATGCTTATCTCTTAATTAACTCTAACAATATAATACATATGTGACATTGTTTTTTTTTCCTTCAAAGCTAAAGCTACTTTTTTTTTTTGGGGTGACAGCTAATTAAAACTACTTCATTTGTATTTTTTTTTTACTGAACTGTTTTATTGAATGAATGGTTGATACATGTCTACATAAGCTGAAGATAACATAAATAGGGATTAGTCCATACACAACTAATTCTTCACCACTCAATTTTTACTATGTTTTATACAGCTCACCTCTCCAAATACATTGTAATAACACTATATGTTTCCTATTAAATTGTATTGCTTTTATTGCTAGTAGGAATTAATTAAAATTTCCTCTAAATATTATTTATTAATTTCAAATTCTTCCTTTTTAACCTCTTTTTCTTTCTTTCTTTAAGTCTATATCTTAAAGTGAAATGACTAGATTCATAAAAAAAAGTGAAATTATTAAATACAGATATCTAGTATTCATTTGTGGATAAAATATAGTATTCTATATATGTAAAAAAATCTAGTGTTATATATAATAAAGCACAGTGAGGATTGATAAAACCAGTTTAAAGAAGAGAGGCACACAAAACCAATAAGAAAAACATATACTCGAGAAACTTGTTTTTTTTTTTTTGTCAACAAAAGATTAGCTCAAACGAGCGGATTGAATGGAAAAAGAATTTTGGTTCTTTTGTTGTGATACGAATAGTTTGATTTTGTAATACGAAGCCGAAACACATACTCAAGCATTGGTCTGGTGGGATAAAGATCAGGAGGATCAGGTACAATAATATGAGTTCTTTTTTTCTTTTCTTTGTACAAAGTTTTAGTCTAATTTTCTTATCGGTAAATTTAGATTCAATATATCTGTTGTGTAAGTATTAGGCCTGGGCACAAAATCCAAATCCGAAAATCCAAACCGAATCCGAACCGAAAAAATTGGATTAAAACCGAACCAAAACCGAAGATAAATCC
Source organism: Camelina hispida (assembly GCA_023657505.1). Classification (NCBI taxonomy): domain Eukaryota; kingdom Viridiplantae; phylum Streptophyta; class Magnoliopsida; order Brassicales; family Brassicaceae; genus Camelina; species Camelina hispida. Next base: position 41,694,722 of record CP094632.1, read on the forward strand.
GATCGGATTTTGCTTCCATTATTTGTGGATATTGGATAATATCCGATCCGAAGCGATATCCAATAGATATCTACATAAATCCGAAAATATAAGAAAAATTGATATCCCGAAGAAGTTTGCTGCTATGGTCTGAAATTTTTTTGAACTCCGTTCAATTTGATTTAGGATGTTATTTAATTTTGCTATTTCTTTTTTCTTTGGGATGATATGGTTTACTTTGGTTTTGATTTTTTTTTTCATTGAGTCTTCACTTTGGATTTTTGTTTGTCAGATTTTTATCTATTGGTATGGTTTGATTTAAGTTTGAACTTAGAGCTTGTCATTTGCTTCATTTATATTGTTTTTTTATTTTATTGGCTCGGTTAGTATGGTAATTTGGATACAATCAGATTTTAAAAATATCCGAATAAAATATTATGGTTGTAAACAATAATATCTGAACCGATCCGAAATTCAAATAATCCGAACCGAAACCGATCCGAATTTTATATATACCCATACGGATGTTAGAGTCAATATCCAAAAAATCCAAAATCCGAAAAATCCGAACCGAATCCGATCCGATATCCAAACGCCCAGGCCTAGTAAGTATGATTGTTTTTTTTTTTCTGGGGATTCCATCTTAGGCTGTATGAATTATTTATACCTTCATCTAATGTGATATGAAGAGTGTTTTTCATTTTCTTAATGATAAAAAAAATAATTTAGATATACTTATGTCAAATGGGTCTACTGACTGTGGACTAGACCGGTCCAAATTATAATGGTTCGTTTATGGTCATACCCAAAATCGAAACAAATTATATAGGCTTAAAAACAAACTTAGTCTGCAAACAATTGGGCAAACTCATTTAGACATAGGCCGTCTAATAAACATTAAAAATTAGAGTTTTTTTTTTTTTTTTTTTTTTTTTTTTTTTTTTTTAATTTGAGAGATCTTCTTTGCCCTTTATTTATTTTTGTCAAAAATGAGATTTTTTCTTTACTTCCTTTTTCTTGAAAAAAAAATAGTAGAATAAAATTTATAGGTTTATTTTTCTTCTAAACAAATAATATAACGTGTAGATAATTAAAATTTTCAAATGGTAAAAAATATGTAAAAAAATGTATCATTCGTAGTTAGAACCATAAACACAAAGTATGATTTAAATTCTAATTATGAAGTATTTAAGTTGTTGACAAAAAAAAAGTATTTAAGTTATGTATGAACTTATAAGTATGAAATTTAGTTTGATTTTGGATCAAAATACTTAAAAATAAGTATAACTAGCGACGATCGAGTTAAGTTTGAGTGTTTTGGTTATACTTAAAAAATACCCGCCACACATGGATAACTAAATTTCATATTTGTTAAAAATAAGCTTATTTGTCTCGTCCCGTTACCTCGCTATAAAGTAGCAAGTTAGCGACGAGTTATGTTTGAGTGTTTGGTTCACTTTTGTTTTACGCTAGCTTGAACTCTTAATTCAAATTATAACCTTATTATTAGTGTATCATACAAAGAGAGAAGTTTTGTCCAAAAACAATATATATATATATATATATATTAATATACACAAAGAAGTTTGAGTGAGTCCTTTTTTAGTTGTCTGGGCCATTCAATTTTAGGTTGGTTTTTTTTATTAATGTTTAGAAATACCTGAGATATGATTATGAAAGATGTTTTTCATTTTTCCAATGATATGAAACGTATTTATATATATTTGTTACTATACATATCATATATTAACAACTAGTTTTGTACACATAGTTTTTATAATTGAAAAAAAAGCCATTATGAAATACCAAATATTCGTTAAAATTTTATTTACTTGCCTCGTCCCATTACCGCTAAAGTGGCCAACTAAACAAAGTATTTACAAGTTACTTTTGAATTAATTGATTCGCTTGTTATACGTTTTGAAGTCTAGTTCAGGTTGTAAGTTGTAACATTATTATTAGTTTAATGTGTATATAAAGTATGATTGTGTTCTTTTGAAGTTTTCTGGGCCATTCAAGTTTAGGTTGCATACTTGATTATAAAAATACCTTAGATATATAATGGTATTTAGATGATTAGAACTCCAATTTCTCTATTTATTTTCTTACTATTCTAATTAATCATATATATCTATAAAGATTGTGTTATGTTGATATCTCATGTTACTCTACCATTCGTATAGTATCTCTTATATACTATACAATCATTTTGATGTCAATTCTTTTTTTCTTTTCTTGTTATCGTCAATTGTATGGTGAAAAAGAATTTGTAGGTTATAAATCAAAGTTAAGCTCAAATTTCAACATGACCCGCAAGGAAAAGGATCAGGGGAAGCGGAAGAATGATTGCGAGGAAATGCATGAGAAAAAGAAAACAGAGCTAGAGTGGAAACATGAGGACTGTGCGCAGCCACTAGGCGATGTGAGTAAGATAACTGGCGAGAGACAAAAGAAAAAAAATCATTTCAAGGCATTCAAGTTTCATGACAAAAATTATAAGCTGGTGAGTTTTGTTTTGCGTTTTGATTTATTAATTTAAAGTCTTTTGACACTTATTACAACATCATTCTATTTGTTTGCCAAAAATTTGAAATATAAAGATATTTTAAGCGAATTTATTAATCAATTTACTTATATTGATTTAGAGAACTAATATCACTAATTAGAATTAGTAAAGAGTTATATTAGACAATTGTTTTGTTGTTTCGTTTGTGAACCTTTTTCAACTGCATTACCTTTTAGATTATATATATTCTTTCCCCTATAGGAGGATTCAGTGCTATTGGTTTCAGAGGACCCAGACCGCAAGCCCTATATTGCCATCATAAAGGTTAGTAATATATATGCTGATATGTTTTTCAGTTTTTATTTTGTCATTTAATAAAATTGTTTGTTGGACAGGATATTTATATACCAAACAAAGAAAAATATGTGAAGCTTGAGGTACAGTGGTTTTATCGTCCGGAAGATGTAGATAAAAAATCTATTGGAAATTGGGAATCCAAAGGTACAAGAAGCATATTCTACAGTTTTCATCGCGATGAGGTATTTGCTGAATCTGTGGAACACAAGTGTATTGTGAATTTCGTGCCAGAGAATAAGCAAATTCCAAACCGTAGAGAGCATCCTGGTTTCATCGTGCAAGAGGTTTATGATATTGTCAAGAAAAAGCTAAGGAAGCTTAGTGATGATGACTTTGACGTGCATCAAAAGCAAGAAATTGATCATCTTGTGGCAGAGACGGTTTTAAGAGTTGGTGATCTTCCTGACATTAGGGAGGAAAACCAAACTACTAAGACTTCAAGTTGCAAAGGATCTGTCCGGAAAAGGTATATCAGAAAAGCTGAGATAACAACTCCTAAAACCAGACTGAAATGTAAGTCGATCTTGGAGGATTTTGAATTGTTAACTGGTAATTTGGATCGCGACAAGACATTAGATGAGCTTCTGAAAGCAGTTAAGCACAAGTGTCGTACAACAAAAAACATGATGGTAAATCTGATTATTACTGGCCAGATGATGTTGTTCCAGCTGTTCGAGCTCTTGAGCAGGTTTTGTATGATTCTTTTGGAGAAGATATGTCAAAATATAAACAAAAGTTGGAGATTCTGACCGATGAACTCAAGGTTAGTTTTATTCAATTTCTCCTCCAGTTTTTTGTGTGTTCTATGTTTTTTTGTCAATGCATTGGGTCATGAAATTTTAAAATAAATCATTTTCTAAAACATGAAATTTCTTGTCTTTTATTTTCTTTATTTATTTCACGTTTAAGTTAACTGTGTGATTTTTATTGCTTGTCTGCAGATATCACGAGTGCTAGCTTGGCGAATTTTTAATGGCGAATTAAAACTTGAACAAGTTATAAACATGACGCAGTATGAGCTAAAGGTAATCTCCTTCATTCACAAAACTTTTCACGTTTCTTAACAACACCCACTAATGTTTTATTGTTTTATGGTCGACATTATCATGTTTATGTTGAACCAACAACACTAAACATGAAAATGTTTACTAGCTCGTAAACTAGTTCATTATTAGTCACATCTTAAGTGATATATTTTGATATCGTAGAGTGATTCTGATGAGCTTTTCTTTTTTTGCTTGTTTTTCCGGGACTAGCGTGGTTTCACTTTTGATGAACTAACGGTCGACCTTGATAAGTAAAAATTGAAGAAAGATGCTGCAGTCTACCTACAAAAGTGTTGGGCACAAAGGTTTTCTCAAAGATTAAAGAAGAAACTAAACTTTCAAATACTATATTTAATGATATCTTGCTCTCCTTTTTATTTAAAAAAAAAAAATCTTAATTGCTAGAGAGTTTCTTTCCTAATTTTTTTTTTCATGATCATGAAGCTTTATTTCATGACTTATTATGTAAAACTTAAGTTGAACTATGTTTAATATTTTCTAGTCATACATTTTACATGTGTGACATGTATTTAGATGAACTATGAATCAAAAGTCATATCTGCCATTGTTTTTATTCTCCGATAATTTGTTTTGATACAATAGGGCATAAAAGAGTTTCTGTCCCAACACTAATTATTTTAAACCTTTGACGCCTTTATGAAGAATACGAGAGGAGATAGGATCATAAACCAAATGGGTGACAAAATTAAGTTTGGTAAAAAAGCAATTAAATTTTGGGAGGATTTAACGAGTGTACGTATTGTGGAAATAACATAAATAAAGTACGTGATTCAAACTCCCGGTATGTTCTTTTGACCACCAAAACCACTATTGATGAGCCAAAAAGTATCATCTCTGCTATAAAGCATCTGGGGTGAAACGGAGCAGTCATGGATGAAATTGGAAGAATTCATTGTATACATGGTCTTTGGTTGAACTTACTGCATATATGAACATTTTGTCTTCCAAGTGGGTCTTCAAAACTAAACTCAAGCCAGACGGCACAGTGGACAAGCTAAAAGCATGTCTTGTAGCCAAAGGATTTGATCAAGAAGAAAGGATTGACTACTTGGAAACATTCAGCCCAGTGGCTCGAACAGCAACAATTCATCTAGTTCTTGATACTAACTGTGAATGACTTGTCAAACAATTTGACGTATCCAATGCTTTCTTTCATGGTGAGCTTCAAGAACCAATGTTTATGTATCAAGTATCAACCCTCAGGCTTTGTTGACCCATAAAAACCATACCATGTGTGTCTTCTTACTAAAGCTCTCTACGGATTGAAACACGCGCCAAGAGCCTGGTTTGACACTTTCAACAACTTTCTGATTGATTTTGGTTTTGAGTGCAGCACATCTGATCCCTCAATGTTTGTCTGCCATCACAACCAGGAGACCCTTGTTCTACTCCTCTATGCCGACGACATACTACTCATTGGAAGTGATATAGTTCCTTATTGGATCAACTTCTTCAAGCATTAAACCACCGCTTCTCTATGAAAGATGGTGGCCCTCCAACTTACTTTTATGGAATACAATTTGAGTCTTACAAGAATGGGCAGTTTATACATCAAGCGGCATACGCATCAGACTATTCTTCATCAAGCAGACATGTTAGAATGCAATCCCATGCCAACCCCTTTGCCAAAACACCTTGAGAAGCTCGATAACACACCGTTTGTTGAGCCAACATGTTTCAGAAGTCTAGCCAGCAAGCTCCAATACCTAACAATCACGAGACCAGACCTTCAGTATGCAGTGAACTTTATTTGTTAGAGGATGCATATCCTAACAAACTCTGATTTCACTCTCCTCAAACAGATTCTCAGGTAGGAACCCTCAACTTTGTGGTTTACCACCAAAGCCCAAGCCCAAGACTAAAAATTACAAGGCCCAAGCCCAACAACAACAGAAGACGACAATTGAAAAAGAGTCAAAACAGAGGAGCGTATGTATGGAGAAACCGAGCCTTCTCCTGTTTTTCACAAAGCCTCTCTCCAACTTTTTTTTTTTTTGCTTCTCTCCAAGTTTTCTAAGTCCATCCATTCAGCTATTTTATAGAATTTCATTCTTAAGAATAAAATTTTCACGTCGGGCCCCCTTCTTTACCATTATGTAGGCCGGTCCATGACCATAATATTGTTACGTAAAATAGGAATGATTTAATGCAACAACCAGATTGTTGGCTGATCCGCACCGACCTGATCAGATGTATCCTCTTCTATTATTTCATCAGTAGGATTTTATTTTTAACACATAAAAAAAAAGTAACAATATAATTGAGAGATGTATTTACATACTTACACGTAATCGTCTTTACACTTGGTTCACATCGTCCTTGTCTCGTTTATATTGATCATCCATCAATAATATAACCTACAAGAATCATAAAGGCCGTATCAGACTATCAGGTATGCCAATACTGAATAGGAAATTACACTTTTAAATTGCCACATCAATTACGAAACTATACACTTTTATTTTGCCACATCAACTGATTTAACATTATCTAACAAATTAAGTTTAAAATTTTGAAAAAAATTAAAACGATTCAGTCAACTCTGATTCAAAAAGAAATTGAGAGTTTTTTGCTCATAAATTGAGCCAACGGTCATAGATATGCCACTTGCCATGTTAAAGTTATATGAAGAGCTCTCGAAAAATAAGGTTGGGAGCCAAATGAGAATGGTGAACCATCTTATATTTAAGTGCCAACACACTTTGAATCGCACCGTCTAAAACTTCTCGTCACCAATCGAATCCATAGTAACATAAGTACATAACCATATAATGTCCATGCCTATACACTTACTCAAGTAACAGTCGTGTCCAAATAGTTATATATATATATATTTCTATCGTTTGTCTTTGTCGTATATACTTAAATTATAAAGTTAATAAATATGCACGTCTCCTTCAAAAGATTCCATATTACTAACACTGTCTCCATCAATTACACACACACACAAAGTTGTGCATGTGATCTAAGATGATACTATGATTTTTACACATTAATGAAGGATTTTGTTCAAAAAAAAAAAAAAAACACATTAAGGAACTAAGGAAGAAAACTTCAAAGTATATTATATAACTGTATAGTATATAACTCGTATTAGGTTTCATACTACCACAGTGACAGCATAAATAAAATTGAAAGTGATGTAAACAATTGAGACGTACGTCACGTGGCTTCCTTCTTACCCACAAATAAGTACAGTCGAAGTATTCAATTCCAAACTCTACTTAAAAGGATAAACCAGTGTTAGGATCGCAATAACAACATTCAATAAAACCTCTTTAAATCATTATCCAAAACAAAAAACAAAAATACTACATTTGAATCAACGTACAAATTTTGGAGTTTTCCAAAATTTGTCTTTTACGTTAAACAACGTACGAAAATGGTTGTCGGTTCTTCGCAAATCCCACGAGTGTGCAACGAACATTGGTATCAGAAAGTCTTAATATTATAAAGGACACTATTATCAGCACGATCCACGAGTGGACCAATGCATGCTTAATATCTTTGGTGGACAATATTGTAACTTGCGTTAAATTGGGGTTCTTAAAATGACAGTAAGAAAATATTAAAAACTTACTTGGTGAATGTGAAGATCCCAATCACACTGTACCATTACCCCTCACCTTCCTCAGAATTACAATCGATGCTACCGTAGTTTCACTGACCTAACCTTGGTTATAAAGTTAACTACTATTTATGGCTCTATCATAATTCAAGAATATAAAGTTTATCAAAAATGGTGATAAAAATTCGCTTTTCCTAATAGAAACTTTTATTGGACAATGATTAACGATGATTCGATAATAGATTACACATTTTTCTTTTTCTTTTTGGATTCAAAAAGTTAAACTCTTTGAGAAATGTTGTGAAGTAACAAAGTCATGAGGTAAATGAGCTCTCTTCACAATCCTCGTCATGTTGCTCTGTAAACTCTGTTGCACCAACTGCTTCACTGCTTTTCTCTCATCACTCATCCTAATCTCATGACCTCTCTCTCTACCCAATGAAGAAGAAGAAGAAGATATTCCATAGATCGGAGCTGAGACTTGCTTCCCTTTGTCCACCACTCTCAAACACTCTAGTACCCTCGAGGCTCGCTTTTGCGCCAATGGGCTTCCCACAAGTGTTAATTCAAGCAAAGAAGATTCAATACCCGCTTCGATCATCGCTCTCCGATCTCCATACCCCTTGTGAGCCATTAACATGAGGATATAAATCGCTTTCTCTTGACATTTTACTGAATCATTCCAGTTCAATACATCGACCAATATGGGAAACGCTTCAACCACATCCCCTATCGCTTTCCTTCCTTCAGGTACTGATACCACATTGGTTAAGATTGCAAGAATCCTCTCGCTAACTTCCATATCTCCCAACGTGTTCAAAAGAAAAGGAACCAGATCGGTCTCGAGGATGAACGGAACGTTTTGATGATGGATTGAGAGGTTGTAAAGAGCTCGAAGAGCATCTTCTCTAGCTTGTCTTGAGCTACTTGTTTCCTCAAAGCTTTTCAATGTTTTCACTAGGAAAACAATTGCACCTGACGAACCAATGATCGGTTTGTTTGAATCCAACGCGCTTAACCCTAGAAAATTAGCGACAATAGCCTCGAAAACCGCTTGGTTCCGTGGCTTAGACGACTCAATTATCTTCAACATTTTGTGAACAGCACCTGCTTTAACAATGGCTGCTTTGTTCCTGTATATATGTCATTGAAAAAATGATTGAATTATTAAATGCTTCCAAATTATTCTTAGCTTAAGAAAAAAAAAACATATAACAAAAACAGATCAAAATCCTAAAAAAGCATAGAAAGTGACATCTCTCTAAATAAAAACAATTAAATTTTCACCTAAAAGAAGCAAACCAACAACAACCAAAAATCATTCATAACTAATAAAAAAAAAATGTTCTGAAAATTAAAGAATTAGAAACATGCAATGCAATGAGAAGACTCACGCATCGTTGCCGATTCCAAGATTTAGAAGAGAGTAAAGCGAAGCCACTTGAGCATCTTCGATTAGTGAATCATCGTCGATCATACTAACCAACGGAGGAATCGCACCGAGCATAGCAAGTGTCACTCTCACTTCACTATCATCTTTTGCTAACAACCTAACCTCACTCGCCGCCGCTACTTTCTTCTCCGTCTCTGCCTCCGCAGCTTGTAAATCTTTAACGACACGTTTCAGAACCTCTAACGTTTCTTCCTTCTTCTTTGTCTCGACACCACTCTCAATCACTGCTAAGTTCAACAGATCGCAGAGCTTCTCTGTTTTCTTTGCTATATCTTCTCCGATCGTTGTTGTCGATTTCGAACCGTCTTCTTCTCGGAGTTCACGTTGGTAACGAGAGCTACCGCCGCAGCTAAGGGCGTCGAAGATGATTCTACGGAATGACGATCCGGAGAAAGTGTTAACGGATGAGGAGGTGGAAGAAGAAGCGGAGGGAATGCGGTGGAGGATGAGAGGATCGACATTGTTCCGGTGACACTTCGCCATTATCGCCGATCAGTTCTATAGAGCAGAGAGAGAGAGAGAGAGAGAGTTTGCTCTGTTTTGTATTTGTTTGTTTTTATTTGGAGGCGAAAACAGAGGAAGTATATGATATTAAAGAGATTTGGTATATTAGTAGTTGTAACAGATTATTTTGCGATTTAGAATTGTTTGCACAGTTAAGTTTGTATTTTATTTTTTAAAAAAGATTAATGACAACGGTATAATGCATATATTATATTATTATGAGAGATGTTGAAAGTTAGTATTAATTAAATTACATTAATTTGGAGGGACTTGAGTTTGATTATGCTTTTACCGCAACACAAAAATCGTTTCAGAATTTGTTTGATGATATTCATAAAATTAATAAAAATGGAAATGAAAATAGTGAATTTTTTTAAAAAATCTTTTTTTTTTCTTTTACTTTGAGCTATTAATAGTTTTTATGTATTGTAAATGAAGACTATATGCTTTCTTCTAGTTGAATTATTAAACTTATTTTTACTATTAGATTTGTATTTTAATTATATTTTTTCTAAATAATAGTATATGATTTAATGATGTAATATATATATGTTTCCAATAGCCCTGGGCAAAATACCCGAACCCGAAACCCGATCATCGAACCCGATCCGAAAAACCCTACCCGAACCCGTACCCGATAGAAGAAAATACCCGAATGGATCTCTGATTTATTAGTTTTGGATATCCGAACCCGATCGGGTTTTACCCGAAATCCGAACGGGTACCCGAATTAACCCGAACATGTATAAATATAGTGCAAAAATAATCATTAGTGAGATTTGAACCCATGACCTAAAGCATTTAAAGAGTGTATTCTAACCATTTTGCCACTTTAATATCTTTGATAGAATCTAAAACTTCTAGTATTTATGTATTAATATGTACAACTTTCATTTTTTAAAATAGAATTTAGAAAGATTGGACAATTAGAAGAAGACACTTCGTTCATCTCAAAATTCTCAGTCAAAACAATTAGTATAGGAATGGTATGAGAAAAAAACAACAGACTCGTGTGTTATATGTTTGGCCAGTAAGAAGCATCGATGGTCAAGCCACTATTATTGAATGAAATTGAGTTTGGTTTACTTAATTTCGGATTGGATTCGGGTACCCGATCCGATCCGAATCCGATGGGTGTTTATCCGAAATCCGATCCGAATATTAGAAATACCCGAATGGGTCTAGGACCCCTTAATCTGAAATACCCGAAAATCCGAAATACCCGATCCGAACCCGATCGGGTCACCCGAATGCCCAGGGCTAGTTTCCAACATGTCTCCGTTTTCTAAACTTTTTATAAAAACAGTTTTCATATATATCCAAATGCTTCGTTTTCACATACATGTTTCGTCTGTTTCTCAAAATCATTTGTTTTTCACTCATATCTATTTAACAACCATGAATTTGTTTCAAGACTTGAAAATTGCAAATTTTTAAAAACGACCAATCCAAAATTAGGCATAAGTTACAATTAGTTGCTCAAAAGATAAAATATGAGGCTCATACTAAAAAAAATGGTTTGAGTCAACCTTCAAAGGGCTAAGAAAGTAAAATAGAGAGCTGCAAAAGAAAAATGTGGCAAGTACAAAGAGATGACTCCGAGTGTAAGGATTAAGGAAGTCCTTGACCAAGTAAATTGTCACCTTTCTAGGAGCGATGTTGTGCTCTCATACTAGCTACATAAAGTCAAGCTATAGACTGCTTGGCAAGCTGAGCAAGTACTGTTAAATCTGATATTTTAGTCTGAGTTTCATGCAGCCTCTCGAGACAAAGTTGCTGAAGTTGAGGCAAATATTCTTCTGCTCAAAAGCGAGATGACTGATAATTTCTAGGTATACTTAGTTTATCTCTTGTTGTATAAGATCTATGCACCTTTTTCCAACAAATAAGAGTTTTATTTTTGCCCCTTTTGGTTTTGGAGAAGTACTACTCCCACATAAGGGTCATAAAAGACTTTGTTAAAAAAAAAAAATACAAAAAGGGTCATAAAAGATAGATAGTAGATACAGTGTATATAACCAAAACCTATAGAGAAAAAATAATATAGGAGGAAAAATATATATATACTTCTAAAATTTCGAAATTGTTGGCTCATTTCACAATTTTGAGAGTATAGTTTTGAAAGAAAGAAAAAAAATGATACCAAAAAGTTACAGTGGATGTACCAGGTTGTTTCCCCTCATTACAAGACATGACTGACGTTTCAAAGTAACTAACTAATATATACGCTAATGCGTCACTAGTGAGAATACTAAGTACTTGACTAAACATGAGACAAAGGAATTAATAAGAAAAACTATAGAGATAAACAAATACTTCAATGTCGGAAGCTAATTTAAGAGAAGGATCCGATTCAATTCTGGCGACAAGAGAACGTGGTTAATTTTTTAAATTATTTTAAATCACAACGTTTGATTTGGTAAGATTTGCAAGTTTAATCTCCTTAATTGAAAATTCAGATCTGGAACAAACTCTATAATACACGTACCACATTGGTACGTACGTCCTATTAAACGCTTCATAAATGATCTTAACACCCCATTATTCACCGCCCCAAGTTAATAATTTCAAATGCTAATGTCGGTGTGTTTTCCCATTTACTTTTGTCGGCAAGAAGATACTAAAAACATAACAATCCGAACCTGTTAGAAGTACGAATCTACAAAGGATAGAACAAAAGAGTTTAAAACGCTAACCCGAATAGTCTAATTAAGCGGCCATTTCTTCAGTGGAAACATTACTCTCGACCTTCTTGATAACCAATCTGTTGTTACTAGCCACGAGGTCGACATCGACAAGAACCGTGTCTTCTTCAGCGAAATCTCCTTTTAAAACCCCAACGGCAATCTCATTCTCCACCATCTGTTGAATCATTCTCTTGACAGGCCTCGCACCATAGTTCGGGTCAAAGCCAAGCTGAGCCAGGAGATCCACTGCCTCTTGTGTATACTGAAGATTAATTTTCTTCTGTTCCAACCTATCCTTCACCCGTCTCATCTGCACGTTACACAAATGTTATAAGATACGTTACACAAGCTAATGTTATTGGAAAAAATAAATTGGTTAGAATTACACAAAGTGATGATGCTTCCATTTTTGTCAAACTAGTAAGAGAAGTTGATAAATGGAAAAGTAAAGATTCTGAAATCTAGATATGCAAAACAAAGTGAGTGTAAACGGGTTTGTTACCTGCAACTCTACGATTTTGGAGATTTCATTTGAATCCAGCGGCTGGAAAACTATGTATTCGTCAATTCTGTTCATGAACTCGGGCCTAAAATTCTGTCTTGCTAACTCCACAACTTGTCGCTTCATTATCTCATAAACTGCTTCTTTGCTGTCTTCATTGTTGCGGAGGGTATCAAGTATGTGATGAGATCCTATATTCGACGTCATAATTACAACACAGTTTTTGAAACTTACGGTCCTCCCTTGAGAATCAGTTATTCTTCCATCGTCTAGCAGTTGTAGCAAGATATTGAAGACATCAGGGTGCGCTTTCTCAATCTCATCAAACAGAACCACAGAGTAAGGTCTCCTGCGAACAACTTCAGTTAACTGCCCACCTTCTTCATAACCAACATAGCCAGGTGGTGCACCAACTAGCCGCGAGACTGAGAATTTTTCCATATACTCACTCATATCGATCCTCACTATTGCATTTTCAGTGTTGAAAAGGTATCCGGCTAGAGCCTTGGCAAGCTCAGTTTTACCAACTCCTGTTGGACCCATGAACATGAAACTGGCTATTGGGCGGTTGGGATCAGAAAGACCTGCCCTTGAACGTCGGATAGCATCTGCTACTGATTTTACAGCCATGTCTTGACCAACAACTCTCTTGTGGAGTACTTGTTCCAACAAGACCAGTTTTTCTCTCTCTGACTGCTGGAGATTAGATAGTGGAATACCGGTCCACTTGCTCACAATCTCTGCTATGTCAAGATCAGTAACCTCTTCTCGGAGTAGTGACTCTCCAGACTGTCGGAAATTCGTGAGATTCTTCTCAGCTTCTTCTAGCTGGCGTTGGAGGGACATAAGTGTTCCATACTTAAGCTCAGCAGCTCGGTTTAGATCATATTCACGTTCAGCAGATTCAATTTCCAGGTTAACACGATCAATCTGTAAAACATAAAACATGTTATGAAGGATATTAGGGTCGATATATACCAGCATGATTAGCAACCACCACAAGTACTACAACCACCAAAGCACTATACAGAACAAGAAACTAGGAGTGGCTTGTATGATATTAATTTTCTAAGACGTTAAGCCGAAATTTTTTACCTCTTCTTTAAACGAACGTATTTTAGTCATGAGCTTCTTTTCTTTCTCCCATTGGTCACTAAGTTCAGTCTGTTTCTGTTTGAGAATGGACAAATCATTCTCGATCTTCTGTAGCCGTTCTTTAGAAGCTTTGTCAGTATCATTTTTAAGAGAAAGCTTTTCCATCTCCAATTTGATCACAGCTCTGTCTATTTCATCTAGTTCAGTTGGTTTAGAAGTGATCTCCATCTTCAGCTTTGCAGCAGCTTCGTCAACAAGATCAATTGCTGAAACAAAGAACATTCATCTTAAAAAAAAATGCTATGGTCATAGTTTCCAAAGAAAACTCATACAAATTTAAGGAAAGTGCATGTCTATACCTTTGTCCGGCAAAAAGCGTTCAGTGATGTAGCGGTCAGCCAGAACTGCCGCTGAAACAAGTGAACTATCTGATATAGTAACACCATGATGTAACTCGTAACGCTCTCTTAACCCACGAAGAATCGAGATTGTATCTTCAACAGTGGGCTGGACACATAACACTTGTTGAAACCTACGTTCTAGTGCTGGATCTTTCTCTATGTATTTGCGGTATTCGGTCAATGTAGTGGCACCAATGCATCTCAGTTCACCTCGGCCAAGCATTGGTTTCAAGAGGTTGCTCGCATCCATTGCTCCCCCCATAGCTCCTAAAGAAGAAATAATATTACCTAATTCGTTAGTTTTATCTTACCAGTAACAATGTACGAAAGTGATTTAAACGATATGGCAAACAAGAGTAATTATATTAGTGGAACTTTCAAAATCTTAACCATAATTTTCCCTCTCACAGGATATAAAGCCTTTAGATAGAGATCCACCCAACAATGTAAACATGGACAGCACAATACTGTATATGCATACATGTTTTGTGAATAAAAAGTAAAAAACAAAACATCAATATTTATAGCATGTTGATAGAATGAGGAAAGGCACCTGCACCAACAACAGTGTGGATCTCATCAATGAACAAGATTGTTTGCCCATTGGAAGCAGTTACTTCCTTCAATACTGCTTTCAACCTTTCTTCAAAATCTCCTCGATATTTGGCACCAGCAAGGAGAGAACCCATGTCGAGAGAAATCAACTAATGAAAACGAAACCAAATCAAACCTGTTAAGATCTTTCTTCAGCATTTCTAACAGAAAACAGTAAACCACTAACCTTTCGATTCATGAGAGGTTCAGGGACGTCTCCTCGCACAATTCGTTGAGCTAACCTGTAAAGATAAACCTCTTAACAAAATTTGTCTAAACAAAGTAAAATCATAGCATTTAGAGACTTTACAAAAGTAAAGAAAAGCAAGAGATATAATATAAAGTTTTACCCCTCCGCAATAGCAGTTTTCCCAACACCAGGTTCACCAATAATAACAGGATTGTTTTTTGTTCTCCTACATAATATCTGGATACAACGCCGGATTTCATCATCCCGTCCAATGACAGGATCAAGCTTCCCTCGTCTAGCCATCTCAGTCAAATCATTTCCATACTTTTCAAGTGCTTCATATTTGCTTTCAGGATCTACATGTGTAGCATAACATGATCAGAACACAAAAAAAAATAAAAGGACACACCATATAACAAAACATTCAACAAGATCTCAATACTATCTTTTAAAGTGAATGCAACACAAAAAAAAACTTACTTTGATCAGTAACTCGTTGACTACCGCGAACATCTTTAATAGCATCCTTGAGGGCTTGCTTATCAAGTTTCATGTTCTTGAAAAACTCTTGTCCAAACCTTATATCCGAATAATACGCAAGCAGAAGGTGTTCGACGGATACATAACTATCTAACATCTCTTTCTTATACCTCTTTGCGCTTTCTAATACAACACTAAGAGATGAACCTAGTATCTGACCACTGGTATCACCTGTAACCTTTGGTTGTTTAGATATGAAGTCATCCGTAGCCTGAAGAAGAGATGAGTTGTCGATTCCGGCTTTGGTAAATACCCTCCTAGCCATACCATCTTTTTGCTCAAGGAGAGCTTTCATCAAATGTTCTGATTCCACAATCTGTTGGTTCGAATTACGAGCAGCGTCAAAGGCATTGATAACCCCTTCCCATGCCATCTCCGTATACTCATTTTGACTTGGCTACAAACAATAACAACAACACGACAAAAATTTAACAATCTTTGTTCCAAAATTGAGTAGCTAATACTGAAATCGCCGAGCACGAACCTGAGCTGTGCTGGAGGAGAAGCTTCGAGGAGAAAGGAATTGTAAAGAAAGAGGGAAGAGTCGGGAGTGAGAAGCCGCCGTCTGAGTGACGGAAGAGTTGTTGTTGTTTCCGGCGAGTCCGATGAATGAATTTGGTCGGGAAATAGAGGAATTAGGGGAGGTAAAATAGTGAGGAGAGGAAGAGAGAGGGCGAGAACGGAGGAGAAGAGATGGTCTTGAGAGAGTATATTGAGCCTTGATGGCTGAGGAAAGAGACTTGGACAATCTCCTTGACGCCATGGTTGAGGTGAAAATTGAAGGGATTGATGTTTTGGTTTTAGGGTTTTTTTTGTAAGAAGAGAGGAAGAAATTGAAGGGAACCTTTGGAGAAGCTTGGAGAAGAGGCAAAAGGAAGTTTGTAGAAGAAAAGGAAATTATTGTTACATCGCGAATCTTCGATTCGGTGTGGGTTTTAGCCTTTTAGGAGTTGAAGGATT
The DNA here is from genome assembly GCA_023657505.1 of Camelina hispida. Lineage (NCBI taxonomy): Eukaryota > Viridiplantae > Streptophyta > Magnoliopsida > Brassicales > Brassicaceae > Camelina > Camelina hispida. The sequence goes on from CP094632.1 coordinate 41,711,125, forward strand.
TTAGAGCATAAACTGGGTTTCGCAGACTAGTAGGCTCTTCCCGGTTTAGTTTAACATGATCTATTCAAATCTAAATATTTCGAATTCCTTTTGGTTTATTGTTAACCAAGTGTAAACCAATTATTTTGGAATAACAAAGTTTACAAACACAAAAAAAATATATTTTAATTGTTACTTAAAAATTAAACCTATAGAAAATACATAGTAGACTTCATAAAATCAAAAATTATCAAGAGACATTGTTAGAATTACTTAACAATTGTTAAAATTATTAAGAAAGATTATTAAAAATATTTTAATCTTTTATCCTATAATATTTAAGTCATATGTCTAATCATTTTCCGTCACACCCTCTTGGTATCGATAGATGCAGATTTTGTAACATCAATTCTAGACGCCATCAATGACCGCTACTCATCTTCCAAGAACATCACAATAGCTAAACAAGGTCGTAAAAAACACTAAAAGCACAACAAACAAGAAATCAATACAGAAAAATCAAAGAAAAATCAAAGATCTCATGTTTAGATAAATTATAGTTATCCACTCACTTTTTTAACAAGAAAATTCTGACTTGAAAATCTGAAATACCGATTCTTATTTTTTGATTTCAGATTAAAGCAAAACACCAAACCAAAGTATCCTTTTATAGAATCTTAATTTACAGTATGTTTAATATTTGTTTAAGGGCTATTGTTGGGCGATGTTTTGTATCTTCGCATCGCATCTAACTATAGATCTAAATGATGAACTAATGAATCCTTAACCATGCCAGTCGTAGCATTCATAAATTCCAGGCATCATTCAATCATCCGACCATAGATCTAATTCATTTAACAAGTTGTTCATACTTAACATATTAGGGATGAGCATAACTAATGTCGTATTTCATTTTTAATCTGAATACTCGTTTTATAAATGAAAAATGCATTTATATAAGGTTTTGAATCCCGATTAGAAATAAATAAAAAATTTCTAAATCTTATTTGGAAAAGAATAAAATCCTAAATTGTATTAGGTATAAAATATATATATGTCTATATATATATAATATTCAGATATTACTTTTAACAATATTGGAGGAAATTATTAAAAAAATGTGTAATAAAGTGTATTTAAAGTTATAATAATAACCCTAAGTTAAATCGTAAGCTAAATGTGAAAGAATCATTCGTGTCTGATTATTCAGGTTTGGGGAGTTACTTTTCTTTCTCCTTCAAACAGATCCCAAACAAAATTCAAAGGTTCTTCTTCTTCTTCGTCTTCTTCGTCTCTTCCACACTCTCATCTGCTTCACTTTTTTTTACTCATTCTACTACAAGTAAATTGCTTTTCAACTTCTTAATTTCCGTCGAATCAAGTTACTGTCTCTTTCAATTTCTTTGTACAACAAAGTTGAGAGAGTTTGAAAATGTCGGGTCTGGGTTTTTTTGCAAAATTTTGAATCTTTTCATGAAATTGCTAAAATGGGTTGTTAATTCGAGTTATGGGTACTCACATTTGAAAACTCAATTGGGTTTTTTGTTTGTTTGATTGTATGTTTGATTTGCTTAGTTTTTTTTTGGTTTAGGGTTTGTTGGGTTTTTTTTTTTTTTTCATTAACTCTCTCTCTTTCTCTTTCACAAGCTTCTTCGATCTTGCTCGTGTTGGTTTTATGAATCGAGTTTTTAGTAGCTATTGTTACGAACGTTTAGGTATCAGAGCTTAATTATAGTATATTGAATCCAGTAGAAACTTATAGTTTGCTTTAAGCCTCAGAACTGGCACTGAACCTATTGTGTACTTATGTTTTCTATTTACGTTTGAGCTTACTGATGGGTGACATGTTTTGTGTGCAGAAAATATGAGTAGTCTGGTGGAGAGGCTTCGTATACGATCAGACAGGAAACCGGTTTATAATCTGGATGATTCTGATGATGACGACTTTGTTCCTAAAAAGGATCGGACTCTTGAGCAAGTTGAGGCTATTGTCAGAACTGATGCGGTTTGTCTCTTATCTCGAGCTTATTGTTCTGCTTTTACTGCTGCTTATTCTGTCTTTTTGATTCCCTTTTTGTTGTTGTTATTCTGAATGTACAGAAAGAAAATGCATGCCAGGCTTGTGGGCAAAGTGCAAATCTTGTAAGCTGCAATACATGTACATATGCGTTCCATGCTAAATGCCTAGTTCCACCTCTTAAAGATGCTTCTGTGGAAAATTGGAGATGCCCTGAATGCGTAAGATTTCTAATCTAACGTCCATAGTTTTCTTTGGGATGCCATATCTTCCATTTTTCTTACATGGTAGAACTGTTTCTACATTTTCAGGTTAGCCCTCTAAATGAGATTGATAAGATATTGGACTGTGAATCACGTCCTACAGTATCTAGTGAACAAGGTTCCTCCGAAGCGGCAGCAAAGCCTGTTTATGTCAAACAGTATCTCGTGAAGTGGAAGGGATTATCATACCTTCACTGCTCTTGGTAGTTACTGCATTTTTTTTTTCTGTCTCTATGTTTGAACATGCTAATTATCAATGTTTCTTGTCTGTGAACATTATAAGACATGATTTTTATTTCCTTTGACCAATCATAGGGTGCCTGAGAAGGAATTCCAGAAGGCTTATAAGTCAAATCATCGTTTAAAAACCAGGGTGAACAACTTTCACCGTCAAGCGGAATCAGCCAATAACAGCGAAGATGATTTTGTTGCCATTCGTCCTGAGTGGACCACTGTTGATCGGATTCTTGCCTGCAGGTCTAGTGATGGAATTAATTCCTTCATTTATTTATCTGCCAACTTTTTTTTACATATATATTTTTTATTCACCATACATTTAGAGTGCTGCTTAGTCAAAATACATTTAGATGTTTTTTCTACCAAATTATCAAGCTTTCCTTACTTTTTCTTTTCAAAAGTTACTACATTCTTAGCTGTTTTCTTGTGACACTTGCATTGTTTCATTTGTGATATAGAGAGGAAGCTGGGGAGCTGGAATATCTTGTGAAATATAAAGAGCTATCTTATGATGAATGTTATTGGGAGTCAGAATCAGACATCTCAACCTTTCAGAATGAAATCCAAAGGTTCAAGGATATAAACTCTAGAACTCGCAGAGGTAAAGATGTTGACCACAAAAGAAACCCTAGAGACTTTCAACAATGTGATCATACTCCTGAATTCCTCAAAGGTATTTGGGTCACTCTAATTCATATACTATAAATGTTTCCCATCTTTGGTATCTATAGATGCTATGATTATTTTGTTTTCTGTTATTGAAGGCTTGTTGCATCCGTACCAGCTTGAGGGACTTAATTTTTTGCGGTACTCGTGGTCAAAGCAGACACACGTCATTCTTGCTGATGAAATGGGGCTAGGTATATATTCAATTATTCCACCCTTGTGGTCAAATAGATCTTTTCACATAATGTCAGAGGCTTTTGTTTTCCATTTTTGTTATATTGTGAGATATTTCCTGTTTACAGGCAAAACTATTCAAAGCATTGCCCTTTTAGCTTCACTTTTTGAGGACAACCTCATTCCACATTTGGTAATTGCTCCACTATCAACTCTGCGGAACTGGGAGAGAGAGTTTGCCACATGGGCCCCACAGATGAATGTGGTATGTATGCAGTTATACACGCAATGAGTTGTGCCTTTGTGGTAAGTTTTTGTTGTTTGTTAATGAAATGGTCTTCGTGATCACTTGACGGGTAGGTTATGTATTTTGGCACTTCGCAAGCCCGAGCAGTTATCAGAGAACATGAGTTTTACTTTTCGAAAGATCAAAAAAAGATCAAGAAAAAGAAATCTGGACAAATCAGTAGCGAAAGCAAGCAAAAAAGAATCAAGTTTGATGTCCTCCTCACATCGTATGAGATGATCAACCTAGATACAGCAGTTCTGAAACCAATTAAGTGGGAGTGCATGGTAACTCTTATTCCCTAATGAGACATTATTTCTCGCACTCTTCTTTCTTTCTCTCTTTTATGCAGCTTAGTAACATTTTTTTTTGGGTCAGATTGTTGATGAAGGCCATCGACTGAAAAATAAGGATTCAAAGCTGTTCTCTTCATTGACACAATATTCAAGTAACCATCGTATTCTACTGACAGGAACACCACTTCAGGTTCGTCATTTGATTTTTATTCCTGGAGTTTTTACTTTCAATAGTTGTATCGGAGCATTAGTAGCGACAATTTGCAATGAGAATTGTTATATATGATCCTGCACTAATTTCTTACCTGATTAGTTGCAATATGTTACTGATGATTACGTGGTGCCTTTACAGAACAACTTGGATGAACTTTTCATGCTCATGCATTTTCTTGATGCGGGGAAGGTATCCCAAGGATGGCAAAGATATATAAATTCACATACTTTACAGAATTCTATATAGCTAACACATTTTATTTGATTGCACAATACTTGCAGTTTGCAAGTTTGGAGGAGTTCCAGGAGGAGTTCAAAGATATTAATCAAGAGGAGCAGATTTCAAGACTGCACAACATGTTGGCTCCACATTTGCTCAGAAGTATTAACCGAAACCTTTTCTTCATCTTTTTAGTGGAGATGTGTTTCAAAAGTTCGTTCAGACGGAATTTTTCTAAGCAAGAATTTTATGATCTTAACTATGTTGTGTCGTATTTTGATTGATTTTATAGGGGTGAAGAAAGATGTAATGAAAGACATGCCCCCAAAAAAGGAGCTCATTTTGCGTGTTGATTTGAGCAGTCTGCAGAAAAAATATTACAAGGCTATTTTTACCCGTAATTATCAAATATTGACAAAAAAGGGAGGTGCTCAAGTAAGTTCTTATTAATCTTTGTATACTCTTCAGATCCATATCCTCATTGGTGGGTTACAGGTCCAATGTAATTCGTTTGGTGATTGTGTTGGTCTGATTCTGTTTCAGATTTCCCTTAATAACATTATGATGGAATTACGAAAAGTTTGCTGCCATCCTTATATGCTGGAAGGTGTTGAGCCAGCTATTCACGATGCTAATGAATTTTTCAAGTAACATCTCATTTATCGAAAAGTGATTATCTGAATCTGTTTATAGTCGTCTGTTACACTTTCCATTAACTTTTTCGTATATGTATGATGTATCAAAGACAACTTTTGGAATCTTGTGGAAAGCTACAACTTCTAGATAAAATGATGGTCAAGCTGAAAGAGCAAGGACACAGAGTTCTTATATACACACAGTTTCAGCACATGCTGGACTTACTTGAAGACTACTGTTCCCATAAGGTATCTGAGCTTCTTATATGTATATTCTGTTTCAATAGATTTTCATTCTTGTTTTTCTGTAGAACACCATTTTATAGAATCAACTCTACGTTTTTCTAGCTAGTCCTTAGGCAAAATTATGGAAATACAAGGAAGTAAGTCAAGCCTATACTGAAATTGAGAGTTAAAGAACTCTGTCAAAATGAAAGAATAAGACAATTTCCACATGTACAGTAGAAATAATAAGTTTATAAGTACAATAATCTTCAAATGTCTACCATGTGCTGAAACTGTGTAGAGAGTTCTCATATACACAGTAGAAATTTAGAAATAACAAGTTTATATATCTTAAGTACAATAATCCTCAAATATGTTTACCATGTGCTGAAACTGTGTACAGAGTTCTCATATACACACAGTTTCACATGCTGGGTTTACTTGAAGACTAGTGTTTTTTTATAAGGTATCTGTCCTGTGTATATGAGATCTCTGTGTTCTTACTCTATGAGTTTGATACATTGTTCACATATACACTCAGTTTCAGCACATGCTTCTATATACATAATTGTGCCTGAGGACTCTATCTAAAAAAAAGTAGTAGAGTTGATTCTGTAGGTAGGTGCAATTACTTTGGTAGAGTTTATGGTGTAACTTACTCTGTTGGCGATATAACTTCTTTATTCCCTCAAAGATTACATCTTTTGTTACTTGAAATGTCATTATCATGACTATTGCTGACGCATGCACTTAAGATTACTTGTTTTTATCTCTTTCTATCACATTTTTTTTCTTACTAATATGCAGTTATGTAAAATCCTTCATATGACTTTATTGTTCATTTTCTTGTCTTTGTCAGAATTGGAGCTATGAGCGAATTGATGGAAAGGTTGGCGGAGCTGACCGTCAAATACGCATAGATCGGTTCAATGCCGAAAACTCTAACAAGTTCTGTTTTTTGCTCTCCACAAGAGCTGGTGGCTTAGGAATAAATCTTGCAACCGCAGATACAGTAATCATTTATGACAGGTTTGAATTTCAGTTCCCTTACTGTCGATCTGTATGTTTTCCATAGTTATTGTGTCAAGAAGTAAGGGGAGCTATTTGGCTTGATAGCATGAGATTTTGGTAGCATATGTTGATTTTCAAGTGAGTTGGATGCTTTAAGTAGATGTCTCATAGGTGATGATGAGTGATAAAAAGGCATTTGGAATATTTTTCCAAATAACCATTTCTTGAGCATGCAAATTGTTAGGCAGCGGGAAGATCAGGAAAATTATTAACCGTTGTCTTGCTAATAATAAAATTTCGTGGGCATGCAATGTGGGGTGACTGTCTGCTCTGGTTTACACCAGCTCTCATTTTCATACCTATGATTGAAATTATTTTATCTGTTTCTGTAGTGACTGGAATCCCCATGCGGATCTTCAGGCAATGGCTAGAGCCCATCGACTTGGCCAAAGAAATAAGGTTTAACTATTATCTCTTACTGCTGTCAACTTGCATTTTTCTTATTTTTAGTTTCGCTAATCTATCCTTATATTTTCCTTTAGGTGATGATTTATAGGCTCATAAACCGAGGCACCATTGAAGAAAGGATGATGCAGTTGACTAAAAAGAAAATGGTTCTGGAGCATCTTGTTGTCGGGAAACTCAAAACACAAAATATTAATCAGGTATACTTTTATTACTTGAAGGTACACCTATTCACATTATTAGAGATTTCTCAACAGATTGGAGTTAGAAGGTAGAAATACTAAGAACAGTATTCGGTATAAGCACGGAGCGTAAAAAGAAAAACATTAGAGAGAAGGGGTCCATATTTGTTGATTGTTTCTCACGTAGTATTTGTTTGTTTTGTTTTCCTGACTACAATTTAGGAAGAATTAGATGACATCATCAGGTATGGATCAAAGGAGCTTTTTGCTAGTGAAGAAGAAGAAGCAGGAAAGTCTGGAAAAATTCATTATGATGATGCGGCTATAGACAAGTAATATACTCCTTACTCCTTCCCTCTTGTTTTTGGTTAACAAGGGTATCTGATCTTTCCGATTGCTCCTTTCTTATGGAAGCTTTTGCGGTCAATTGCATGGATATTTCATTATTTGTCTCCATCTTCTGTTCTGCAGATTGCTTGATCGTGATGTCGTGGAGGCGGAGGAGGTCTCAGTGGATGATGAAGAGGAGAATGGATTCTTAAAGGCTTTCAAGGTTTTCTTGCCTTTTATCTTCCTCTTCTATTAGATTTTCTGGATCAGAATTCACTGGTTTTCAATGCTTTGAGTGTATGGTTATTGTGTTCTTAAATTCCTAAGAGTCCATGCATTGTCAAATTATTAATTACTTGCTAAGTTTGGAGGATCGCAATTAAATCCAGTCCGCTTTGATGCGTATAGACAGTCTTTAGAAAGTGTCTTGACTGTTTCGTTCTGGCTAAAAGTGAAAGCAAACTCAATGATAACTAGTGATGATGACTTAAGTTAGAAATTTATACTTGTGATGATGTTGATTGAGCCAATTTATTGATTTGGTTACATTTATGTGAAGCCTTATTTTTTTATTTGAATGGTCTTTAGACTTAGCTGGAACATGAGGCTGTTTCCAGCGTTGCTGTTTTATTTGAATGCGATTAGGGTGTCCGGTATCTTTGTAGTGTCATTAACTCTGATGATTTCCTGTGATCTTCGTCTTAGGTGGCAAATTTTGAGTATATAGATGAAAATGAGGCCGCCGCATTAGAGGCACAGAGAGTCGCTGCTGAAAGCAAATCTTCAGCAGGCAATTCTGATAGAGCAAGTTATTGGGAAGAGTTGTTAAAAGATAAATTTGAGCTGCATCAGGCTGAGGAATTTAATGCTCTTGGGAAAAGGAAGAGAAGTCGCAAGCAGGTTTAGTCTCTTTTTGACCCCCTTGTACAATTACTTAAGTTATTAGGAAACAGAATGAGAATTGAGAAAGATATAAATGGTGAATAATCAAATCCAGTTATTAATATGATGCCACAATTGTTACTTGAGCCTTTACCAACCCAATTCTCATTGGGTCAAGTAATTGGGTTGGTAAAGGCTCAAGTAACTATAGTCTTCTGTTTTCTTCTTCAAGAAATACGTTTTGCTTCACTCCCTATTTTACTTGATAAGTTCATATCATTTTTATTAAAGGCTGTTCTGATTCTTATATGCGATATTTTCATAGTTGGTATCCATTGAAGAAGATGATCTTGCTGGTTTGGAAGATGTGAGCTCTGATGGAGATGAAAGTTATGAAGCCGAGTCAACAGATGGTGAAGCAGCGGGGCAAGGAGTTCAAACGGGACGACGACCGTACAGAAGAAGGGGTCGAGGTATTACCACGTCTCTGAAATTCTTTAATTCGAATGGAGCTGAGACTAGTGATATTAAAAGTGTGTGCAGTTTACTAAATGAGTTTTTCTGTAGATAACTCGGAGCCAACTCCTTTGATGGAAGGCGAGGGGAGATCTTTCAGAGTAATGGGTTTCAACCAGAGTCAAAGGGCCATTTTTGTGCAGACGTTGATGAGGTATCTTCTTTCCAATAAGGCATTTGGACACCATAAATTATTCTGTCTAACATTTTTGTCTCCCGATGCATCAATATGATCCTCAGCCTCGCCCTGCACATGATTTACAAGTTCTTCTGAATGGCAAAAAATTGCAGGTATGGAGTTGGCAACTATGATTGGAAGGAGTTTGTTCCTCGCTTAAAGCAGAAGACCTATGACGAAATCAAAGAGTATGGGCTTTAATACTGTTTTCTTTTGCTTCTTTACAAAAAAAAAAAAAAAAAAAAAAAAAAAGCATCACAGTTAGAAGGCTTTCTGGTTTATTCATTGAAAAGACTTAATCCTTCATCAACTGATTGTATAATGACTTTTCTCAGGTATGGAGTAATCTTCTTGAAGCACATTGCTGAAGACATAGACGAGAATTCTCCAACCTTTTCAGGTGACTGATAATTGATCTTCTTAATGTTTACTGCTTTTCTCTAAACGTGATTTTTGCTTCTCCTGTTAACCTGTTATATGTTTTACTATAATGGTCTTTGTCTGCAGATGGCGTGCCCAAGGAAGGGCTTAGAATAGAAGATGTTCTAATCAGAATTGCTGTTCTGATGCTAGTACAGGATAAGGTGATTCTGTCCACTGTAATCCTTTAATAAGTTCTCTATTTAATTTTCTGAGTTGTCTTATGAGAGCCAATGCACAGTGTTGCCACTTAATGATTGGAATTTCTGTATCTATGTTGTGCTGTTATTGGAGTTAGATGATAGCACTATTTTTTTGTATTTGTTGGTTCTAGGCTATAGTTTTAGTCCCTACCAATTTTTCAGAACAGTAATTATATGTTTAAACCACTCTTAAGATCTAAGACCTACGATGTTTCTGTGCATTACTGAGGTAAAACGTTTGGTTATGTTCTGCTTCATTTTCTCTGTTTCCCGTTTGTATAGAACTAAAGGAAGCTGCCTTTTCGAACCTATTGTAGAATTTTCTTTTTGTTGTCGTTTTGTTTCTTAAGCTTATCGCCCCGAAGTTTTGATCCTGTGTTGCTTATGTTCTTTTTGGTGCTCTTGCCTGACAGGTGAAATTTGTAGAAGACCATCCAACGAAACCTCTTTTCCCCTCCCGCATCCTTGAAAGATTCCCAGGACTGAGAAGTGGAAAAATTTGGAAGGAGGAACATGACAAGACAATGATACGTGCTGTTTTAAAGTATGAACCTGCACCACTGTTCTCACCGAATAGTTTTCTTTTCTCATGATATTCCAATACGTGCTTACATGTTCTTTTCCTTCACTGGAAATTTGAATCTTTAGGCATGGGTACGGACGATGGCAAGCTATTGTTGATGACAAAGAGTTGGGGATCCAAGAGCTTATCTGCAAAGAATTGAACTTCCCTCACATAAGTTTGTCTGCTGCTGAACAAGCTGGCTTGCAGGGGCAGAATGGTAGTGGAAACACCAATCCGGGAGCACAGACTAACCAGAATCCTGGAAGCGGTAATACTGGGAACAATAATGCTTCTGCTGATGGGGCCCAAGTAAACTCGATGTTCTATTATCGGGACATGCAGAGGCGACTTGTTGAGTTTGTGAAAAAGCGAGTCCTACTTTTGGAGAAGGCGTTGAATTATGAATACGCAGAGGAGTATTATGTATGTTGTGTTGATCTGCAGTATTGGTTATTCACATGTCTTGCACTGAGTTGTTTAACTTTGATTGAATCTCTGGTCGCAGGGACTTGGTGGCTCATCATCTATTCGTGCTGAAGAGCCCGAAGCTGAACCAAAGGTCGCTGACACAGTGGGAGTTAGCTTTATTGAGGTCGATGATGAAATGCTTGATGGACTTCCTAAGACTGATCCCATCAGTAAGTTCCATGACATGTTTCTTTATTTAACGAGTTGTTGGATCTAATGTGAGCTGTCTAAATCTCGCTGCAGCTTCAGAAGAAATGATGGCGGCTGCTGTTGACAACAACCAGGCGCGGGTTGAAATAGCTCAACATTATAACCAGGTAACCTGTGTTTTTTTTGGGTTGGAAGGTTAATGTCTTGAACCGGTATATTTTACTCTAATCTCTCTGCGGTTATCCAGATGTGCAAAGATTTTGACGAGAACGCTCGTGAGTCAGTCCAAGCATATGTAAACAACCAACCACCAAGTAGCAAGCTAAGTGAGAGCTTCCGTTCACTCGAATCTATCAGTGGTAACATAAGCACAATCCTTTCGGCTCCATCTGATCAATCGAAGTCACATGAAAGCGACACCAAGCCAGACCTAAACAATGTTGAGATGAAGGAGACGGCCGAAGAAACAAAACCGTTGAGAGGCAGCGTCGATCTGAATGTGGTGGAGGGAGAGGAGATCATTGGAGAAGCTAGTGGAAATGTTGATGAGAAAATGGAAGACTCAAAAGAAGAAGAGAAACCACAGAACATGGTCGTGGATTGACTCAACTGGTAAAGTATCTAAAGATTCAAGACCAAAGGGGTCATGAAGTAGGAACTGTTGTTATTGTCTTTTATTAAGTTATGATGTATGGACTTATTCTTCGTTGTGTAAGAATCAGATCCTCAGATCTAGTTTCTGCTTATGCAATATTTGAGAAACATTTAGGCTAACTTTGATATTGTTAATGTTTATCTATTTTTAGAAAGTTGTTCCTGCTCCAAAGTTTCAGTCATGAAACTGCAGTTTCTCATTTTAGGACTAAGGTTGGAACTAAGATTGGATTCAAATTGTTAATTTTTGTCTCTAATTCTGTACTAATTTAAATTATCAACGATGGTCTACACAAAAGTAGTTTTGGTATGGATCTCAAGCTTCTTAACAGTGCGCATTGTTCAAAATAAAGTTCGGTAACGTTTCCAGTAAACATTGTCTGTTTTGGTTTTTTGGCTTAATGATACAAATGCATATATTTTAGTTACTGGTTTTGTTTGAATTTGTGACACATGAAACCCGGACTCTCAAGAATTACTACTGTTTGTTCAAATTATCAGGAAAAAAAAAAAAAAAAAAATTACTGTGTTCTGGTTCGTTCTATATTTAGATTTTTTTTTTAAATCATACCAAACTCAATCATCAAAACAGAACTAAATAATGTTAAGTCGTTATTAACATACATAAAACAGCAATGTTATAATAATGCAAACGTGGGTTGACCTTAAAAATAATGGCTTTGAGTGTACGAAGGAATCTCAATTGCTTTAAAATTCGTCATCATCACTTTATCTTCAATAACAATCATTCACCTTTTTAGACTTTTTCTTATAGGGGTGATGGATGATCTATGAGTTGTTTCTTCATAGGCTCGTGAAATTTATTTATTTATTTATATTATTTATTAGTAACAAATACAAAAACTACAGAGCAATACAAAGAGACAAACTATATATTAAAATAAGAATTTATAAATTATTTTCTTTATTATTTCTTCGTAGGAGTCCTAATTGCTAGAACCAGTGGGAAAACAAATAATAGTTTACAGTATCAATACACAAAAATTAGAGAAAAGAAAGAGACAAAAGCAATCACAAGATGATATGCATGTTCTCTCATATGCATGTTCTGAGTGAACTAAAGCCACCGTATCCCATATCTCCTCCAGACAATTCTCCCTGGCTCTGTTCCTGTCATTCACAATGTAAGTTAAGTATTCACACAATCTCACAGATCATATCAGAATGCTTTCTATTTGGACAAAGCTTTTTAATGTCACACCTGCTTCATTGTGGAGTTGACTATATCATCTAAGGAACCAGCATCTGCAACCATGAATCCACCACTCTGTAACTTCTGCTGCCCCACGACGAACCCTTCTTTCGGGTTATTACTCAACATAGCAGCATCAGTGGTAGGACCGTAGTTGCCTGATTGTCTCATCTGCAATGAATCATAAAAGACTCCAGGTTGCGCATTTGCATTTGAATTAAAATCTGTGTTTCTGCTGAAAGCTCCTGGATTTGTTGTATCTAAGGCTGGAGGACTCAATGTACTGGCAGCAGAGTCACAGAATGGTATAGAGTAGCTTGATGACACGTTGTTCCATTCCAAAGGGTCAGGTCTAGAATGCGGCAATGGAGAAACATCAAACTGATGATGAATGCTATTACTGGTCTGGGGAGGAGGAAGAGTCGATGAAGATACGGCGTTTGACCAATGCTCCAAACGTTTATTGATCTGGTGTCCAGGGAAGCCTGAAGGAGATGTTTGTGGGTGACCTTCTAGAACCACGAGATTGTTATTAGGAGCACGGATGAGCGAGTTTTGTTGTGTAGAGAAGGTAGGAAAAGCCATCGAGCTCCCAGCAATGCTCTTGTTATTATTGTTCATATTTCTAATGTTGTTGTTGTTGTTTGCCTGAAGCTGGTCGAACTCTAAAGGCATTGGCAACCCTTGAAGTATGTTTCCCCCATCACTGTGAGTAAGAGGAAGTGATGAGACATGGTGAAACTTTGCGAGATCATTTTGGTTTTGCAAGAACATTCCTGCAGGAGGAGAAGAAAGGTTGCGGACACCGATACCCGAAGGACTATTGAGTCGGCCAAGAATCCCATTTGATGGGAAAGGTCTCATTCCGGGAGTCCCACCATGGAACTGACCGGATCCAACAGCGTTCGGGCGGTGGTGGAAACCGTCAAGTCCATTGAGAGAAGAAGTCATTTGCAAAAAATGTAAGTCAGAGTTTGCCATAATAGCTTGTTGATTAGTCACACCACTGATCCTCTTCAAGTAAAGGCGAAATTTCTGCAGCCACACAGCAAACAAAGGAATAAAGCTTTCCCGGTTTAAAAACAAAACTTCAGTGTTTAACATTTAAAGAGACATAAAAGATTCATTGTAACCTGAAGATGACTAGCCACATTTTCTCTAGTGAGCTTCTCAACATTCATCAGATCCAAAATCTTTTTAGGCATTGCCTCTGCAATCAAAACAACACACACAAAACAAACATTAAAACCAGCAATATATAGAGTGTTTGGTAACAAACCAATAAATTCACATTAACAAGCTTACTCTCATATCCCAATTGGTTAACAGCTGCAACAAATTTCTTATGCAGCTCGACAGTCCAAACAACACGTTGCTTCTTCTGAGCTGACGAATCATCGTTATCATCTCTTTCCTCATCCTCTTCTTCATTATACTGATCTTTACGTTTCCTATTGGCTCTCCCATTGTTCTGATCTGAATTTCCACCACCTTCATTGCCTGATCCATCTCTCTTCTCACCAACATTATTATTATTATTACTCCCACGGTTCTTACTTCTCACCACATGTTGCCATATGTTCTTCAGCTCCTCAATACGAACTGGTTTCAGTAGATAGTCACAAGCACCATGAGTAACTCCCTTCATCACATACTTTGGATCGCTATGCGCAGACAACACTGCAGAGTTAAAAACAACAAGACATCATCATCATCATCATCATAAAAACCAATAGCAAGTCTAAAGATCAAAGCTTTACAAGAAATGAGGTACAAAAATCAAAACTTTTTCCCTGTAGTCATTAAGGAAAAAAAAAATAAGAGAAAAAATTAGAAATAATAAATTGACTTACTTATGACAGGTAGGTCCATTTCAAGACCAACAAGCTCAAGGAGTTTGAAACCATCCATGTCAGGCATGTCAACATCACTAATAACCAGATCAAACTTGTTCTTGTTCTCTCTCAATAACTCTAAAGCCTTTTGTGCTTGGTTCGTCGTTGTAACTGCAGCAGCAGCAGCAGAGTCATAAAGTCTCAGTTTTTATTAAGTTTAAAGAAGACAAAAATTTTCAATTCTCTCTCTCTCTCCCTCTGTAGCAAAAATTAAGATTTGAGTAGATCAGACACACATAACAAGAAATGCAAAATCTTACAAAAATCTAAAAATTGAATCATTTTGTTTTTTGTGTCTCTAGACATACATGTAGTTAGGTAGAGCTATTTTGAATCACCACCTTTTCTTTCAAAGATTCCACATATGTGTGGTCGGTCAAACAAACACAAATCCAAAGAAGAAAAAAAACAGATCAAGAAAACAATTAACTGAATCTTAACCAAAAAAAATAAAATAAAGAACAGATCCAAGAAACAAAGAATGGGTTAAATCAAGAAATAGAAAGAGAGAGAGAGAGAGAGGAACCATGGTAGTGGCAACGACGAAGCAAAGTTTCAAGGATTTTGAGACAAGTCTGGTCATCATCAACAGCAAGAACTCTCATTCCTACAGGAAACTGATCCAAAGCTTCGAAATTTTGTTCCACAGTCATCTTTTTCAACACACCCACAAACGAAATTTTTTTTATTTTTCCGGCAAAAGTGTTCGTTCAAGACAGAGAGAGAGAGAAAGTGGGAATTTTTTTTTTTTTTTTTTGGGGTTTGATGTGCAAGAACGTCGACGAAACAATGACTCAAATGAATAGGTCTAGAGAGAGAGAGAGAGAGAGAGTAGAGAGAGTAGTATATAATATTTAGATTTAGAGAGAGAGAGAGAAGATTTTTTTTTTTTTTCCAGCAGAGTAAAGAAAAGGAATCTTATTAAGCTATCTATAAATGGCTATGAGAAACTGTGTGTGATCATCTTCTTTAGACTAAGCCAAATCCACTTGTTCTGCAATTTTTTATTTATTTATTATTTTTTCTAATAATCTTTTGTTCTTTTATTACAAATAAAAAAACAGAAACTCAGAAAGAATCTTTGAAACATAACCAAAAATATAAACCGAACCGGAAAATGAATATGTTTTGGTTGTATTCTTTGTATTTGTTAAACACAATACTCAAATGTACCCAAATATATCTGAAATATCTTCTAATTACTCAAAAAAAAAAAAATAGAATGTTCGAGTTTATAATTGTAATTTTTATTTGAACTATTACAAGTATAACAAATATTTTTAAATATTGATTATATTCTGAATAGTTTCACAAAAATATCACTTAAGACAGAAATGGTAACCGAACCGGAATCAGTATCATTCCATCTAGTCTTAACAAATAAAAACATTAGTATTATTTAACTTTTCTGCAGCTAAATTGTGCTAAAATTTAAAACCAGTAAAGATGGGAAAGTGTTTTAAGAAGAAGATTTGGTTGAATCTCATTTATATCGCATCATTACTCTGGAGATACATTTTGATTCTTGTTAATCTAGGATTGTCCAACTGTTAAACGGACGGACGAAATTAATTTATTTTCCAAAAATGCAATCACTGTTAAATACTTGTCGTAGCATTTGTTTCAAATTTATACCGATTCGTACGATTACTAATACGAGTGTTGTATACTTTTGGATTTTTAAAAATATTGTGGTGTTTATCAAAAGGAAAAATAATAATATTGTGGTGTACCACTAACTATGTTCATTCAGTAATTCACATTAATCTCTATTTCCTATCAAAATTCATGGTTACTGTGGAGTTTATTTTGAATTCCAAATTCTGTTTGGTACAGTGGTTGAACTTCTTAAGAAACTTTAAAATTTCATTGGTCCATTGATGGATGTTAAATTTGGGATTCTATAACAAATATTTGAGACTTTATACAACTATAACAAGGGATCCACAATACAAGCCTCACCTTATCATGCAATATGGACCTTTAGATTATGACAAAGGAATAGTAGAACATTAGCTTTTGCTAAATAAACTGATGAATGAGCAGGTTAAGATACTTCATAAACATGAGGCACACAAATCAAATATATATGTTTTAATTAGATGATCATGGCTGCCTATACCTTTGGATTTAGAAAAGAAAGCTCCCTAATTCAACCATCAATAGTGTTATGGTCGAATTGAACTGCAGTTGTGAATGCCGATTATAATGTGATCAAAAATTTTTGGTGATGCAAGTATTCATTCTCTTTACCTTCATAATCAGGAGCTTGCGAATCTGCAGAAGAATTGGTCGAACTGCAGGAGAGCGATTCGCAACACAAATGACTGAAAGAAAAAAAACATATTTTTCTCCTCAGCTAATCAAGTGTCTGACGCAACCTTGATCTTTAGTGATCTGTAGTGATCCTTAAATCTCTAACACAAGGATCGATCATTAGGTAAAATTACTTTTGTTTCAATTAATATGATATATTTTTAAACTTAAGCAACTCTTAAGATATTTCTAATAACCTTTGACGAAGATGGTCTTATATATCACATGAACATTTATCCTTTAAACTAAAAAAATATGGGTGATGGGCCATGCCCTTATGGTGCACATATAAAGGACATAATTAAGTTAACCATTTGAGGACCAAGTTACAGGCTTTGGTTTGAAACAGTACCTTTCGATTTTTTATTTGTTTGAATCCTCATCACAATCATCATATGATTCATCATCCACTATCATTGTAACCTTTTTAAGTATAGCGCAGCTCTCCAAAGTTGTCCGACTTCACTCTCCAATTCCCATTAATAAACAAGAAAGTTACATTTCTTTTTTTAAAAGAAAATAATTGGCGTTCAGACGGATAACAATTTTAATGAAAGTTTCATTTCATTAAAATACTATTTATTTTCTCCTCTTTTCCTAGCAAAAGAAAACTCTTATGCAAAATCCTGACTATTATCAATCATACAAATATACTTTGTATATGCATGAATGTATACATATATGATTGCATGAATGTATGTATGTATGCATGTTATACATAGGTTGTTGAATATAACACCCGGAAATCTATTTGGACTGAAATAAAGTTTATATTAACATCTTGTTTCTCAATCATATAGTCCATAAACATAAGCTAATTCAATTATTGTAATATTTATATACTACTCAATGATACACTAAAGTAATGGATTTAGAAGTAAAATATTACAAGAAAAAAAAAAGTTTATTAGATGTTGGCCAGCGATGATTCTTTGTGTTGAGTCCCAATGATCTCAGCCTTCAAGTTTGGTGGATGCAAAATAAGATCCCAATCAATTATTAACTCCAGACATGAACTGATGAAAAAGTTTGTAAATTGGGTTTGTGTGTGCGTATGTGTTTATATAACTATTTATATATACATATGTCAGGGTTTTTGCTTTAGGCAGCAATTTAAGTTGGGCCGTTCCTGATCAAGAAAATAGTCTTGTGATTTGAGCGTATGTGTTTTATATAGTTTTTATTATTATTTTAGTATTAGTCATCTAAAATCTAAATTCCAAATCAAAACTTGAGCCAAGCTGAATATGACCATTGGAAATTAAACGCAACTCAAATAAATGGCAAGTGTGATATGCCTTGAGTCACTTCTTGTCCTAACTTGATATGCCTAATCGAGCGAGGTGTGGTACACCTTTTTTTTTTTTGGTATGGAGCGAGGTGTGGGTACACCTTAAGACGTGTAGATAAGTCTCTAGAGATTATCTCCAGGTCTCCAAATATGATATTGAGGTGCACCTAGATAATCAAAGAAATAGAAACATTCCTTAAATGGCTTCGTGCTAATCCTCGGGTGACTTCGGGTCGGACCATATGTTGAGTGGACCTTCAGTGTTTTGGGTACCTTAATGGATCAACGAGGTAGGCTGGTTTACCTCCTGGGATGAACTTGGTTGTTGGGATGAAATACACCTTGCCAAGCAATCTAGTCTAGTACGAATGGTGCGTCAACAGGCACGTCAGTTTCGGTTTTGAGACGTGTATCATCAGTTAGCGTTGAATTTCTTAGATCATTTAATTCTGTTCACGGCGTAAATTCTTGATTGATGTTGTGTCAAGTACGGAGAAGAAAGAAAAAAAGAAATTTAGGAGGTTAATAGTAGTATATTAGTAGAAAAGACTATGTATGATTCAAATAGCATTTTATAAATGCGAGGGAGGAACTTATCTTAAGTAGGGCGTTATAAACGTCGGAACGGTACTATATAAGTGTTTTTTTAAAATGTTTTACAGGAAATTTTGAAATAGAAAATAAATATTTAATTAAGTTTTAAATGTTTTTTTAACTCTAGATTTATTATTGATTGCAAATTATGAACTATTACATATGATTCTACCATGGCCATGGACAATTTCTTCCAACCTTATTAGATTCACTATATACACTTTTGCTCTCATGCTTTATGCTCTTGATGGACAGCTCCTTTTTATGTAGAATCACGGCGAACGGCGATAATTGCACACTAGTGGGAATCGTCTGTAAATTTGCCTCCACTAATCTGCATAATTAATAAATCATATTACCCGGGGTTCGAACCCAGACCTCCTGGTGTAGAAGCATTAATGAATCATAGACTAACCACTGGGCTAAAAGGGCTTCTACAGGTTTTAAATGTTTAAGAAAATAAGTTTTTTTATAATTATTTTACAGGAAAATTGGAAATTAAGAACATAAATATTTAAAAATTTTTGTCTATTTATGCATAATATATTTCTATGCATTCTATGAACAAATTTTGGAATGGTATCTTTTCTATTGATATTTTTCTTTTTCTTTTTTGGTTTTTAAGGTATTGTACCAAAATTATTATTGAATTGACAATCTAGTCAATGTTTTGATATTCAACACTAATAAAATTAGTCAACACGCGAATTAAGTTGCCTTTCATGCTACAGACACACAATATAAAAATATTGTCACCCACTACAAGTTAATAAACCTAAGTAAACATTATCAAACAAATATTTTAAAAAAAAAATCTTAAACTTTAAATTAATAAACACGAGATTTCAGGTTAAGATGGCATCAAAGGCAACATTGCTCATTTTGTTCGCTCTCTTTCTTTCATGTAAGTCTTGATTTCTTTCATGTTGTATATACATAAAATCGATTAGAAACATAGCTTGATTCCTATCAAATTGTAACAAATGAACAGATACCTTGTTGGCGAGTATTCCAAGTGTTGAAGCTCAGTTGATAGTTCCATGCAAGACATCAGAGCAGTGCAAATCAATTCGATGTTCAAATGGAAGCGCACAATGTGTGAACAAACAATGCCAATGTCCGAGCGTCAAACAGATTTATTCGATGAATGTTAAGACTGATGTGTCATGTAAGATTGTCTCTGATTGTTTTGCGTCTCCTCAATGCCCGGATGGTTTACGTGCTTGTATTGCAGGCAAATGTATTTGTTTGCCTTAGCATGTTCAATTTATGTATCGTAATATATCCAAAATTTAATTATTTAAAATAAAGTTTGATCTATTAAAATCGTTTCTTACTAATACTAATCTCTATACATATTTAACAGTGAAAATAAAAACAAAAATTATAGCACCTATATAGAGCTCTGATGAAATTCTCTAGTAAACATAGTCTGCTTCGAAGATCTCTAGTATCATTTATCTTGCGGATCCTAACATCTCGGGAGGTTAGCACATTTATTTCGATTAAGGAACGTGAGGGCTTTGAATGAACTAATCTCTTGATATGAAATCTGTATGCAAAAATTAATATAAAGAGGAGTTCCTAGCCATTCTTCATGTTGGGATCAAACCAATAGATACAAATTCTTCAAAAGC
This sequence comes from Camelina hispida, assembly GCA_023657505.1. Classification (NCBI taxonomy): domain Eukaryota; kingdom Viridiplantae; phylum Streptophyta; class Magnoliopsida; order Brassicales; family Brassicaceae; genus Camelina; species Camelina hispida. The sequence goes on from CP094632.1 coordinate 41,731,306, forward strand.
TAATGTTTTGGTGAGAAGTTTTCTTCTCATGTTACCTATTTCTCTTGTTTTTCTCTATACACCGTGGCTGAATATTCTATTTTCTTAGAACAGGTGTTGCATTTCTTTATGTTTATTCTCAATTTCTTGTGTTGGTAACATGTAGACATAACAGAACAAAAACGTGGAGGCGAAGTCGGGAAAGGATTCACCTACATTGTCAATGGTGTAAGTTTTGCTCTATATATAGTCACTTGTTTACGTGATAATAATCATTAGGTCCAACCGTGTTTTGTTTTGGACATCTTTCATATTTGTCCTAGACCTTTAATCATCGTTGGAAACTTGGGATTTGTGATACTATACACTCAGATTCTTTGACCAACATTTTAATTTTCCACCCACATGAATCACAAATCACCTTTGAAGATCATTCTCATAAATATGTCTAGAAAATGGTAAGAAATCACTGGAGTGAATCTGTCGTTATCTTTTTTTATATATATATATATATATATATATATATATATATATATAATAACTAAGAGGTTCAGGGCAGAAACTCGTACATCTCCTTATACCTGAAACTAGAGCATGTTATATGATCTCGTACCAAGCGCCACTCAAGCATGCTATTTTTTTCATTTTTCGCTCGGTTTTGTTAGCAATGACCTGGTTCATTTTCAGTTTTGAGGAGTTGCAAGCCAGCAAGTAAATCATATGTGCTGTTATACTATGATTTTTGCTAATTCATATGTTGATATAGGAGGCATGATAGTTACTTTTTTTTTTTCTGAACAAACATGTGTTTTCATTCCATTACAATAAAAGCAACATACAAGCATGAAGGATTGTTTAAACAAGACCATAAAAGAGGATTCCCCAAAGCTAAAAACAACAAGGATACAAAGAGTCAAAGATAGATAAGAACAATCAATAATGGGAGCTTGAGAGCTATGAACCAAGTTAGCTAGCATTTTGGAACATTTGAGGTCAGGAAGTACCTATACAAAGGCATGATAGTAACTCTGTGCTTGTTTTTCTAGACTATATGGTCTCTTTACTAATTGATGTGTTGTTTCTTGAAATGGCTAAGAGGTCAGATATATGGACCATTGCTCTCTAATTTTAGAAAAAAAAGAAGTTTTGACATGATTCATTCTAGACAAAACCGTGTATCACTTTTACATGTGAGTGAAGTGTTTTGGAAATTACCAATCATCAAGCAATTCCAGTGACCGGTAAATTTTATTTAAAAGACTGTAAATTACATAGGTCCACGAAAAAAAAATATCCTTAAATACTAAGCCGATGGAAAATATTGAAATTACCAGAGACAACAAGCCTAAAAGTAGTGCTACTTTGGAAAAGACAAATGAGTGAAATTTCTTTCCAGACACAAAGTCTTGTATAATGTATACCGTCCGGCGTCCAGTGCAAAATAATACCTAGGCGAAGACGGCCCATTTCTAACGTCTTCACACGTGCCAAAGAGCGTGACCAATTATAATAGACGTTGAGACCCTCTGTTGCATCTAGTGTCTTGTACTCTATTTTTCTTAGACAAACCTTCTGGCTCCTTCAGGTGTCTTTGACACACTTGAGCAAAAGCTTATTCTTCTTCCTTGTTGAATATCTATCTTGCCTCTTTTCTTATGAGGGATCATATTCTTAAAAGGAGAAATAGTTACTTTCTCTTAGAACTTGATCATGTTAATTAGTTTCTTTCACACAATATCAGGTATATATATATATTTCAACTTGTAAAACAATATTAATCCTCTAATAAAATTGTAAACTTCAACAAAATGAAGTTGACGACGGTTTGTTACGGTTAAACATTTGTTTAACTTTAACTATAACCGTTTAATAAACGGTTACGGTTAAATATGATTCTGGTTGAGGTGGTAACAATTATATACGGTTAAAATTATCTGTAACAACCCGTCTCGTAGACCCCACTAGCCTCACTGCTAGCTGCTCCAGCGGATCCCAAGCTGGTCCTGCAGGGCATCGATCCTAACCCATCACTGTGGATATCCCAATCCACCAGTAGGTTATTGGTTCGTCAGACATTTCTCGAACCATGGTCCCCACCCTTTAACAACCTTCCCACAGGACAAGTTGCCACCAATTGATCTGTGATGGGTTAGGATCGATGGCCTGCAGGACCAGCTTGGGGTCCGTTGGGACGGCTCGCAGTGGGCTAGGGGTCCACAGACGGTCCTTTGGGAGCAGCTAGTGGTAGGCTAGTGGGGTCCGCGGGACGGGTTATCACATTATCTGATAATATGATAAGATTGATATTAGTTAATAATATAATATAGTTGATATTATTTATTTATAATTGATATGTTCTTTTAGTGTACTCATATATATATATATATCATATGATTCATATTAAATAAATAATTATTAGATATTTTATTATGTTTTTAAAACAGGTATGGTTAACAAATTATGATTTAACTACGCGGTTAACCAATAGTTTTAATACAGATAATTAATGGTTATGATTGATATAATTTAACAATATATTTATATTTAACAGTTATAATTTTTAACTGGTTTATACGGTTACGGACCAGTTACGGTTTAAATACGACCCGGTTATGGTTCAAAATACAATTAAGGTTTAATTTTGGTTATGCCTAGACTAGTAGTCCAGTTACACAACCAAATGAAGCTTATCTATATAAATATATATTATTTTATTTTGGTTAAACAAAATACACATAAATATCTAATTTGTAATTCTTCCATGTATCTAATATTATTATTTTTATATTTCTTAACTTTTTAATTAGATTATATACTATAAAAATACAGAATTTGTTTTTTAAAATTGTTTTGCTTTTTAATTTAATTTTGATTTATATTTAAAATAAAATATTATATGAAAGATTTTGATTGGTTGAAAAGAAGAAAGATTTTTAAATAAAATATTATATGGAAGATTTTGATTGATTGAAAAGAGGAGATGAACCTAAGTATTTTTTCATAAATATCTAATTTGTATTTCTTCCATGTATCTAAAAATATTTTTTAATTTCTTAACTTTTAATTAGATTATATCCTATAAAAATACAAAATACATTGTAATTTTCAAATTTATTACCTTTATAGCCCAAAACAAGGAAAACATAAATGCAAATGGACGAGTGGCACTGAAAAATAGATAAAAAATATCTTTACCGTATTTAATATAAATACCAGATCGATTCAGTGAATTAACAGAAACGTATGGTAAAGTAAACAAAGCAAACAAGTGCTAAAAAGAACAACACAACATACGCCTTTTTGCTTTAAGCCCCCAATATTGTTTGTCTTTCTCAGAAACTTCATAAACAGTTGAGAGGAAGAAGAAGAAGAAGATGAAACGACGAAGAGCCCTTTAAAAAAATAAAGTCTCAATCTTTTCAAAATCAAAGATCTGCCCCTTTCTAATAGAAAGTTTCTATCTCCGGTTCTTAAAGTTTCCCGATCTTGTGATGTATTGAAGAACCCGGAGAAAGAGAGAGATGTTGTGCTTCAAAGGTTCGGCTAGGCGGAAGAAGCAATCCGGTTCTGTTCCGGTTTATCTGAATGTCTACGATCTAACCCCTATGAATGCTTATGGTTATTGGCTTGGACTTGGTGTCTTTCATTCTGGTGTTGAAGGTTAGTTCAATTTTGTTTTTCTGGGTTTGGTCTTTTTTTGTTTCGAATCTACTTGTTTGCTTGCTAAAGAATGTGACTTTTTGGTTTTTGAAAACTTTAGATTTGTTGAGAATTGACTTTGGTCCTTCTCTGAATTGACTAAAGAGTATACCAAAATCTTAAAGTTTTGATTTTTATGATTACAGAACATGACTTGATTTGTTCTTTGTGCTTTATGAATTGTAGATGTTCTATTGCTTAGATGATCAAATAGAGTAATGGACTAAGTTTATGTGTTATGTAATGTTTTGTATATGTAGTTCATGGAGTTGAATATGCATTTGGAGCACATGAATCTTCAAACACAGGTATATTTGAAGTGGAGCCAAAGAAGTGTCCTGGTTTCACGTTTAGGAAATCGATTCTTGTAGGGAAAACAGATTTGGTTGCCAAAGAAGTCCGAGTCTATATGGAGAAACTAGCTGAAGTGTATCAAGGAAACAAGTACCATCTCATCACAAGAAACTGCAACCATTTTTGCAATGAAGTTTGTGTTAAACTTACTCAGAAATCGATTCCTAGATGGGTCAACCGACTTGCTCGCTTAGGTAAACCAATCATACTGAATTATATGTTATGTGTAAGAAAGATCATCAAGTAATGCAAAAGGTTTTATGTGTTTTTGTGTAGGGGTTCTTTGCAACTGTGTGTTACCACCGCGTTTAAACGAGGCAAAAGTGAGGCGGGTAGGAAAAGGAGAGCTTTCGGAAAGTGAGAAGAAGAAACTAAGAAATCGAACACGATCAGGTCCATTGCTCTCTTCTTCTTCGTCTTCTTCGACACCTGATAATCATCGTTCACACAGACGAGCAAGATCAACTGGTAACCAACCTTCTTCATCTTCATCGGGTTCCAAGAAAAATCAAAGACCTAGAGGTCAAGACCAGAAGTCGCCAAGCGTAAGCGTCAAGACTTGATTCATTATTTTTAACATTTAATTATTGTTTATGATAAAGACGAAAAATGTGTAAAAGACAAAAGAAAAAAAACAGAGGAAAATGCCAAGCAAAGTATCAATCATACATGGGCATGCTCGTGCTTTTGTTCTCAAGACCATGTTTTTTAAAAACCTTTTTGGGTGTGTAGTAGATCTTTTCTTTCTTGGTACAATTGCTTATAGGAGACAGAGAGGTTATAAGTATGTACAAAAAAGAACATGATTCATATATTTTTCTTTGTTTCATCACTCATTTGAGTTTCTTTATTCCAAAGTTTTAAACACATTGACTCTCTTTGATGTATCTTGTATTTAGATGTTGCTTATTAGTTTCTGCTTAGTTCTTGCTTAGGCTTTAATTTTCCTCAAATTAAGTTGTTTGATTTTAACTAAAACACGCAATCAACTAAATAATGTTATAATTATATCTCTTTTCATTCTTGAAAATATTATTTTCCCTAACCTTTTAACGAAAAATAAAATGAATTAGAAAAGTTGTTTTCGAGGATATTCATCTCAAGACTCTACAAAAACTAAAGATTAACATCGATATTACTTATTAGCGAGGATGTTTATATGAGAACAAACAATATTATCTACATCATGATGGATTTGTTTGTAATGATGTCTTAATGGTGGTTGTTGTCCTTTCTTTGGATTTCAGATTTCATTGAAAGTAAACAATAAAACAATTATTATTTTTCCACATATGGTAGATTACTGACTGAAGATTGAGAATTATTATTAGAATCTCATCAGACCGATCGGTCCTCTCATCAGACCGACCGTTCTGCAGCATTCCAACTATGATCCATAAAGATTCAAGTTTTCCCTCAGTTTGGGCAATTGGGGCATATTTCATGGATTATCCTAAACAAGAAAAATATTGGTCTCACCCCAAAATTAGACCAATCAAAACTTTTTCGAAGTTTGACCTATAAACCCTTTAATTTGTATAAACTAATATCAAAGTTTATCTCTCAAAGAGTATAAATGATGTATATACAAAAGAAAAAATGATAAAAATGATTTGATCAGACTCTTCTTACTTTCTCCAAGCGTAGATAACCAAAGAGAACCAACTCTTACACCCAAAGCTCCTCTCATCTTCCTCTCTACAACTAGACCACTCCATCACAGTAGACATCCGAGAAGAAGACCAATGACCATACGAAGTCGCCCAAAACGACGGTGTTTGAGAGTTCTCCTTCCGCAAAACAACGTTGTCTCTTACTCGCTTGTTCATCATCAACGCGTCGTTTCCTTCAACCTCTTGGTTCTCGAACCGTAGTAAGAACACCGCGGGTGTCTTATCCGGTTTAACCTTATCCTTGTCACCAAAAAGCCAGTTATACACATCCCACGATATTTGTATCGTCACACCATCGATCACGATCTTTGTGTTCCCTCTAAATTTCCATTGCAGCTGATTAATCTTTAAAACACTCTTATCATCTACGCTAAACCGAAGACTAGCATCGTCGTTAACAACCTTAACGTCTATGCTAATGTCTCTTAGTTTTCCTTGGATCTTGATTTTCGTAGAGTAAACTCTGTTTCCAAACAGATTCTCTTTCTTGGACACCAAGACTTGTCTCCTCGGCCTCTCTTTCACGTTTCCATCGCCAACGAGAAGACCCACTTCGCCGGATACGATAACAGCTACGTAAAACCCGGATTCAGGGTCAGGTCCTAATCCAAATCTTGCATGAGTCAGGTCCCATACGATTCGGATATCGGGTTTTTGAGATATCTTCTTGGATCCATGTTTTCTCCAAAAGGTCAAGGGCTTGACTTCGAGCCGGAAAGTGAAGGGAACGGAGTGGCGGTAACAATCCGGAGAGTGAAGATAGCAATTTACGGAGTGGCAGGAGTAGAAATGAAGGTGGAGAGAGCGACGTAGGAAGGCTTGAGACCATGTGAGGAAGAAAACACCGACGTTAGTGTGGTAATGGCAAGTGGTGGTGGTAGGATTCGGAAGGTCACCGGAGAAATATGACGGTGATGGAGCAGACGACGGTAGATCATCGTTTATGGCGGTGGCGGAAGGATGGAAACAAGCGGATAAAGGGGAGGAGCCACCACGACCAAGAGCATATATTTTCATTTTAGGTCTCTTCAAATCTGAACTGAACTACTTGGTTGATCTATTATACACGCACATGCATTAAAAAAAACACTTAATTATTTTATATTGGTATGTCATATATGACTAAATTGATAGTATATATCTATACTTGAGGTTGCTTGGCTTATGTGTCTGAAAATGAGTTGTCATGTTGTAAAATTCAAAAGAGTGGGTCAAGTCGACAAATTGAAAGCAACTTTGTGGATAAATATTGTAGACCAATACAGACATTCATTGATATCACGTGCTGGTTCACATTCTGGTTATATATATATCTTCAAGTTCATTTCTTTGAAAGTCACTTGACTTCTCCTTTATATTAGTGTTTTTTTTTTTTACGTTTTTGGTCACAGTGAAAGCTACCATTTTGTACAAAAATGGTAAAGACAAATAGAATATCTTGTTTAGTTCTGTGCTTTAGGATCAGTATGCAATATTTAGTCGCTGACAGTATGTTAAACCTTTAATTTGACACATGAATAATTTGTGGAACTGATCTTAAGATATGAACCCACATAAAACATGTTAAACTTATTATCTGATTGTCGTGCATGCTTAATTCGTTATTTTACACTTGATTTGTTTGATTTTTAATGGCTCCTTTTTGGGTTCCAGCTAACAAAAGAAAAAGGTTTGAAAATTGTCCAACCACAAATTAAAATATAGGAAAGTACACAAATCATTGCGAGATTGGTGCATTACTTGCTGCTTTTTGTTTTATGCCAAGGCATTCCAAAAAATGTGATTCATTCCTGAGCTTTCATTCTCCAATTATTCACAAAATACCTACAAAATTGTTTATTAGTCATTGATATATATAAGAAAAAAATAGAAGAATATTTGGAAAATAATTTTATTAACTTCTTTTTAACTAAAACATCTTTTTCATATCCCATTAAAAAAATAAAAAATTTAACATCAGTCAGTTCAAAACTAAAACTAAAGTTGAACATTTTGTAGGTTATGTTCAAAGAAAAAATAGTTAGACTGAATCATTAATCAAACATATACACTTGATCATAAAGCCATTAATTGATTGCTAGGTAAGAATCTGCACGGAATAAATCGACTTATGTAGAATAACGAGTAAAAATATTATTAAGTCAATTAAACAATTGAAATGTCAAGTATGGATAATTCAATTAATAACGTTTTCTTTTTGGATTAATTAGAGTTTTTAAGTCAACAATTGAAAATCATTTTAGCTTTTAACATTCTCTTCCTACAAATTCGAAAATCTGATCGAACCAATTGAAATGGTCTAACCAAACCATCCAGTGGTCGATATTCAAATCGGTCCAATTTCAAAATCAAATGATGCTTAGAAAAAATGGGCCTATGTGGACTTGAACCCAAAATCAAATGATCCTTAGAAAAATGGGCCAATGTAGCCCAATAAAAAATGACTCTCTAACCCTAAAATCTCGTCGCCGTATAAAAACTCACCGCCACCACATTTACAAGCTTCTTCTCCAGATTTAGGGTTTCTCTTTCGTTTCGGCTCGGTTCCAGAAGCTAGATCGCTGAAGCTTCAAGATGGTAAGTTCTTCTCTCATCTACTTCAATCTTAGTCAATTTTAGTATCAAGACGTTACGAAAAGTTCGAGACTTTGAATCATTTTGATGATCTCTTCATGAATTGAAACAGCCGTCGCACAAGTCGTTCATGATCAAGAAGAAGCTTGGGAAGAAGATGAGGCAAAACAGGCCTATCCCTCACTGGATTCGTCTTCGTACCGACAACACCATCAGGTTTTGTAAACGAATTTTGTAGCTTTTGTATGGTTTTTAGGGTGGAATTAGTGAAATCTAATGTGGGTTTGTTTGTTTGGTTTTTGTAGGTACAATGCTAAGCGTAGGCATTGGCGCAGAACCAAGCTTGGATTCTAAGTGGGTACTGTTGTTGCTTATTGTGAAAGCTTTGATCTTTTCCATAAAGACTTGTTTTTTTTTTTCAGTTTTGATTGTGCGACAGTATTACATTGTTCACATTTTGTGTAAGACTTTCTTTAATCATTTTATGTTTCCGAATCATTGGTTTAAGAGTACTCGTTGTAGTAACATTGTGGTTTTCACTAGTTTCAAGATTTGGAAATTACTTATTTTGTTATCTTGTTTTATTCATTGCTCTCAGTAAGTAGGATCAAGTTTGTCTTTGTATGATTATCTTAGGTACTTAAGATGTGTAGTTAGTGTAAGCTTTTGAGGTTTACAGAAGTGCAGATGAAGTGAGACGAATGTGTTTGGTGATCAAATTGTGTATCAAATTTTGTAATTAGCTAATCTTGATAATTTTGAGTATGATCTACACTTATTATAGATTCATTTCCTAGGGTCATTTCTCTTATGGTAGCGATAAGACATCAACGTAAGTGAACACAAAGGAAATAGATTTAGGTAGTCTTGTGCATTTTGCACTGAATCATGTCTCCTTAATTACTCAAAACCATTAGAATTACTTGGATACTTGACCTTGTTTACTCAAAACGTTTTGAATTACCTGGCTAATTTAGTTACTTGTTTGGGTAACTGTGATCTACGTACTAGTATATTTTATTTATACGCTCTTTTTTTTTTTTTACATCTTCTGTATCGTGAAAAAATAATTATGGTTTTGTGTGTTGTGAACTTGTGAGAGTAATCTCAGTTGACAAAATGGATTCTTGTATAAATTAGTTAAAATCGTGCTTTATTAAAAGTATCAGTAAAAAAACACAATAGTTAATCCAAAAAGCAACGAGGCATTAGAGAGTTCAAATGGTACAATTGTCATTTTGTTACGGAAATATACAAAACACAATGGTTAACACAAAGTGTATTTTGGAGTTCAATTGTTAGGTTTCTTTTACTCCAAAGTGTACCCATTTCGTGCTTTTGTCGGCTATATGTGTTTTTGCTTCCATTTCTTTTGTGTTCCCACCGTCGCTGTTGACTGTTGGCTTAGCGATTCTAATGCAACACTCTTCATAAAGACCAAAAGAGGATTTCTTAATAAGGATGACGTTATTGTAGTTTCTTCTATTGTTTGGTTGCTTACATAATAACAGTTGAAAAAACAAATCAACCCACCCAAAGTACAACATCGTTGAATTAACGTTTCTTAAAATTTATACGCAAAAGTTGAACTCAAGACATTCCCACTCAGGGTTGTATAACAAAGAACAAGTCAATATTCTAAAAAGCATCATTTTAAGTTGACAAACATACCAGTTTAGCATCATTCAAATCAATTCACTCTCTGTTTCTATATATATATATATATATATATATATATATATTACACATATAGATGTGTACACATAGCTAGTCCCATCAACATTTTCTTCTTTCATTTTCATACTTTCCCTTCTTACCCAAAGTACATTTTATTATATAGCCTTCGTGTCATAGTTCAACGTTTTAAACACTAAACCTTATTCAACTAAAGGATGTGGAGATTCATTTTGGTGATCTGTCTTCTAGCTTTGCTCGGAAGGGGAAGCTCGGGGAGACCGCCGATTTGGGAGAAGGATTTGGGACGATTGTACGGTTTAGATAACAAGCTTCAACGAGGTCCGGTTCCTCCATCAGAACCATCTCTATGCCACAACAAACTAAACCATCTTTCTCATCCAGAGATTTACTCTTCCCAAACTTACGTTCTCTGCCCATGATCATGCTCATTCCATCCTTGACATCATTGACAAATGATAGTCAATGATCAAATTCCATTTGTTATTTTCTTTATCTTTGCTAACATAATTCATAGATGTATGAATCTGTGACCTTTTGATTCGACGAATCCAGAATCTAGAGGCATATGATACGATAGAAGTCATTTTTTTTCTTTCAACAAGCACTGTATTGGGATTTGAATCTAGATGATGATACCAATTTCAAGTCAGTTCGAATTCAAATCAGATCGATGAAACTTTTATCATGCTAGATTGGAGTAATTTGTTTTCGAATATATGAATTTATGAAACCATGTTAAGTTTCCACATTTTTCATAACCACAAAATTAAGACATGTGATATATATAAACAATTTACAAATTTTATGAAAATATATATGTAATTATAGAACCCAACAACCCTGGAAAACTTCTATTCTCACATTCTTAACCCCAAATTTTGAGATGAGTGAATCACAACCCTATACAAAAATAAAAAGAGGTAAAAGATCACTCATCAAATGGATTTGGGTTTTTGGTGTATGATGTCAATCATCTTGTTAACCGGAGAGTCCCTCCTAGCTCAACTGGAACCAGTGGAACAAGTGAATGAAGAACATCGGTTATCAACGGCCGGTAACTCGGTTCTGGCTGCACGCATAGCACCGCCATCGCTGCCACCTGCCAAAATAATTAACAGCCTTGATTCAACATTGTACAAAAGTATTTGCAATCTTTACCGGTTTAAATCACAAAACCATCAATTCAAAGCTTAACTATTGAAAGCAACATTCGAGTTTAGTCACACAAACAAAATAGACTTTAAACCGGTTCTATCTTAAGACCGAACCTGGTATAAGTGCTTGAGATCCATCGTATCTTTTATAACCGAATCCACGATGTTTGGAAGCTTAGATCTATCAGTAAGTTGTGGCATTGCCTGCACGATCAACACAAACTATATAAAAATCACGAACCAATTCGTTTTGTAGAACGTGGTTAAACGTATAAAAACATACCCAAGTCACAAGAGACTGGCATTGAGCTGGGGTCAGTTTCTCAACCGGCCGTCTACCCAACAAGAGTTCAAGCAGAACCACCCCAAATGCATATACATCACTCTTATCTGTCAGTTTACCTACACACATATATCCAAATGCACACAGTTCTTTTCATCAAAAACGATCATTTAAGCTAAAATGTTAATGAATCTATGAGAGAGTGAGACTAGTACTCACAAGATGAATTATTATGTGTTACACAACTAACCTAAGATATGAGAACTGAGTCAGGGAATAAATAAAGAGTGAACATAGTTACCGTCTAGGAGATATTCCGGGGCAACATAACCAAGTGTCCCAGATAGTTTAATGTTCGCCTTGCCATGCTCATCAAGCGATACAGCAAGACCGAAATCAGAAATCTGCATTTTTGTAACCAAACAGTAGTTTTACACTAAAACATTAACCAAGATCTAATCTAAGTATCTAACAACATTTTAAGAAAAAAAGACTCGGTACGAACCTTGGCGTTGAAGGAAGAATCAAGAAGAATATTTGAAGATTTCAAATCCCTGTGGATAATTGGTGGACGACAATGCTCATGGAGATACTCTAGTCCTCTGCGATCAAAACAGAGCAAAATCGGTTTACAGAATCAAAACCGAGATTAACCGATGAGAATACCGGTCAAGGAGTTGAAAAGTGTCGGCTATATATTACCTAGCTGTATCAAGAGCAATCTTCATACGCATGTGCCATGTTAGAGCTGATCCACCAGAAGGCCCTAAGACATTAATTATATAGATAAAACTAATCAATCATGATTATTAATTCATATAATCATTTTTTGTTTACAATACATTGGGTTAAATAAGATCATACATATGAATATGTTATTTACCATGTAACTGCTCATCTAAGGATCCTTTCTCCATGAGCTCATAAACGAGGAAACTCGAGTTGATTTCACTTGCAGACCCCAACAATGAGATAACGTTCGCGTGCTGGATCTTGCTTAACAAGTCAACTTCATTCTGAGATCTCCAATAATCAGAGATTTACAAAGTAATCAGAAGCTCAAACAGAACATATATATTTAGGTTTATGTTATTTTTTACCTGAAATTCACGTTTAGCTTCTTGGCTAACGTTTTCGATCTTCTTGACCGCTGCTTTCACGTTGTTGTCCAGACAAGCCTTGTAAACGCATCCGAAACCGCCTTGTCCGATTACGTTACTCTCTTTAAAACCACCTGTTGCTTTCTCAAGCGTCTTGATATCGAAACACTGAACATAACCCTTGTTGATAGATGTTCTCCTCTGAGTTTTAATCGAGCTGAGTCGTCTCATAAACAAGGAAAATGAATTCCCAGTCTCAGGATCTTCATTTTAAAACATTGCACGAAAGATCAATAAAGAAACTTGAAATCATCAGTACACACTCTAAATGATTTATTTAATTAATGATTCATTTACCTGAATTATTATTGATGGATTTGGGAGGTTTGTTCTTGCGATAAAACCAGAAGCCAAAACAGAACAAGAGAACAAGGGCAAGGGAAGAGAAACTGATTATGAGACCAATCAGAAGTTTCTTACGAGCATCAAATCTGTCATCTTCACCACTTCCCATTTGAATTCCTGAAAACACAATGAGTCGGTTTCAATTGTCAAGTTTCTCAAGTATATAGTTCTTGAAATTCTAAATCAAACCCATGTTTCTAATTTCAAGAATGAATTTCAGATAAGAATTACATTTCCAATTAAAATAAAAACAAAAAGACAAGAAGAGAGTAGCTCATAAATAGCATTTAATTAAAAAAAAAAAATTATCTTTTATTTTTTTTTCGAAACTCGAGGACGCATAGATCAAATCAAGAAACCAAGAAATTTATATTAAAAAAAATGAAATGAAGTCAACGAAGAATAATACCAGGAGAGAATGTAGCCATGGAAGAGTAAACAGGAGCTAGAGAAGGGGTTGAAACAGAAGAAGAAACAGTAATGAAGATGTTCATAAGAAGAAGAAGAAGAAGGTCTCTCATTATTGTTTTTTTGCTGAAAAAAGAAAAGTTTCTGATGGGTTTCATTCTAAAGACTTTTTTTTTTTTTGGGGTTTAAGAGATTCTTGAGAAAGCGAAGAGTGAACGAACTATCGCTTTCTTCTCTCGCTGTCTTCTTGAAATCTCTCTTTTATGGCAAATAAAGGAGGGAAAGAGAAAGGTGTCTTTTGAAAACAAAGGAGAAAAGAGTTCATATTTTTTTTCTTTGTCTACCACTAATATATAAACAAAGAAATGAAAGTGATGAACTAAGGAGGAAAGTTTTGGGATTAGACCACACATATTTTCTTTGCTATTAAAAAAGTTAAAACTCGATTAGTAATTGATTTTTTTGAGAAACTAGAGCTTGAACTTTAATACCATATGGCTCTCTCTATTCATAATTCAGAAAATGACCATCTATTGACTTACATTTCAACAAAAATAACCTTCTAAAATCTTTTTTTTTTTCTTTTTCTTTTTCTCTTTCGTATGTAGTAAGGAATATGTGTGTATATATATATATATAAATATAATATAATGTTATATAAGTGAATAAAAAATAACATTACAACATCTTGTTTAGTTAAATAACACAATAAAACCAAATGGCAATGATCAAGTGGTTAAAGAGTTCATTCTGTTAGATTCTTAGAGACTGTCACCGGTGGTGATTGTGGCGGTAGATATGGTGCTTTTAGATGTTTATAGAGTTCTAGCCAGATCTTTCATTGTTTGTGAGACTGGAAAACTGCTAGCTTCTGGCATGACAACTGGACATGTATATAACTCTTTATAGACTTGGATGGGCCTGATTACTCCTCAGGTAGTTCGCTTACCAATTGACGCAGTGGTAAGGGATGCTCTAAGAGGAAGAGCATGGTGGATTACCACAAGTAAGAAACATGAATCCAATTATCTCGATGAATAAAAGTGCCTTGTCAGATGTTGAGAGCATGATTGAATGTTAGCATGATGATGTTTAGCTATGGAAGCCAAATTGCTCCTTCAAACACATTCTGAACTGTAAAAACATAGCTAGCTTTAAATTTTATTAATGCTCTTGTGCCTTAGCATAAATCAGTGTGGTTTAAAGATCAAATTCTCAAACATGCCTTAATATGTTGGGTGGTGGCTTGGTACATATGTTTAGCTCTAACGTTTATAAATTATTTATCTAAATTTTAATTCATTAAACCAGTTTCGAGTTTTAGTACATATGTTTGGGATCTAAATTTTTTTCTATGATGAAAATATAAACTATCATTATATATATATATTTATTTATCTAATATTTTTTCTAGGGCATCATTTAAATTTTATTTATCATCCATATATGTATTTGTTTATTAACCTTGTAACTACGCTGACCTCATCTAGTTGTTTTAAGAACCTAACCAATTTCATTAACATTAACATTTTGTTCGTTTTTATAATTTTTTAACAAAATTTACAAAAAAGTGTTGTAACCATTTTAAAGGAACCTAACCCCAAAAAATAGTGGACTTACCATTTAACCATTTTTTTTTTTTACCATTTAACCATGTCTAGGCTGGACCACTAGAAAATATATATACTTTGCGGTTTTTGTG
Organism: Camelina hispida; assembly: GCA_023657505.1. Taxonomy (NCBI): domain Eukaryota; kingdom Viridiplantae; phylum Streptophyta; class Magnoliopsida; order Brassicales; family Brassicaceae; genus Camelina; species Camelina hispida. The sequence continues at coordinate 41,746,335 of CP094632.1, forward strand.
CTGGATCGAAGTAGACTAACTCGGACACTCGGTTCATATGTCTACTTAAATTCTAACAGAAATTTAATAGTATATATTTAGAAGAGAAAATGAGGTTGGGATAAACTTGTTTTGTCAATTCAACACTCTCCTTGATTACCAAAAAAAGAAAAAAAACACTCCCTTCCTCCTTTTAAAAAGGAATCCTTAATTTTTAAAAAATGTTTCACAATGTTTTGTACTATTTGCTATGCAAGATATGTTTAGCATTTTCATTTTTTTATTAAGAGCATTTCCTATTTTATTGCTTCTAAACTAGAGAGAAAATAAATAAATAAATAATGATAGACAATGGTATATTAGGAGCCGTAAAATAACTCTAATATGTATGCAAGATTTTGAATATTTTAACTTAATAAATATATATACATTTTTATTTGAAACAAAAATGTTACTAAGAATCAATAATAATCTTAAATAGCATTACTAGTGATTAAAGATATACTAGGGAAAAGGGAAATCAAAGTTGTAATTCTTATTTTATTGGAAACGTAAACTAGTTATTTTCCTACGAAACTGTCGAGTAAGTAAGATCTAATGAAAAGAAAATCTAAACAAGAGTAAATAAAAATATTACTCCAGTATAACAAAACACTCTATTGCCATTTGCCCAAGCCACTTATATGTTCGAAAATACTTCTAAAACATCCATGAGAGAAGGGCAATAAAAGTTGGGACTTGCATGGGACATTCATTAATCATTACTGTCTCCACTCTTGGAAAACGAAGAAAATAAAACAGGAGTCAACTTTTGACTGCCGTTTGTGGAGTTTTCTCTATATATATAACAACTCACCTACTGCTTGCTTAATAAAATTCAAATTATGACAACATGGAGAAACCTAAATATTTTCTTGGGTGGATTTGCAAAGCTCTTAAGTGAACAATGGCAAGTTGACCTACGGCTCAAGGCAGGGGATTCTAAAAAGGGTGAAGCTATCTCTGTCCACAGACTTGTTATGGTTGATTGGTTTCTATTTTCTTTCTTCTCTTATCTATATTTTTTATTTATCATTCTTCCAACTCAATAAAATAAATTTATAAATGCATTAATAATAATAAAAAGTGGTATATTAGAAATAGTTGGATCTTAGCTTATAGTTGAAATGTTTTTAATTTCCTCAAATGTTAATAGGCAGCAAGATCAGAGGTGTTTAAGAAGATGCTGGAATCAGACAAGTTCAAGGCTTCGGATGGTAAGATCGAGACAGTAACTCTCTTTGAACTTAAACAAGAAGCAATGGAGGCTTTAGTTGAGTTCATCTACGACAACAGGTTGGCGCTTTCTGACAACGAGAAAAAACATGTTCAATCACTTTATATAGCAGGCGACAAATATGAGATTCTGCATTTACGGGATCTATGCAGAAACGAGCTTAAAGCATCTCTTGACTCATCGAATGCTCTTAACGTCTTGGAGCTGTCTTTGATTCCATTTGACGAAGCCTTGAATGACTCTGCTGCCAGCTTTATCATAATTAATTTGGAGACTATATGCGAAACTGATGAGTTCAAGGCTTTCGTCCGCAGGAATCCAGATCTTTCTGTTGAAATAATGAAAGCTTCTTACACTCAGATGTGGAATGGTCATTCTGTCAACTAGCTACAAGAAGTACCAAATTGTACCTTTCTTATCATTCTAATAAAAAAATAAAAAAAATTGGCCATACCATCTTTTTTTCTTTCATATTTGTCAAATTTATTTGCACTTATTTGAAATAATTAAAATATGAGACCGTTCTTGTAGAAATAGTAACTTTTTTTTATTTTTTTCATTAAAGAAAATAGACACTTTTGCTGTAACTCTTTTCCAAACTTGATTACAACTTGGGACTTTGTTTATTTGGTTTTGTACGATTGCTAGCTCTTATAAGTTCATGGTCAGCAACCCAAATCATAACAAGTTTGTTTAAATTGAGTTCATGGTCAAAAACTTTTTATTTTTATGGTTCCTAAAATTGAGTTCCTTAATTTAAAATCTTTATTTTGGAAATTATTATAGTATAATAAAGTTTGTTTAATATTTTTAATATTGTATATTTATAAAAACTTAAAAATGAATATATTTTTTTATTAACCCCTAAAAAGAAAAAGCTACAAAGAACAAGATGAAGCTTAACTATTCTTATGATTGTGTAATCAACAAAGAAGAGATCAGACTATCTCAAAGGAAAGAAAGATTACTTCCACCCCTAACCATAACCAAAACCGAAACCGAGATAGGTTTCCGCATGAAATTCATTTCACAGACCATGATTAATTAGGCCAAAGATGTTGCTACATTTGCATCTGATGAGGATGAATAGGTGCATTGCTGAGAACAGCTCTCCTTATCTTCTGATGACTCGCTAGATGGTCCTTGAAAGACTGATCCAAAGTTTAACATGTTAGCAGGTGCTGTAGCTGGTTCAGGATTCTGGCCCCTAGAATTGTTAACGCTACTTTTTTTACTTTTCTTTGCTTCTGCAACAAAGCTTCCCACTACAACCTATATCACATCATGAAACAAATGAACATCAAATGATTAAACAGATTGTGATTTAAAAAAAACATAATTTTAAACCTCACAAGAATTGATTCCACCATAATGAGAATTGATGAAGCGTTACTCTACAAACTGCACCACTTGCAGAGAGAGTACATATTGTTCTTGGCCCTTGATCCGAAAAAGTTATCACCTCTAACCTATTTCATAATTCAAACGAAGATAATGGTTTGAATATACAAGTATATATACTAATATTCATCATGATTCCCTCAATATGGGTTTCTTTAGAACCTTAGCTAGCCACGTATGTTCTATCCAATGTTACTGCCACATAGTTTTGATAGTTTTCAATTTTAACAGTTCGTTTTCTTGTTTTTGTATTTGTGTGCAGTTTAGAATCACTTTAGAATATTAAATTAAAAGTACGATTTATATGGTGCACAAAAAAAAACAAAGATTTATATTGTAGACATACAAATCATACAAGCATTACTGATTAGTGGCTTCTCATAGATCAGTACAAACGAAAAAAGAAGGAATCAATCTACAGATAGAAGAAGAGAAAAGAAAGAGAAGAAATCGATGTATCCACCTTGTCAAAAAAAAACAATGACATGTATTAATCGTTATAATTTGATTGGTTAGTCATTATTATTGATGTGTCAGCTTCTGATTCAATACAAAAACTGAGTTGTCATCACCTGGATAGAAACACATCCTATTTTATTGTATTGATTTAATTATCTAATACCTTTTCAGAAGCCATCATTTAATTTTTATTTATTATTGATCTATTTATTTATTTATTAACCTGTGTAACTATGCTGACCTCATCAATAGTTGTTTTAAGAACCTAATCAATTTCATTAACATTTACAATTTTTTTTAAAGAAATTTTAACAAAATTTACAAAAAGTGTTAGTTTTTAACTTTTTATAGTAGTTATTTCCTAAACGAATAATGGAAATTTGTATTTTATAATATTAAAGTATTCATAATTTATTATATACATAAGAAAAACATTTAAAACTCAAAAATATATGTAACCAAACATTCTTCAAACTTCCCTCAAGTTTTCATTTGTTTAAATAATGTAAGTGTAACAAAAACAAAACAAAACTCCACAATTTCTTAACAATAATTTCTCAAACTAGTGTTACTATTTTAGACCCATAAATGTATTATAGCTAAAAGCCTAAAACAAAACAAAATGTGTTTGTTTGTTTGTTTTTTTTTTTTTTTTTTTTATCGTATGAACAAATAAAATAAAGAAAAAATAACAAAATCGCGTCAGATATAAAACTGGTAACGAGTAAGTGAGTTGGGTTGGGTAAAGAAACCAAACCACCACACACGCTAACAAATTAACAATCCTCTAGTATATAAAAAACTATCTTCACCCATTTCACAAATCATCTCTCTTTTTACAGTTATACCCTTCTTCTTCCCCAACTCTCTCATTTTCCTCCAGAACAAAAAAAAAAAACAATCTTCACATAAATCACCATGGAAGTCGCTGTTCTTCATCCTCGTGATTGTCTAAACGATCCCTTCTTCTCCACAAACAACAACCTTCCCACTCCTCACCGTCAGAAAAAACCGGTAACAAATCGCCGTCGCCGGAGTCCGCCACGTCATCAAACCACGATCTCTCCTCCTCCTCCTTCTTCTCTTCCTCTGAACCATTCAACAAATCCTGTGAGAATTTTGAAGCGCGGCAACAACGTTAAGACACCAGATCTAGCGGTTGAAAAGCCAGATCTGAAATCTAACCGTCGGATCGGGACAGATCCGGTTAAGATTTCGACTCCGATTAGAGTTTCTTCGAATCGGAACTCGACGCCGGCTTTGTTTTACGCCGGTCCAGTCACATCGACATCTCCGCCGCCGAGTGAAGTCCCTTTACCGGCGTTCTTCGCTAAGAAAAGCGTCTCTGTGGATGCAACCAGCGATCTCATCAGAATCCTACGCCTAGATATCGCGTGATTCATTTCTGATTTCTTCCTCTGATGGTTCAAATAAACCGGTCCGACCTCGCATTCTCCGGAAGTTAGAAGATGAAGAAGACATCTTCGTAATGAAAAAAAATTTCGAATTCTTCTCTTATTTTTTCAAGGGGAAAGATCGAAATTATCTTCTTCAACAAGTCTTTTAGTTTCACTTTCTAGGGTTTAGTATTAGTAGTATATGTGAATAGGCTTTTCGCATTTCTTTAAGTCTCTTTTGAATAATGTTTATCTCTTTAGAGTTTCATAATGATCTGTTAAGTGTGATTTTAAGGTTTAAGTAAGATGTTTACTGTTAAGTGGTATCCGATGTCATACGTAATCGTTTGTAATTTGAAGAAGTTATATGAGAGAGACTTCATAGATTTGCAGTTTTTTGCATCATGTTTTAGAGATCATAATATCATAGGTACAGAGGATAGCAAAGGAACTTATTAGTGAAAACAAGTGGTTATAACTTTATTAATGTAACTTGTTTACATGTAAGTCCTTTGTCAATCTCTAAATCTAGTTGACGATGGCTGGTTTTTGAATCTCAACTTGTTTCATTGTTAAGTGATGGAAAGAGACTCCATCAAAAGAGCAGATTCGTTTAAATATTGGGCCGTAGTTGGGCTTAGAATGAGCAAAGAAGATTCGTTACCATCTTCTTTTTCACCAAGCTGCAACTGTAATGTGGTAGGGTCCCACTTTAACCAAAGACCCGATCTTAAAAACCTTTGTCGACACAGCAGTGAGAAAAAAATACAAAAAAAAAGATTCTCATATTGAAATATAAAATGGAAAAAACGATTTACATAAATCAGGAAATTAATGACAAAAATAAAGAATGAAAGAAAATATTAATATTAAAGGAAGGCTCATCATCATATATATTCATTTATCAGAGACTCTCCTCACATTCTCTCATCTCTTCCCTTCCCTTCCCTTCCCTTCCATCTCCTCTTTCTTTTCCATCTCTCTCTCTCTTTATCGCCGCCGCTTCTGTTACCTTTGAGCCGATTTCAATGAGAATAACGTCTGTGAAGAAGAAGCCTAAGATGGTGGATGAGTGGGTAGAGACGGCTTTAACAGACGACGTTATGTTGGTGGAGCTTCTTCTCCGACTCAAACACGCCGGAACTGTTAAATCCGATAATCATCATGCGGTTAATCTACCTGAATTACGGTGGGGGATTCGTCAACGGCGGTCACGACCTTCGAGATTAGGGGTTAATGTTGGTGGCGTCGGAGGTTATCTGAAGAAGGAAACTGATTCGGGTTCGGCTAGAGCTAGTCCGATGACTCCTTTATGTTGGAGTGGCGGATCTGGTAGCGGCGGATCTACTTCTCCTTCTACCGCAACCGCCGATGGTTTTGAAGATACTAGTCGTCTAGCTAGCTGCTCTACATCCGGATCTAAGGTATGTGTTTGTTACTTTCTCCATTCTCTAAATCATTCTTCTTCTTCTTCTTCTTCTTCTGGATCTTTGTTCTTTTCTGGGTTTTGTGTTTTCCGATCTCTCAAATACGGCGATTTTGCCGTTTTTTTCTTTTGAAATCCCTAAATTACCCTTTCTGTCTCCGTACACGTTTTTTTCTCAGTCTTCGGCTGATGATGTCATCTCTCGTACTCTTACGTACGTCGTCTTCGGCTAAAACGCTTCTTTTTACTCATATCGGGCTTTTTTTTGTCAGTTACAGTTTGTTTGACCTTCGTCGGAAAAAGTTATCTTCGTGTCCGGTGGAAATGATTTTTTTGACCTTTTTACCCCTTAGTGTACAAACGTATGAACAACCTTCTCTTAGAGTAAAATCACAGATCCATTCACGTCAAAGTTTTTATTTATTTAGGTAAATTGATTTTTTTTGTTGAGTTGAGATTTGTTTGTTGCTGACCTTTTTACCCCTGTCGATCGTCGGAAAATATTCTCCGATGATGATTAACTTTTTTTTGTTAGAGTAGCCTTCGATTAGGGTAAATTACGGATCCGTCCTCTCTCCTATAGAGTCAAAGTTTTTTTCTTTTAATTAATGTTTTTTTGCTCAGATTTGTTTTTTTTTGTTTTTTTAATTCTTTTTGGTAATTTGCACGATTCTTGGTTGTGACTTGACTAGTAAAATCTGGAGAATTTACTCAATTTTAACTGTGAAAATCTTGAATCTATTCAGTCTGATAAAAGAAAAAAAAAAGAACTTAAATGGGTAAATTTTGTAAACCGGTGAAAGCTTTATTTTTTTATTTTCGGTTCAGATTTCTTTTTAATTGAATTTAGGTAATTTGCAAGATTCTTGGGGTGTGACTTGATATGATAGTTTCCCACTTTAGAGAGTGTTAAATTGTGAAAAATCTTTGAATCCAATCCACTACAATTAAGTTTAATTTAGTAAACCGGTGAGAATTGACCGGTTTGCGGGACCGGTCTGGTTTTGTTTGTATTATCTCTCATTCATATCCCACAAATTATGGGGGGTGGATTTTTAAGAAATGTGTTGTGTCATACAAGTAGCGTCTTCAGTAAGTATATCGTTTTATTGATTAAAGAAAAACGATGTCGTTTTAGGGTAAAAGCGAGTTAAAAAAATTTCTTGTCGGATTGAATTTGTCGTCACGTGATATTTAAGTGTCTGATGATCATGATGGTGTCATGTGATGTTGCCACGCCACGGAATTATCATGATAATTAAATCTCTCTTTATTTGAAAATTACCCAACTTTTTTATTTAAGAAAGGCCTTTTTTGAAATTGGTTAGCTTTTTTTTTTTTACTATTGCTCCTTTTTTTTTGTTGTTGTTGTTTGAATTAAAGAGTCTCTCTTTAGCATCTAATTCTCTTTAGTTTCAGTTTATTATAAGCACTTAATGCGTGTGTGTGATTTTTCGCAGGCAGTAAATGAATTCACCAGCTCTTGCTTTAGGAGATCAAAGAAGAAGAAGAAGGTATATTATAAATAAAAGATCTCAACAAATGTTTTAGAACATTCTTGTGTATGATCTCTCTAATGCTCATTTGGCTATATTGCAGACATTTTACGAACTTAAAGATGCAGAGCACTTGCATTTGAAGGAAAGACTTGACCTTGAAAAGGTAATTATAATGTTTTTTTTTTTTTTTTCTGCTCTCGTCTCCTGAATCGTTTTATATTCTAATAAAACTCTCTTGTGGTCATCATCATCAGAAGATTGCAAATGTGCAAGCAACCTACTTTGAACGAAATGCAAAGAACCAAAGCTTGAAGAGAATTAAGAAGGTATTTCATTTCTCTCTTTAATTATACTATCTGTGTTCGTTTCCACTGATCCTCGAAACCTGATTCAGAATCTGTTCTGTTTTTTTTTTGGTTGTCAGCTTGCATACGCAGATCGAGGCAAGACAGATCTGATTAGTAGGAAATCAAATCTAGAAGAGTCTCGTAAACGTAGGCTCTTACCGATCGAAAACGAAGAGAAAGGTTTCTTCTTCCTCCCTGATCTGAATATGACTGCACCCACTGACGAAGACGAGACTCTGTTCGGTACAAGCTAAAGAAAGCTGAATAGCAGATAATAAAACAGAATGGTGTTTTGCTTCTTTTTTTCCGTACAAGTAAGTGGTCGGGGGGGAGATCGAGTAAGCGAGTTCACCTGCATGTTTTTATTATCACTCAAGAAGGGTAGAAGAAGTTTTTATAAAAAAAGAAAAAAAGGAAGAAAGAAAAATGTAATAAGAGATTTCATATTTTTTTTTTTTTTTTGGGTCCTTGTCTTCTCTGTTTTAGTAGAACGATGATTTTACTTCTTGTTTTTAAGAAGTAAACGGAAATTATATTAGGCTTTTTCACTCTCTTTTCTTTCCTCGGTCGTTATAGTACGCAGTTCAAGAAACATATAGGCAACTTAAATGGACTTTATGTTTTATTTTGGTCAATAGTTTATTTGTTTTCTTTTTCTTACAAAATTGTCTCTATCGTCACGACCATGCTAATTGCTACATGAAAACGAGATGTACTGGGAATGAAAGCTCTGCAGATCCATTTGTTAAAGCTTTACTGTGTTCTAATGTTCAAAATGTTTGTTAATAAGTAAGCTAAACCATTTACTTACCAGCAGGCAATATCAAAAAAACAAAAATGAGAGTGAAACTGACAGCAGTCAATATCACTCTCGTTTTCAAACAGGATACCTCTTCAAAGTCATATCGTATCTTTAATAATGACTCGAACTTTGTTTCTGTCTAAACCGGTAGTGTCTTCGTAAGTTTTCTACTACTAAATTTTCTCCTTTTTTCTTTTTTTTTTTTTTTTCTTTTCCAATTCATAAAATCTTGGACTTAGATATCGAATATACGACGAGTAAAGTGGAACAGAGTCAAAGGAATTGAATCTTGCTTAGGAAAAAAGAATTTATTTTCAAGATTCCCAGTTGGGAATATTAGCCGTAGCTTCGTTCATCATTGTCACCAGAGTCACCTGCATTGTGTTATGTCCACTTAATGATCAGGACTGTGCAAGAGAAAAAATTTGAAAGAAACAAAGGAGAAGTTTTGTTTCTATACATACCACACTCTCGGGAACTCCTCGAGGAGGCAACGTAAGATTTCTTGGGGGCGGTTTACTCCCGTAAGTTCGTTTATCGAATCTCCATTCTCCAATCTTCCCGATCATCATATTCCCCTGTAAATTATATAACCAATGGATACAATATATATAACCAAGCGTATCTAATACATTCATTATTGCTAGTTTTATTGCTAGTTGTTTCATGATTTATGTACCTTCATATCGAAATCGCACCCATAAGTGTAATGTATTATGTACGTATTCTTTGTTTCAGGGTCCCAAGGAGGCTATACCAACAGACAAAACATGACTTGTTATGTTCCAAAATTCTGAAACTTTTGATATAATAGATAAAAGTTTTATATATTAATCAAAACCTGTATCATGAAGTCTTTGTGTAGAATGTTGCTCACGCCGTGTAACGCTGAAGAAACAGCATATGCATACCTTATAGTATAAATCAAACATAGACCAATTAGAAAAACAATAAACATACAGTATATCTAGAACTAGTGGGGTCACATTAATAATTAAGGTAGAGAGGAAAAAAATTACATTTCAAGGACCCAACCAAAAGCTTTATCTGTTTGTGGGTCATTCTTCATAGCCAAAGAAACGTTCATCCATGTTGGAGCAATTTTCATCAGTGATTTCTACAAAACCAAGAAAAGTATTAGTCATGGAACCATATATGCTGTCCGGGCAAGTACTTTTTTTTTTTTTTTTTTTGTAATTCGTAATGTGATTATTATACCTTAGTGACAATCACTGGTGAATTACCAATGGGATCAATTCTTGATATCAATCCATTCTCTTTGGGGAAGAATTTGCGGAGAACAGATTCATATTTCTTCGGTTCAATGTAGAAAAAGGGAAACGCAGCAGCGAGGTTGCCTCTAGCTAAGTTTGGTATGGGTTTAACAATGATATGATCAGGTTCCGCCATGAGAATGTAACTGACATGATGGTCAATAGAAAGAAGAATATATATGAGCATCAAAAGTCACATTTCTGGACCAATATGTTTGGGTTGAATATCAATAAACTCAATAATTAAGGGAATGAGAATGTGAATGATACGTACTCTTCCTCTATATGTGCTTGTTGTAGCCATTGCACAAACGCCCAAGGCCTATTTAGAACTACATATCCCTGCACATTATATACAACTCATCATCGTTATATTTTGATAAAGAAGAAAAAAAATTAATTACAACATGAACATTACTTAGTTTCGATAGCTCAATCATATAATACAAGATTCCATGAGATTTGTTTTGTTTAGACAACTATTGTCAATTATAAACCTCAAACTCGAAAAGTAAAATCATGATCATTCGAGAATTAAGCTAGCTAGTAACCAATATAATGGATATTATATAAATCACCAATGTAACAAGATAATTAAATAAGTTTAAAGAACCTTGTCAACACCGGAGGGAAGAGGGTCAGCAACAAAGGTAGGGATCTCATCCATGAGCCCATCAGGTCGACCCGAATGCAAGATCCGGGTAAACCCACCCATATCTGACCCAGGTTCGTCCCTGAACCTGTTGTACCAATAATACATGATCCGACACTGCCACGTGCTGTACACCGAGTCCGTGGCTGTAACCGCCGTGTGAAACAGTCTCTTTGACTTCTTTGACCTAGTCTTGACGGGATTTACGACGACGTCATCGCCGGAAGAAGATGATCCACGACCAGGGAGATCTTGCCGGAGAGGAGGATCATCGGAGACTATGTAGTTGTATCTAATGATTAGAAATAGCGATAGAGTCATGAGTATTGGGAAGAAGTACTTCCCACGGAACGCCATTTTTTTATCTTTTTGTGTAACAACAACTTATTCATGTGCATTTGCTCATATGAAACTTTTGTGAAAGGAAGAAGACATAAGACACAGTTTCAAGTTGTAATAAAAATTGTAAAAGTCGTCGCTCGTACTGTGTTATTGAGAAATGAAAGAGTAGTTGTTAGAAGGTGGCTGGTCCCACAACGTTCTGGTCTTCGTTTCATTTTTATTTTTAATTGTGGTTTGTTGTTTGTTCCATATGATTCAACTTATTGGTTTTTTTTTTTCCACTTTGTGTTGTCGAGGATAATATTTTTCGTAAACCACAAAAGGGGTTTGGGTTTTTTGGAAGAAAAGATGGGTATTACTATTACCAAAGGGGTTTAGGTGTTGGAAAGAAAAAGCCCAACTAGGTGTGGGTGCATGTTGTGAAAGATGAGTATATATAATTTTTGATTGGGTTTCAATTTTGAGTTAGTTACTAGATTGGGACTTATTTGAGTGATGTTTATAAATTTTGCCATTTGTCCAAAAAGCTTTTATTTTTTTATATCTAAGAACTCAAATTTACACATGATGTTTGAGTTTATTAGGTACTAGTTTTTTTTAGGATATAGTTTTTGTTATGAAATATGTGTTTCACAAAAAAAAAAAAAAAATGAAATATTTCATATTTAAAAATGGCAAAATTGAAAATTATTGAGATAAATGGCAAAATCAAAAGATTTGGCCTAATAAGTGGCATTTTGTGTAAGAATCCCTTAAACTTTCTTTTATACTATTTTACAATGAATAAAATGGTGACAACAAGGTGATGAAACTGAATCCTAAAAAGTATGTGAGACTTTGGGAAAGTTAAGTGGTATGTATGATACCTTTTCGTTTTGATGATCTCTTGTGTTTTACAATGTAAATAAATAATTTTATCACCTCAGCGCTTAGATGAGATAAGGTAAATCAATCATATTTGAACCATCTTTTTCATTCAGAGAATTTATTTAAACATTTAATATCTCGTCTTTTTTTTCCGTTTGATGTAGATTATATGTACACTTCTCCTATATGCAGTTGTCTATAATTTCTATTGTATTTCTAGTATTATCCATGCATAACTACCATGATAACTTGGAATATGTAGTATCTACTTTGAAATATATAAAAAATCCTAACTTAAGTAATAACATATGTTAAAATTCTAATATAGAATACTTTATAGTAAACTAGATTTATAACCCGCACGTTGCGCGGGACTATAACTTTTTTTATTATTAATACAAATCATCAAATATAATGATAGTTATTCAATATAAAATATTATTCTATATATATGTCAAATTTATTGTATTAAGTGATATATAACTTATCTGTTTCTTTTAATTTTTTTCAAAATTAATTATTTTTTATTTTCCGATATACATTCGTCATCTCTTACATCTACTTCTTTCACGTTCTATTATCTCACTTATAATATATTGATTATGAAGTCATATCATAACTACTTTCATCTTCCAATACCTTTTTTACCGGCTAAGTGATCATTACTTACTTACCTACACATATAAGATTTAAGAGAATATATCCACTCTTTGTTGTAAAGTCTTTTTAGTGGTGTTATATACTACACATAAGTTTTGTTTCCTAGTAATAAAACTCGTAACTGGAATCATTTTCATCAATAAACGTCATATTATAACATCAAATATTACATTTTATCTTAACTATTTGACAACAGAAAATTATGTTCACATATACAATTTTTTACTTTAAAATATGTATAGTCTATTATGGTCTATATAGTGTTCTTTTATTTTGATTCTCCTAAATTTACAAACTCATAAGATTATTCTAACTTTTAAATATATGTATTTATCAAAAAGTAGAATTAGTTTTAATTTTTAATTAAAATTCTACAATCTACCACTACTATTGTAATTGTTTTTATTACAAATAGCCTTTTCAAATTCTTTCTTAGTCTTTTTCACTGTTTCTTTTGGTGTGTGATGTCCATAATAAGTTTTCTTTAATATGTTTTATTTCAAGTAACCTTTTATATTTCTCTTAAATATATAAATTATTTTAATTTTTGAGCACTTGATTAATATTTTCTTCTATATATATATATATATTTGTTTATGTAATTTCTATTCATATTTTATTTTGATATTTTTTTGTATTTTTTATTTTTTAGTTTGTACTTTAGTTTAAATTATTTGAAATGATTGTTTTAATAATAATAAAAATATTACAAAAATAATTGAATTAATTGATGCATTAAATTTAGATTTTATGTTCTTTAATGATATGAATTAATTTATTAAAATTGAAAATAAGAATTGATGAGGTGGAGGAAGGAGAAGAAAGAAAAGCTAACTTTATATATATAGATACCATAGAATTTGAAATTTATTGTGACTAAGATAAATATTCAAAAATTTCTTAAAATATACTTTTGCTAATATTTATCTTTTAATAAGATAAAGTAATAGATAACACACACGCGGTAAAAGTTAAAACTACTAGATTCCATTGTTCAATAATTCACTTCTAAAGAAAAACCTGGTTTTGTGTGTATCATCAATCTAAACTCATTACAGAAAAAACTGCAAAAAAGTCTTTAGTGGGTCACATAGATATTCGCAAAAAAGCATTTTTGTGTTTTATTATTATTGTCTTTCTTCTTCTTCTCTCTCTCTGTCTCTTTGCTCTGCTTCACCACTGCAACTCTCTCTATCTCTTCTCAAGATTGCGTCACGGTATACGTACAGTTAGTAATGTCTCTTCTTCTTCTTCTTCTTCTCTTCTTATGTAGCTTCTTTACTGCTCTTTCTCTTTCTCATGGAGCTTCAACTATTCACATTTCTCCTACTCAGCCTCCCACAGGTTTGTGTTTCTTTCTCTTAATTAGTTCTTTCTTTCTTGAGAAAGCTTTTTCTTTTCCGGAAAAGTAAAAGAGGAATAGTTACAGTTTTAGATTATGTGTTCTTTTACATTCTCTGTTTCTTGTTTTCAATGAAAATGCAACACTTCACTATCCTCACAAGTTCTAAACTTTGCTAAACCCTTCACAGCTTTTGCACTAATTCGTAATGGGTTTTGTCTATAATCTGTCTCTGTAGCTTTTAGGGCTTGATGACTCTTGACATTGTCTATGCAATTTCTAGGGTTAACAAAACAAAAAAGAAGTTATGTTCTTGAATCTTTATGTGATTTGTCTCTTTCAGCTTCCGAGAAAATAGGTTCTGCAATGAAATTTATAGTTGCAGAGGCGCCATTATTAGGACCTGGTTACTACAACCCTCAAGTGAATGAAGTTGCTTCAGTTGCTTTAGCTTCTCAAAGAACTTTCAGAAAAGATCCTCTCAATGGTTTTGAGAAGTATACTGGAGGATGGAACATAAGTAACCAGCATTACTGGGCCGTAAGATCTTCCACTTCTTTGAGTTCTTGTTTCTTTTGTTTGTTGTGCTAAGGTTTAGATTATGTGTTTTGTGTTTTTTGATATTGCAGTCTGTGAGCTATACAGCTGTTCCTCTCTTTGTTCTTGCTGCTGTCTGGTTTCTTGGGTTTGGGATATGTTTATTGGTCATCTGTATGTGTCACATTTGCCATAGAAGCAAATCTATTGGATACTCAAAACTTGCTTATGTTGTCTCTCTCATCTGCCTCCTTATCTTCACTGTTATTGCAATGTGAGTTCAGAGAAAAGATTAAGACCACTTTGTTGTTTGTGTAGAGTGCTTTCTTGTTTTAAATTGCTTAGCGTTTGAGTTTATGTTGTCACAGAATCGGATGTATTCTGCTATACTCGGGACAGATCAGGTACAACGAAAGCACGACTGAGACATTAGAGTATGTCATGAGCCAAGCTGATAGCACCATTTCACAGCTTAGAGCTATATCAGATTATCTTGCTTCAGCCAAGCAGGCTGCAGTTCTTCAGATTCTTTTACCTGCAAATGTTCAAACTGAAATCGATCAGATCGGAGCGAAACTGGATTCTTCTGTAGCCACCATCACCGAGAAATCGACTAGTAGCTCAAATAACATAAGACATTTTCTTGATTCCGTGTAAGAAATCCTAACATACTGTCTGTTGGATCTTTGGAAAACTATGTATAATGGTGATATCTGTTCTTGCAGGAAGGTGGCGCTTATTGTAGTTTCTATCGTCATGCTTGTCGTGACATTTCTTGGTCTCGGTAAATCTTGAATCCGTATCTTTTGTAATGTTTTCATCCTTTCTAAGACAAATCTCTTGGAAACTCTTGAATCCTGTCAACTAATGTATTAACTCTAGTGATCTTATTACTTCTTCTCTTGCAGTTTCTTCAATATTCGGGATGCAGGTCATCGTTTACACGTGAGTAAAAACCCTGAAATGTTCACTGTATGACTTTTATGAGTAAAAACTATCTGAATCATTTTCCTCTTTGTGCAGCCTTGTGGTTTTGGGATGGATTCTGGTGACAGGTACATTCATCTTGAGCGGAACATTCCTTGTGCTACACAAGTATGTCTAATGTCTCTTCTTCAACTTGTTTTTTGTTAAGTTAAAGTTAAAACACAACATAATAAACTCAAAAAAATATTCTTAAATGTGTTTCTTTCACCATCAGTGCAACTGCAGACACATGTGTGGCAATGAGCGAATGGGTTGAGAGACCATCAAGCAACACTGCTCTTGACGAGATCTTGCCTTGTACAGATAATGCCACAGCTCAGGAAACTTTGATGCGTAGTAGGGAGGTGACGAGTCAGCTCGTGGAACTAATCAACACAGTGATCACTAATGTCTCCAACATCAACTTCTCCCCAGTCATTGTCCAAGTGTATTATAACCAGTCTGGACCTTTGCTTCCATTGCTCTGCAATCCTTTTAACCATGACCTTACCGATCGCTCTTGTTCGCCTGGTGAGCTCGATCTGAACAATGCTACTCAAGTAAGTCCCTCTGTCCAGTTTCTTTAGAGTTGAATCTGTCTCTAGTTGTACACAAAAATCTTAGTGATGTCACAACACTCACACAGGCATGGACCAGTTTCGTGTGCCAAGTGAGCCAGAATGGAACCTGCGCCACAACAGGGAGGCTCACACCGGCTCTGTACAGTCAGATGGCATCAGGTGTTAACATCAGCACAGGGTTGATAAGAGACGCGCCATTCCTGGTCCAGCTTCAGGACTGTTCATACGCAAAGCAGACCTTTAGAGACATAACCAATGACCACTGTCCTGGACTCCGGCATTATAGCTATTGGGTATATGTGGGTCTGGCCATATTAGGGACAGCTGTGATGCTCTCCCTTCTGTTCTGGATCATTTACAGTAGAGAGAGAAGGCATCGAAAGGAAGCTCTGCCTGAGTTTGTAGAAAGTAAGGAGATTGTAAGAGTTAACTTTTGATGAATGTGTCTGTAGAGTTTAAGCAAAGTGTGTGAAGTGTCAAGACACTTGATTTGTGCTTGCATGTACGAACATAATCTACCGAGGAAAACGAAAAATTAGATATTAATAGAAGAGGGAGTCTTGTGCTTTTTTTGTTGTTGTTATTACAGAGGACTGTAAGCACGAAACCTTTGGTTTTCTAAGGTTCTTTGCATTGTCAAATGTGTTTAGAAGATACATTCCGACCCTGAGAAGACGTTGAAACTAAAATGTAAAAACCGAATGGGAATTTTAGCACACCAAGTTTTCATCTTTCTTTAGTTCAGCTTTCCAACTTGGCTGCAGCAGATGCATAGCTGACACTGCTGTCTCGCATTGTCTGGCATTGGCTTGACTGCTCGTACCGTAGGAAATTGATCTTAATCTTGCTTGAAGAATGTTTTATCATCTGAAAGTAATCACAAACATATATAACAGAAGCAATAAGTTTTGAAGAATATCTACAAACCCGATATGGGCTAAAGGTTAGCCAAGTTGAGTACCAGATTCACCTTTTTATTCATCAATTAAAATGGTTTCATCTAAAAGAAATGTACATAGATAGGAAGGCAACAACTAGATCTAGAAACGTAAGACTAATTTTCATGAATTTATTGACCATCGCAAAGAAACGGGTTAGGACGGCTTACATGGAGAAAAATACTGATCGGATGGCGCCCACAAATTGTGTTGTCAAATTCGAGAAGATACTTCTTAAAGGCATCTGGATCTCCTGTCTCTATAATATCCATTCCCTTCTTGTCTAGAGCCTCAATAGATTTGTGTATGGCACCATGAGTGTTGTCATAGTGCATGTAATTAAACCTAGAAGCCAAAACATACAAAAACAATCATAACAGAGGCGATTAGCACACTGGAAAGGCTTCATAAAATCTATTTATGCAATTAAAAAAAATTTCAGAAAGAGATAAGCGAAATATCATTTCTCGATCAATATAGTACATCAAAAGTAAAGTTTCATTAGAATGTAGTATTCAACGAGAAAAAGGAGATGAAGAGCTAAAGAGTAAGACAAACCTTGAGCCCCAGTGGCAAAAGTCTGAGGATACTGAGAAAAAGTTCTTGGGATCGTCCACATATTTGGCAAGCAATTCACCGTACATGGCTTCATTTTCTGCACTTACTGCTCCAACCAAGATGGGTACAACTTTCACATCGTGCCTGATCAAATACGAGAATGGGACGGTATCAGCAAATCCACCTCACTATTGAAAGTTATTTCAGAGCATTAACATTACTACACATCTGTAATTACCCTTCAAATACTTTGGCCAAATATGGCAAATGCATTTCCATGCTGTGCTCAGCCTCATCAACCCGAAGATCCATCATTCCAAATTTTCCCATAGCTCTTATCTCCTTAATCACTGGTGAGTTCATAAGAAAACATCTTTCCTCATCAAGTGAATACATTTTTCTAAGTAAAGAGAATAAGACAAGCTAGCCAAACTTACTCTCCACATCAACAGGTAGATCTCCTATGGGGGTTTTGTAAACTGTTGCAGTCGAAAGGGCACATTTTGGAGTATAAAAGTGGTGAGATGGACCAAGAAGAAATATCCGTGAACTGCAATGAACACAGAGCAATAGTCAAATAGAATTCATGGATTCACTCTAACTCGTTGCAAAGTATACTGCTCCAAGGATTGAATGAAATTTACAATCAAAGCTTACTGACATGTTGGTAGGATCAATGTTTGCAAAGGCATAGGCAGCTGCACGACCGGAGTACGAATAACCTGCGTGTCTGTAAATCCTTTCAACAAGTCAGGAGAAGTGCAATAATCACTTTCAAGAGGCAATGAGATCAGCACAAAAACAAACAACTCACGGTGCAATCACGCCTCGTACATCAGGAGATTTAACCAAACCAGTTGCACTAATCCATTCTTCAAGATCAGATGACAACTTTGTAGCTGAATAAAGGAAACATAAAACACGCTTCAGATTCTTCTTCTTAATCAAATCTTTCAATGCAGAAACCAAAAAAAAAAAAAGTCAAACCTCACTGCTTAAAACATTTGTTTCCAAAACAATCTCACAAATTTTCTTTTTACAGAAATCAAATCCTAAAACCCAGATAATAATACTAAACATGAGATCAAATTATCACAATTTACAAAATCGAAAACCTAATTCTTCAATCCAAAATAGGATTGATTGAGAAATCGTAAGCAACCGAGAAAAAGAAAAAGAAAAAGAGAACTCACGATTATCGGTATACCAAGAGCCTGCATGTGTTGGTTGTCTCACTTTCTCCATTATTATCGCCAAGTAATTTGAAGGATCGTAATCGAATTCGCAAACCCCTAATTTCTTCAGAGCTTTCTCTAAAACTTGCGAGAGATGATGATGATGACTAGAGAAGATTCTCTACTTCTTCTGTGTTTTTTTTACTTACTCTTCTGGTTCTTCTGGGTCTCTTCGCCAACTCCGGAAGAAAAAAACTCAGAGAAAACATGTGTGTCGTTTTTACTATTTCTATTAAACATTCGTGCTGTTTTCATACTGGACTTAAGACTAACATGCATTTCTACTTCAAATTTAGAAACAGCGTGCCGTTTAAAATCGTGAGATGATTATTATTGATTAACACAGTTTTTTTTTTTTTTTTTCAGTGCTACAAACCAAAACCAAAACCATTCACCATCTTGTCCACAACAATAAGAATGTAACAATCATAGATAGATAGATACACAAACTAATCCAAACAATCAATAAATTAAAAAAAATTACAAAACTATGATATACTTAATTACAAACCCACCAAAATGAAATAATGAATCAAAAAATATGATGAACCCGTCTGCACCAAAAAAAAACTCATCACGCACGCACATCTTTCACGGCCACACCCGTCAAGAGATTCAAAAAGAAGAAAAAAAAAAAAGAATTGCTTCAATGCTTCCATAAGCTTAGAAACCAAACCAAAAATTGAAGAAAAATTGCGTATAGCTCTCACTGAATACAATACCTGCAATAACAGTTGTTGAAACATATCAATAGATTAGTTTTCCCATCAAACACAAACCCGGATAAACTTTTGAACTTACCTAGTGATACGTGAAAACTGAAGCCAGCCGATATGTTCAGGTTTGTATAATGTGATGAATGGTGTCCATCACTGAGGCCCTGAAAACACGTTCTCTAAAATATCATGCAGTTTGGGTGACCGTCTCCGGAACAAAGGCTCTAGCCGGAAAGATGGGACACCGATCTGCCATCTTTTAGCATCATACATCTCATTCCATGCCTGTACTATCTCATCGATCTTGAATCCCATACCTACAGTTATTGTTTGATTGTTATGATTTTAACTGGCTCATATTTGCAAGCAATTTTAATAGCTAGAGGTTGGTATTAATTTTACAAACTTTGATTACCTTCAAGTGCATTGTCGCTTGAGCTATGGTTCTTGACCATGACAGCTATATCAGTTGCAGAAGCTCCTGCTAATTCAAATTTCTCCACTGCTACTTCCAAACACTCATCCCAAGTCGGTAGGCCAATCTTATACTCCACCATAGACCGTTCATACAGTAAAGAACCCCACAAAAGATTAATCTGGGATGTCATATTAGCAGTTTGCTCTGCGCTTTCTTCATCAGACGCTTCACTAAAGACTCCATCCAAGCCTAACTTCTGCAGCAGTTCTTTGTGTTTATCAAAATTGGAGATTCCATTTAAACGACGTTCTTCCATCTCTTCCCATATTTGCATACCCTTTTCCATGCTCTCCTCAGCTTTGTTGTAGAGCTTTAAAACATCCTGGGAAGCCTCACTTTCAATATCTACATCGCCACCGAGTGCATGATACCAGCAAAGCTTAGCCTGCTCAAACTGTTGTTGCCCGAGAGCTAGAAAAGCTTCATAGAAATCAGACTTAATTTTAATCGATTCTTCGTATTTTTCCGCAGCTTTGTTGTATTCATTCTTTGACCATTCAAATCCAGTCTCAACTCTCTCTAGTATAGTTTCTTTTGAACCATCCTCAGGAAAATAGATCTGCCTTCTTGCCTTGGACATATGAACATTTCCCCAGTTAAACATAGCAAGTGCAGCCATTTCTTGGAACTTATCAGCAGCAATATCAAAAAGTTCTTGCGCATCTTCGCCAGTGACAATATCTTCCATTGCTTCTGTATACAGTTTCATCCCAAGGTTATGAAGGTCCAAATACGAATCCGAATCAAACCCGACATGATTCTTGAACAGTTGCGCAAACTGGAAAATCCAATGCTCAAGACCAGTAGACGCTTTCTCAGATTCCACATAGTCTCCGACGCTTCCATTATCCGCAACACTACTCGATCCCTTGGCAAACTTATCAACTGTTTCCTCGTTGTTCAAGACATCATAAGTTGGTTCTTGATTGGGGCTAACTTCAGATACATACAATCTAAAGGAACCAAGTTTCTCCCTCGTAGATGCAGCAAGCCTCAGCTCATCTGTCGTAGTAATGGTAACCAAATCACCCTCTGAGTCCCTATACTTGATCAGGAAACCCTTCAGAGCAGGAAACCGATCCCTGATCACGTCTCGTACAAGTAAAACACTAGAATCCAACGGCAGTTGCGCCCACCGTATATCATCTCCATGAACCAACTTCACTGTCCTAGTCACTGTTGTGTCCTCCTTAACGTTCCCTCCTCTTTCAACAATCACCGAAGCAATAACCTCCTTGTCCATAACAGGACTCACTTTCTTCTCCTCAACCACAACCTTATCCTCTAGTAGCTTCTTCTCACAAACTTTCTTCCCGCTATCAGCTTCCTCTCCATTCTCAACCTTGGCAACCTCGACAACAGCTTCATTACTTTTCCGTTCGCAATCTTTCTCAGCAGCGTTCATCATCGCCGTCTTCTTCTTCTTCTTACGCAACTTCTCCTTAACAATCTTACGTAACCTCGCCGCTCCAACAGGCTGCACATCAACAAAATTCTTCTCCATTTCATCAACATCAATCCCTTTACCAACCAAAACCTTCTTCACCCTCTCGAAAATCTCATTAGCAGAAACATTCTCTGCTTCCATATTCAACACAACGCGAGAATCCCTAAACGCGAAATCAAGTTTGTTCAAAGCCTCGTAACACCGAGCACGTTTCAACAAAGCTTTGCTATACCTAGGAGAAGCCTCTAGAGCCAGATTACATTCGTTAATCGCGTTAGGATACTCACCTAACCCCATTTGCATATAACAAGAAGCCATACTCGTTCTCAGATAAGCTACGTCGCCATGATCTCTAGGTAGAAGCTTAACGGCTTTATCGTACCTTAACATGGCTCCTTCGTGATCACGTTTCTGGAATAATTTGTTGCCTTCTTCTTTGAGCTCTAATGCTCGGTTGATGAAGATCGTCATATCGTCGTCGAAGAACTTCGTGGTGGAACGATCGAAGGTTTTTCCGATCTTACCTCCGCCGCCGCTGCCGGAAGCTTCCGTCGGCGGCATTTCGGAACTGTTGTTCCTCTTCTTCTTCCCCGTCGGTTTCCCCATTTGATGACGGTTGTTAGATTTTATCAATTTTTGAAAAATTTCGAATCGCAATCAATCAAAATCAGAGAATTTGAAAAATGTTGTTAAGAGATATGTTGTAACTCAGATTTTGATGGGAGAGAGAGGGATCAGATGGAGAAGAATGTGTTATTATTTTTTTATTTTTGGAATGAGTGATCTCTAATCCACGAATAAAATTAGAAGGAATAATATACGAGACTGTGTATAACAATTTTATACCGACAACTTTTTTATTCAGAAAAGTCAAAACTTTATAATAAGAGGGAGAGGAAAAAATCTAAATCTGAATCCCCGAACCGAACCTGAACCGAACCGAAAAATTCTGATATTTTGTCCCTAAAGCAAAACATACTAGGAGAGCAAAAAGATAGACAAAATCTGTCTTGGTAATCTTTCGGGTGTTTTCTCAACCAAATATCGCTTCTATTTATGGACAAATATCGTCATTCTCGCGAATATTGTCCACTAAGAGAGCGAAGGACGTAACTATGGTGGATAAGTTTTGTAAACTTGTCCACCCAAGCAGATACGTTTTACTAAGACTGAAGGACATAAATGTGGTGGACAAAAAACTTGTTCAAGAGAGCGAAGGACATAACTATGGTGAAACTTGTCCACCCAAGTTTCACTATAAAACTTAAATGGACCAGATCTGATATCTAACCCAATTTTATTTCTGATAGACCAGATCCGATGGACTAAATATGCTCAGATCAAGACTGAGTATGATATTTCTCAACAAAATGCGTCAGCAAGCCTACAAGTGGAGGAAATTGTTTCATGTTATTGATGGATAAGTATCGTCATTCTCGCGAATATTGTCCACTAAGAGAACGAAGGATATAACTATGGTGGACAAGTTTTGTAAACTTGTCCACCCAAGCAGATACGTTTTACTAAGACTAAAGGACATAAATGTGGTGGACAAAAAACTTGTTCAAGAGAGCGAAGGACATAACTATGGTGAAACTTGTCCACCCAAGTGGATACAGACAAATTTGAGATGGACTAAACCTGACTGAACGTTGGATCTGGTCCACTAGAAGTTCATCACATGTGTGTTTTGTGCCACAAAATTGTTCCTGTTTCAAAACACACATCACTCATCCCAATTTTTTTTTAATCTTCCCTTTCTTTAATTTAAGGATAAAAATGTCTTTTTTTTTATGCCACAAACTTAGAAAATGACATTTCTGAGAAGAAAAAAATAAAATGGCATTTCTCACAACTTTCATTTTAAAAGTGGCATTTCTCACTAAATTCTAGAAGCCATATTTGGTTGTCTTGGTTATTTCATTTATATTAGGGATTTTGGTTAGAAATGCCAGTTTTTCCCAAAAATTTGTCTAAAATGCCACTTTTATTTTTTCTTCTGAGAAATGCCATTTTCGCACATAAGGAGAAGATGTAATAAGACTAAATTAGCCCTGTCATATTATCTGAGAAATGTGCACGAGAGAGAATTCAAAGAGAAAGAAAAATTTGAAGGGTTTATCGACATTAATGAGATGGGACTGGCATTAAAGGCAGCGGCATCACAACCTATAGTTGTTTATGGGGTAAAAAAAGCTAACTAATTGTAGTTAATGAAGAAAAGGGTTAGAGATAATGTCATTTTGTGTCCACAATTAATTATGGAGTAAATTATGGTCGGAGAAGGGGAGGTATACCTTCACATTAAAGAAGATGAAGATGGACATCTTGAATTGTCAGTAGAAGAAGGACAAAACATGTTGTCTGTCGGGAAAGAGAACAATGTGGGTAATGATGATGAAGATGGACATGTCGAATTGTCGATAATGTGTGGACAAAAATCGGGGCAGAACATGGTGTCTGCAGTAGCTGAAGATAATATGTCCGTCAGTGGTAGACAAAACTTTGAAGCGAAGGAGTTGTCATAAATAAGCAAGCATGCATTGCCTAAATTTTATTCAGTTCTTGTATCAAGAGTAATGTTGTATGTAATCCATAGCTGAAGGCTGAAACACATGGTTTCATACAAATTTTTTTTTACAAAAAGATCGTGTATTTTGAAAGGTAAACAAGATTCCTAATCACTGGCTTTCAAGCTGGAGAAACATAAATAATACGGAGGACCAGATGAATGTTGTCACAATATATGTCTACAGATCATTTATGTTTGTATGAGGATGCATCGGATAACAACCCATGCTCAGCAATAGATGCTGAAGGTTGTATGGAATCAACGGCAATTAACCTAAATACTGTTTGATAGACAATGGTGGGTAGACATATACATTGAATTCAGACTGTGGTCCATCAATGGAGCACCGATACCATAAGGGGCTGCTTCGTTGGGGGAATTGCAATAAGAAGATGGCTACACATTAGTAGCCTCTGCGACCTCGCACAACCTACAATGGGGAGAATGATGTATGGTCTTAGTTATGAACCCAAATACGCTTTGTTAGACAAATGATTGGGTGGACATATACATTGATGGCGGATCCTGGTCCATCATTAAATGCAGGATTGATAGACAAATGTTTGGGTAGACATGTACATTGAATGCAAAAGAAAAATGATGGGAATAATTACCTTCCTTGTTGGTTCGTGTCCTCCGAGTAGGGCAGATTCGTAGATGAGTCTTCATCAGGCCTGCAATGGGGAGGAACATGATTACCAGCGCCAGCATCTTCATCACACCTGTCGGGACAAGAATTGAGGAGTCATTCACAGACCCAGCATCCGTTACACATTTCTTTAAAAGTTGGAAGGAGACACAATATAGATGGACAACAACTGGTAGACTAACTTGATGGAGACAAAATGTGTCCACCAACATAGTCTACCTAAAGCTTAAGAAGTTAAACAGTCTAGATGGACAAAAAAGCAGCCTTATGCAATAAAGTCTACCTAAAACTTCACAAGCAAATCATGTCTATCAAAGCGGTATACAACATAACGAACAACAAAAACAACAAAACACAGAGGAAGAGGAGACACAATATAGATGGAGAACAACTGGTAGACTAACTTGGTGGACACAAAATCTATAACCAATATAGTCTACCTAAATTTTAAGAATTTAAACAGACTAGATGGACAAAAAGCATCCTTATGCAATAAAGTCTACATAAAACTTCACAGGCAATTCATGTCTATCAAAGCGGTTTAAAACGTAACGAACAACAAAAACAACAAAACACAGGGGAGAGGAGGGTGGTTGCCCAACAGAGTTACCTACGTCCGGTGGTGTCGGTAAGATCTCCCTCGCTAATTCCGGCATCAGGTAGCTGAAAGGGACCACTGAAACGATTGAAAGTAAGGTCAAAACTCATAACAACACAAAATAACTAGAATTTAGGGCAATTAAGTACAAAATCATACCAATCGTCGGGGTCCTTAACTTTGGCACGAGTTTCTGGGGCTTCCGCTGTCGCGGTCGCCGGAGCGAAAGGTGGAGGATTTGCCCGTAGTTGGGTCTGGAAGATGAAATTCATCCGTTTGAGATTGTAATACTTCGGCGGCTCACGGAATAGTACGGCGACCGTCGAAAAATGAGAGAAGGTTAAAAGTCGCAGCAGTGTTCTCTCTTTTATTTGATGAGAAGCGAAATAAAATGATTCTTGAGAAGAGAACGAACAGTAACTAAGAAAGAGAGAACATTGGTTCTATGAATCGCCGAAGGGTTGCATTCCCCGATGCAGTAATTAACTGGTCTTACAACTTTAAGTCACTTCAATAAAAATTGTTTTTATTTTTATTTTTTTCTCCCTAGCCCGACGCTTCAATCACGAGCTCCCTCAAATGAGGGCAAAAGAGTCTGTTTCGAACACTATATGGCAAGCGGGAAAATGAGTTATGTAAAATGGCATAAGCAAGAAAGTTATCTACTGTTCATGGCATACTTAACACTTTTCTCTTTATATTAATAGCTTTTCTAGATTTGCTTGTCTCTTCGTTATGCGGTCAGCCAGTGTTATTGTTGCTTATATTATCGGAACAACATTCTATTTTTCTCTCGAAATTATCATATTGTACTAAATTCATTCCGATCTTTGACTTTGTTCTATATCTCTCTTAAACTTAACTGCTCTACCTATTTTTACTCGAATCTATAGTTCTATTGTTTTTCTAGATTTGTTTGTCCCTCAAACTTACTATGTGAAAATATATGAATTATTTGAAAAATCTGATAAAAAATGTATCCTAAGGCTATTTATTTTTGTGCACCCAAATTTTAAATTGCTCAACTAATGTTCTACCTAGGCCATATGATATACTTGGATATCGAATCATTATTATTTAATTTTATTTGTTATTAAATAATATTGCTTAAATAATAATATAGAGATATTAATA
Organism: Camelina hispida; assembly: GCA_023657505.1. NCBI lineage: Eukaryota > Viridiplantae > Streptophyta > Magnoliopsida > Brassicales > Brassicaceae > Camelina > Camelina hispida. Next base: position 41,772,467 of record CP094632.1, read on the forward strand.
TATATATATATATATATATAGATTGATAGATAGATAGATATATATCTTTAAAAGCATGGCATTTAGTATATGAAAGGAAAAATATATTTACAATCAAAGTTATTCTATACTAATTCAGTTTGTTGCCAAAAGACAATAATAACATACTGATTTGTTGCCAAAAGACTAAGATTTCAGAATTTGTGTATATATAGAGCTTTAAATCTTGACAACTACTCCAAAACATCCAAACAAAAAGGATTCACAAGACATTAGTAATGGTTTTTCAAAGATCTGCATATGTTTTCATTGCAGTTTCTATCATTGCAATGCTAATCACAGGTTAGTCAATAACACATAATAATATAATATATATGCTTATAGTTAATTATCATGATATGATCTACGGTTATTTAAAGTTAAAGTTTCAAATTTTGGAATTATCATGATATGATCTACGATACTTTCTCTTCCCACACAAACTAACAAATATTCATTCTTAAACCCACTTTTAAGGGTTATATAATGTCATTACATATACTAATTGTAGCATATTTGTGATATATAACGTATGCTTGGTTTTTGGTAAAATACTTACAGGTGTAAGACCAGATCCAATAAGGGATTTTTGTCCAGGGATATGTTCTGTGGCAGCAGAACCAGACTGCGACACACTGTGCATTAGCTTAGGGTATTCAGGAGGTTATTGTCGAGCATTAAGGTGGTGTTGTTGTAATCCAAAATCTTCCAAATCCTCAATTGTTCCTCCTATTTAAGTTTTGTTTCGTTATCCTTCGGTTACTCTTTTATCCTTTTTAAATAAATAAATAAACAGTAATAAAAAAACTTAAGACTTTGAAATGAAATAACTAATGTTTTAATTGAAAATTTATCTCTTATATTTTTGTTGGTACTTACTCGGTAATAAACTTTGCATATTTTCCTATAGTAACACGTCATTTTTAAAACATTAACATAAATCGCTATAGAAACTTTTATTGATCAAAATATTATAATTAGATCGATAATATAATAATTATAAATCTATTAACTCGAAAATAAAATTATTAAAAATTAGTTAATTCTTTAACAATTCGATACTACATGGTGAGGAAGATTTGAGTTGATGTTTTCACGCCTATGGTCTTTTACCGGATAATACACCAAAGCGTACAAAATAGTTTAGTCTTATTCAAGGCATGTTAAATAGATAAGTATCCTATTTTATCATTCATAAATAATTAAATATGCATAAGCAAACTATACAGTATATGCGTTTACTCTTATTCCAGATCGCTGGATTCGAAAATTATTTTAGTAAACTATATTCCTCTTAGCTTGTTTGGGCTACTAATCATGGAATGATATTTTAATTAAAGTGTGGTTGACAAAAAAAATGCACAGGCAATTACATTCAGATAAAAATTAATTGAGAATCTAATTATAAAACTATATAATTTGTTGAATTATGATGAAATGGATAATGATAAACCTGAATTCAAATTATATATATTATCATCACAAAGCCAATATGTAATATTACTAGCATCCAAAGTCGCCTCTTCAAACTGTTCTTATTTCCTTCTTAACTCTTTCTTGTTCTTCTTTTCTCCACCTTCCAGTTACTCCGGCGTTGCTCCTCCAGCACCACCGAGGCTTTCCACGGCCATGACATGGATAAACAGACCCCACCAGTGTTCCCAAAATCTCCATGACGCCTTCTTTTCTCCCCTCTCTGCACATCCCATATTCTCTCACAAAATAAACCATAATATCACAATTTTGTATGTGTCTTGAAAATATTTGAGTCAAATTTTCCTTTTTTTTTTTATTGTGAAATATTCTAAAGTCATCCAAAATTTATAATAAAATAGATGAGGATCCGCCCGATGTGCGGGTTTTAAGTTTTATAAATTAAATTTAATTTAAAAATTAAATATTAAAATTTGTTGTTAGTTATTTATAAATTTTATTTTTATTATAATATACTGATTTATATCCATTTACAAATTTTTATGTATGTTACTATTAAAACTGTATTTTTACACCTAAATATACTCGTTTTACAAATATATTTTTTATCACCACCTAGAAAATGTCTATATGAATACATTAAGCCAACTATTTTACTTTCATTTCGCATAGTTTTTAATTACTAAAATTGTTGGCTCAAAAACATTTTGAACAAAAAGTATATTACATAATATACTAATCAATGATATATCATCAAAATAATGTATGACCACCATGGAGAAAACCTCAGCTCCACCCTCATTCCTTATAGAGAGAACCTTGCGTGCAACTTCCTCTACCATTGAGAGAACTTTGGCTCCGCATTCCTCTCAAGATAACCTTGTGTCCAACCTTCTCCACCATAAATAGAACCTGGCTGTGTCGTCCTTCTATATGGAGAGAACATGTTCACGTCTTTTTACTATCTCAAAATGACTTGCTCCGACAACCATTGAAAGTAAAAACTTTTTCTAACGTCACAATATGTTTTGATAGTAACTACTGTTAAATTTCCAAATGTATTCGTAAAAATGTCTTTGATACACCATGGTGTAGTCTCATCTCTGTCTCTGTAAGCCCATGTCCACTCTTAGTCCATGGTCCACCTTCCTAAGTGGGTCCTACTTCTATTCTCGGCATTTGGACCCACTCATATTTGATGGCAAGTTTGTTACGTCGGGAGGCTTTAAAACTTGTTTACCGACCCTACAAATCAACAAATGATATTTTTCTGTGTTTTGTCCTCACTCGCACAGTTCCGACAATCACTTCCAGGAAGATCACCCATCATGAAGTTCTCAGGACTTTTGACCAAAAAATAAGTGTATTTTGGTGACATGTGGTCATATCAATTATTTTAAACCTTTCGCAAACCAAGGTATTAGAGTCTTTGAGATCCTAGGGATCTATCAACAACGATTTATGTTTTCCAATCTATCTATCTATGTTTGTTGTAAAATTGTGTTTGATTAACTTATTTTATCATCCATTAGGTTGATGAGCTTCTACTCGTTATCTTCATTTGGGATTGAGTGAAAATAATGGTAACAATTATGTTTTTTTTTTTAAAGAAGGGTTTATGACCAACCAATCAAGGTTGAGAAATTAGAAGAAAATTAATTTGGCATAATAAAAGAAACAATAAAAAATTATAAGCATGGTAATATATCTCAGATAATTTAAAGATGAAAATATATATTAAATAAAACAATCTAAAAATACTAAAATAAATTTTAAAATACAGTATTAGGAAAAGAAAACGCATATATTAATCTTTTTTTTAGGTCACCATATTATTCTCACCTATTCCCAACTGGAAAAGGAGAAAGTAGGAGAAATTTTAGTTTAAAAACATAAGAAAAATTTACCTTTCCATTTTAAAAAATTTCCCAATTAAACAAAGTTGAAAGTAATTTTTTTGAACAAATTATTTAAATATGAGATGATCTATGTTTATATAGAAGTGAGTATTTACAAAATTTTAGAATTAATAATTAAATGTATATTTTCTTTAATCCCTTTTTCTATATTTTTTGTAGAAATAATAACTTAAAAATTAAAGATAAGTATATAATATTATAATTTCGAATTTTATAATTATTTGAAAAATTGTATTTTTATAAATTCTGTAAGTTTTGATAATTATCTTTTTATATTATTAATATTTTTAAAATAAAATATATATTTTTTTTTGAAATCAAATTCCTCTTATTAAATATTAATTTTTACAAATGTCAAAATCTGATATTGATAACTTAACACATGTCAAAATCTTGTTAATGGCTAACTTTCAAAACCCAACTTTATATAATAAGATTTCAAAAGTTATAGTTTCATTAATATATGAATCTAATTTTATTTACAAATGTAAAACTATAAAAATACAAAATATTTAACTCTGCACCCTGTTTATGTCTTTCATGAACTATAAAATAAAATAATATTGAAAAAATCAGTTCATCTATCCACCACGACCCATTGACGGCAATTCTAGTGTTCTTCTTTCACGCTAGCTAATGAAAATGGGGTGCGGGCCTTGAACCACTAGGTGGTGTTTTTATATCCACTGTTAGATAAATTAACATAAATCATATAGAAATACGGCAAAAATATATAGAAAAATATATATTGAGACTACTTACAAAGTTTGCGGATTTGGTATGGTGGAGTTGAAGCTGCACACGAGAGAATTACCAAGAAGAGAACCAAAAACAAAGCAATCAACCACAAGTTTCCCTTCATTTTCTTATATCTTAGTTCTATGCATAGACATGTATTTATACTAATTGAAATTTTTAACATGAGGTGCAGAATGAAGGTAGCGTAGAGAAACCATATAGTCTGACTGAGTATAACTACGAAGAGTCTTCGACGTAGACAAGCATGGGAAAACGAAGTTTATCATTCTTTATTTTTTGTTCACCTTAGGTTATCATTTCTATCAAGACTTTTCTAAGAGATGTAAGAAAATATTTGAGATGACTTCGACTTTGAGTCATCTCTCAAAACAAGAAGAATGAAAAGAACTCTTAAGGAGACTAAGTCGTTCTTATGAGTTAACTGAGTCTTTCTGTTTAAATAAATGAGCTCATCCACACGCATATAGTTAACGGTGGAACTTGTAATCGAAACCATAAACCCTTAAGCACATTCTTGACATTTCGCCTCTTACATCGGTCAGTGCAACACCAAGTCACGTTATCAGTCTTTGAACTGGAGAACACATGGAAAGAAGAATTAAAAGTATTGTAGAGCTAGGACGATAGAAACATATTTAATTTGGTCAAGCATGCTACTTACAAGAATCCAAATATCTTTTTCTGCTTGCTCATGCGCAAATATGGATCTAATTTTCTTTATAACCTAAACTTCTATGACTTGGGTACGTTTTATTAGTAGCTAATGTAAGAAACATATTAAAATACCTTTTTGGTTCCTTTCCTGTGTTTTTCTTTCTTTCATAAACTACAAAATAGAATCAATACAGTAAAAGCAAAACAAAGTCTCTCCATCCGACCATATCAGTTTTTTAAAGTTTTTTTTTTTGGTATTTTTAGCTGACACCTCACTTGCAAAAGACAAACAATCAAGTTTAAATAAATACACATTATTAACTGTTTTAACTAGGATTGAGGATTTTTTTTTTTTTTTTTTTTTTTTTTTTGACGTCTCAGACTGAAGATCGCGACGCCACTTACAAAGTTCGAGGATTATTCAGCTTGAAAGTTATTAAGCGTATTGTCTTCTATGGAAAACCAAAATTTAGTGATTAATGGCGATGTTACACGTGATCTCAACCCACTCGAATATATGATTATCAATGATATATCCAACAACTCATGAATATATGATTATCGATGATATATCGAACAACTCATGATTCTATATGATTATTAATGTACATATCCAACAACTCATGAATACATGATTATCATAAACCTATTTGATCTCATTTTTCAATATCTTAAAAGCCTAATCAAATAATTATTTTGTGGTATGGTTTAAATTCATAGAACAACACTCTCACTTGTAAAAGTTTCCCGCAGCTTCTCCTTTGTTCAAGGTTCATGCAAACGTTCTTGTAAGATCATTGTTTTTCATTCATTGGAAAAAGGGTAATCCATAAAAAAAGAGGCAAGTGATGAACACAAGATCAAAAGTATCAACAAGTTGTAGTAACCAAATTGTTGAAAAATAAATTTGGATTTGGAAGTAAATCACTAGAATTTGGACAAAACTAGTATTAAATTACTTGAATTTGGACAAAAATCATATATATAAAAGTAGAGTTTCACTCTCTTTATTGGTCCACTTGGCAATGCAATTTTAACAAAAAAAAATTATATTAAAACACAAATTGAAAACAATTAATTTTCACATTTAACACATAATATAAAACTGAAATCTTTATAGTTTCTCCCTATAAATTATGCATTAACTTTATTTCTCCACTAAGTTGTATTAATCAATTGTATTAAAACAAAACAATAAATTAGAATTGTAACTCTCATTTTTCTAAATGTAATTTTTCATCATTTCTCTTCCTATAAATACTCATTATCTTATTCTGTTAGTCTATCACTCTTTCATTCTCTCATCTTCTTCCACTACTCTCAAATCTCTTTTTTGTTTTGTTTTGTTTTGTTTTGTATTTTTTTTGTTATTGTTGTTGTATGGGTTATAAAAAATCAAATCAAATATCATTGTAAAAGCTTAGTTTTAGATTTTTTATGATATGTATATCTTATATATTTATTTTAATCTTTTAAAATGTTTATCTCCATTTTATATTTTATATTAACATCTTATAAGTCATTATTTTCATACTTCTTTACAATATTCACCACACAATAAGATCATAAAGTTGAAATGATCCATATGTAATTATCTATTATGTCTCTGGTTATCTCACATATTCATGTATCATTTTAAATAATTATAAAGATCAATATAATATTTAAAGATCAATATAATTATCCATTTATCCATTTATAAAGACTATTTTGTTTTGTGATCCAATTGTTAAATCTGCAGAGATCAATATAATATATATATATTTTTTTATGATTTGAGTTTTTGAAAACAAAAAGAACATAATTAAACAATTGATTTTTTTGTGTCTTTAATCAAAATAAAAAATGATCCAAAAAACAAAAGATATTCAACTGGAACTTAAATATAAAAATAAAATATAATTTTAAAAATATCATTTCACTAAATTCTCTAAAGATGAAACCATTAGTATGAAATCTAGCACTATAAATTATAATTGATGAGTGAAAACCAAAAAAATATAAGTTATCCTTGGGATTTTAAAAATTATTGAGATTGAAGAATTCATATAATTTTATAAGAAAACTAATTTAGTTTGTCACTTAAAAAGTAATATTTTTTATTTTGAAATATTATGTGTAAGTGTTGAGTTTATATCAACAAACAACCAAATCATGTGAATTTTGATTCAGCCACTTGGTATTCCTTTTATTTTAGGTTATAAAAAATTAAAATATTTATTTATAATTAAAGACATGTAACTCCATTTAACTCAAATGCAACTCCTATCCAATAATTGTACATTAATTCATTCCTCCTACTAACTTATTATCTTTCAAGAGAAATTATTTTTGGTTACATTTTAATATTTTTAATTTATTTTGGTTGGCTAAACTTATATTCATATTTTGGTTGGCTAAATTAATATATTTCTCATGTAAAATTATTGTTTATAATATATTTCTCATTTCAAAGTTTAAAGCAATATATCATATATATAAAAGTAAGGTTTTGGTCTCTCCTTATTGGTTGATTTTCATTTAAAGTTTTCTAATTTTTTTTATTTTTTTATTTGCTTTCTAATTGCTTTAAACAATATTTAAGATTCAATAAACACAATACATTTAACTCACACATTAAAATAAAATTAAAACTGAAAATAAAATAAATTATGCATTAATAATATTCTACCACTCAATTTTATTCAAACACAATAAATTACTATTGTAACTCCATAGTTCTAAATGTAACTTCCATCATTTTTTATCATATAAATAAGCATCCTCTCAATCTATCATTCTCTCATATTGACATTCTTTTACTATCTCATTTTCACATTCTCTCATTCTCTTCTACAGTACCTCAATCATTTTTTATTTTTTTTTGTTATTTTTGATTTCTTATTTTTGTTGTATGGGTTGTAAAAAAAAAATGAAATATCATTGTAAATTGTTAATGCTAAATTTTAATTTTAGGGACTACATGATATATATTTTACATTGTTCTTATTTTAAAAGATTTATCTCCTTGATCTATTTTGGATTATTATCTTATAAGTAATCATTCTCTGTTCCTCTCCCACCAATATCAAATGTTGTTATATCTCATATGTGTTGTAAGAGTTTGATTCTATATTTTAATGTAGAAAGTATTATATATATTTAACATTGTTTTCAATTTTTATTTTATTTATATAAAAAAATATTTCTTTTATATTTCTTGCCTTTCTAATCTATTCATATTTATTTTTAAAATTTGCATAGTTAAATTTAAATTCACATATGTTGGTTTTAACAAAACAATCAACTTTATTTGAGAATTAGATATTCCTATTCATTTTTAAACGATCAATATGTAACATATAAGCATTTTGTCTTGCAATCACAAGTTCCATTTCCATTGCTTAACTCCATGGTTAAACTATAATATATGTTGTCCTATTTGTAGGAATAACAACATACTTATTTAATTTATTTAAAAGAGCAGATGATTAAACGAAATAAACATTTCTCCAAATTTTATAATTCAATCAGTGAGTGTACTTATTACTTTGAAAAACTTTTACATTGAAGTTCATAAAATCATATAAGAAAACTAAAATACTATATCACTTCAAATTTGGAAGGAAACACTTGGTATTCCTTTTTAAAAAAGTTAAGACACATATAAAAATTTATTAATATTTATCAAAAATAACTTCTATCCAATAATTTCATACATTCCTCCTACAAATAAATATATATATATATATATATATGTTCAAGATTGTATTTAAATATTACATAATTTTTTAGTTAGCTAAATTTATAGTCACATATATACAATATATATACATAAGAATTTATATTACTTATTAACACCATAATTTGACCCATTATTTGCTTAACTCAATATTGGTTTCAAAGCCAACTAAAGAAAAACAGAAACGATCTTATTGATATTAGACCAAAACATGGGCATACAAACATAATTACTTACACGGAAGATATTTTTTTTAAAAATAACTTATTATTGCAACATCAACGTATGAAGGGTTTACATAAGCAGTTAATTAGAAAATTTATAATACAATAAATGTATTGGAAACAATATCGGTCAATGATAAGATTGGATCATCAAAAGCAAGAAACAACATCTTCATAATTCATAAAAAATAAACGCCACAATTATACACATCTGAACGAAATGGTATGAACATATAGTGTATAAATAAAAGTGACGGCAAAGCCCGTATATGCCTAATTAAAACGAAATAATACAAAAGAGAAAACGAAAAAGACAAAAAAAAAAACAAGAAAGTGCCAACTACACCACAATCCACGCGTTGCGTGGGGAAGCACCTAGTTACATTAAAACTAAAGTTAAAAAAAAAAAAAAATCTTGCGACATAACGCGGATACCCATCTAGTAATATTTAAAAATCAGTTCGTCTAACCACCACAAGCCATATACAGCAGATCTATGCTTTTCTAGTTTTCTTTCTTGCTTGCTAAGATACTGGGGTGCGGGTTTTGAATCACTAGGTGGTGTTCTTCTATTCACTGACATCATTGTTAGATAAATCTACGTTAGTCATACAAGAATAAACAAATATGGTCAAAATCGAATGAAGAATCATCGGACTACTTACAATGTTTGCGGATTTTGTATGACTGACTTGAAGCTCCACAAGATGAAATCACCAAAGAGAGAACCAACAACAAGGCAATCAACCACAAGCTGCCCTTCATTGCACTTCTACCCTAATTTGTGTTTGTTGGTGTTAGGTTACAAACTTCAACGCATGTACATGTGTATTTATATCACTTCAAATTGTTTGACCAACGAATATACATATCGCTTCAAATTATTATGTGATCGATATGAATATATATCATTTCAAGTTTTAAACGTGAGGATTGAATTGTTAATCATTTCTATCGAGAATTGAGATGACTTTGACTTTGGGAGTTTGAATCATCTAAAAGATACAAAAACAAAAATTCACTTAAGGAGACCAGGTCGTTCTTATGTGTATATATACTGACTCCTTTTTTCCAATAAATTAGCTTATCCACACATAACTCATTTTATAATAAGTAGTTCAGAAATACATATACTGTATTCTAATGCAACCTGTTCTTATATTACATTTGCTGATGGTGGAAAATGAAGTCGATATGACACCAACTTTTGTTTTCATGATTTATCAAAACACAACTTTACATTAGTCAATTGCAACACGTTAATACGTTATCAGTATCTGAATATTGAATCATGACTCGAATGAATAACACATTTAAAAACAAAACAAAAAAGCTCATACACATTTGAAGACTATATAAACTGAGTGTCCGACTCTTCTTGGTATATACACATATTTCCTTTTCACTAACATATTAAATCTATTTTCTTTCATGAGATGCATCCATATAAATATATTTCTAAATTGAACAATGTAAAAACTTTATATCCTATATAAATCACTCATCCCATTTAGAGAACAAAGCCAAATATCGTAGAAATATCTTCAAAGATCGTTGGGGTTACAGTACGGGGTTAACTATGAGATTACCGAATTAACCAGAACACATGTTTGCAAAATCGTAAGATGTTTTGTTCCTATACTCGTTGTAGACTTGTAATATTAGATATATCACCGTAGAAGAAGCATCGAAACATAGGTACACTTATACATGAACGGCCATGAGCTTAGCAAATAGCAATCATCAGAAACGACAAAACAAGAGAGTAAGGAGAAGTAAAGTATTTTTCATTTAGAAGTTCCAAAGTAAATTACTCCATCACTCAAACTTATAGTTCGAAGCCGGGATTGAGTCTACTATTTGTGGTCAGTTATGTAACATAATAATGTTTTTGTTTTTCTTTTTAGCTAGGCTGACTAAAATTCCTGAGTATACCCTATATGATAATTTGATTCTGAATCAATATTAACTCTGGTAACATTCCGAAAAGCCCACCTCACAGAAGCGCCATGGATACACCAGAGGTTTTGCTGGAAGACACTCTTCCTTTGATCAAGCCACAGAACACACCTTGTCTGTAAAAGTAAATGGTCATTCTCAGATTTCACCATATGCATATCTCAAGTCAAATCATATTAAAGATATTAAAACAAACCTTGTACGATGCTGCTGCAGCAAAGGCGATTGTCGTCTATATACGTTGCCTGAACACCAATCATCCAAGACCCTATGGAGGTATCGTCAAACGCATATGTCTTCAATGATCCGCTGCATTTACGTACATGTGAAAGAAAAGAGCATGTGATGAGTGGTAAACCGGATATGAAACAATGACACTCTTCAAGGGAATTTAAGATTGTGAGCCCAACCTGTTTATGTTTATATATTGAGCCAAATTCTTAGATAGTATTAACAGTGAACCAGCTGCATGACGAAAGTACCTAAATGTAATGAAGGAATAATAATGTGTTACAGCACGATATCAAAGAATATTTTGATTTCACATAAGATCCTTTTAAGTATATAACATTTGCTATCACTTACGATTTTTGATCTCCAAATTTCCACCATTCTGGCTCATACCATTGGTCTCCCCTGAACACAAAGACCCATTGTAGATGGATTACTTAGTTTGCATATGTTGTCAATGAAAGGAAAATCTAAGAAAGATGAGTATGATACGAACTCTTCAGAAACCACTTCCCCAGACTTCATACACCCCATGTAACCATTATCTTGACCACGTCGACTTTCAAGTAGGCTGATCAACCCCTCTACCATATTTAAAAACAATTATCACACAAGTAAAATTGTTGGTATGGGGATTGTAACCAAGATAATTCAGCATGAATTGCTGCTAATGCATGAGAAGACAAAACATAATTTCACAAGTATTAATTTACCAAGATCTAGGTCAATATTGTCATCAACTTTGATGTAAAACTCTGCATCCCAGTTTTGAACAGCAGCACTGAAGAAGAACTTTACTTTCTTGGATAACTCTTCTTGAGCCTCTTCATGATTATCCTAATAAACCAGTAATGCCAGAACCCACAAGTAAAATCCACACCAGTAAGCAAAAACTAACATAATACAATCAAGCATGAAACCAAAAGATGCTTAATGCTTTTCATATATCATTTTACTTACAAGAATCAAAAAATCTTTTTTTACTTGATTTTCCTCGTCAATTTTTCGATCTAAGCTATCACCTCGATTTGGACTGAATTCTTAAAACATTAACATTAGTATTATAGTCCATTTACTGATAAGGAGCAGGAAAAGATGAAAATAAACAAAGATATAGTTAGTGGAAAGAAACCTTCGACCAATCACAAAACGAACGACAATTCCTCTCTCTTCAAGTTTCCTCAAAGCATCACCTTTAGAACAAAAAAAACAGTCAGTAATCATAATACCCCAAATGGTATAAAAATGACAAAAACAGTTTCTCGATGAATCTACCTTGTGGCATCCAAGATCCTCTAAATGAATTACGCCTCAGATGACTTCCAAAACCTGAATACACTCCAATCACAGCAAGCAATTTCTTCCCTGAAGACGAACCACTTTTCGAGTTTTTCAGATAGCCTTGACTCTTTGCAAGAGCCAAATCCATTTCAGTTTCAACAATTTTTCTCTCAAGATCTCTGATATCATCATCATCAAGTACACAACAATCATGTTATCACAAGCACAACGGGAAAAACACATTGCAACCACACAAAAAAAAAGAACCAAAACTTACTTGCATCCTAGGAGCATCAACTTGTCATCCACCGTAAGAACCTTAGGCTTCTACAACCTCCAAAGAAGATTATCACTTTAATTATCTATTTTACGAAACAAACAAACGTTTCAAGAGAGCATTAAGAATAGCACAAACCTGATCATAACTCGTCTTAAGAATATTATTGAGTACCACTCTATTCTCTGCATCTTGCCATAACCTAACCACATAAGAAACCAGTTCAATCACGGCAGAATCGAATCCGAAGAACAAATCTAGAGTGAGATTCTATTCTATTCTATGAATCCATCGAATCAACTAAACAAGGCAAAGAAAAAGGTACCGGCCAGCGACGTAGAGCCAAGCGAGGCAAGAGAAGAAAGCCATGATAACTGAAGGCTTGGAAGAACTCTGAGAAGACTTGGAGGACCTCCCTCGTCGTTCTGATTTAGACGGAGCCGTCGTCGTTGGTAAGCTCTCCATCTCAATCCACGATCAGAGAGAGGAATGAGATAGAGAGATTCAAAATCAGAGAATCGAAGTGAAGAAGAAGAAGAAGAAGAAGAAGGAGGAGCTATGAATGCGTCTTCTTCGGTTTCTGTGTTGTTTTGCTTTTGCTTCAGAGATCGGTTACTCTATTGGCTTCAGAGTTCATCATAGATAGACTCATAGGGGGAACTGAAATTGAGATTTTCTGCCAAAAATATTTATTTTATTTCTTTTTACGAGACCCGCTCCTTAGCCCAGAAGGTTAGGTTTTGGTCGGGCTAGTCTTGCCAAACACTGGTTAAGTCAACGCAAAATTTTGAAAATCAGAACATTTTTACATCAAGTAAAAATAAGTCAGCTAGAGAGTGTTTTCAAGTATACGTAGAAGTGTTTTCAAGTATACAACAAGCTAAGATAGAGTATTTCATCATTTTAACAAACAAGGGAGACATTTCTTTCTCTCCTCCTTTCGTGATACATCCATTTTCCCAATCCGAGGGAACTTCTTAGCGGCTAGCCCCAGCGCCTGGCAACAAGCTCGTTAGCGAAGGCACACCTTGTCTCCTCATTTCCTCTTGTGCTTGCTTCATCTCCTCTGGATCTGTTTTTTTATGACACAAATTTAGGTGTGCTTAACTTACAATGTAACAAATATTTCATGAGCGTTAAGAGCTCCAAGAATCAGAGACAAGAGATCAAGAACATCCATTGTGCACATTTGTATTCTATACAGGCAGAGCTCAGAAGATGAATGTGTTGGCTTATTGCTAGTTATGTAGTTGCAGAATGTTAGCATACAAGTCGAGGGTAATAGAAGCGTACCTATGTTTTCCATCAGTTTGGGCATTAGGAACACAACCACGACCATGAATCCCACCATGAGACCCATTGGACTTTTCACGATGTTCATAACGTTGAAAGGCTCTCGAATCTGTAGTATTTTTTACAGAATCAAGTAAGAAAAACAAAAAGCTTGGGCAAAATTCAATAATGACAAGATTCATGTGAAGTATCATCACCTCGTAGTATTGCTCTTCCTTCAATGGCTCCAAAACCATCTCAGTAAGACTCCGCCTGGTTTCTGTTAGTGTTGCTTGAACCTTGCCACGATGCCGAGCACTAACATCTACTCGTACCTAGTTTTTGTTAACCATAGTTACATTAGAACTAGGTTCTTACAAAGCTATTTTTGGAAACCATAAAACATAACAAAACAAAACAAAATAGCTTACAGGAGAAAAGAAGTAGCCCATTGCCGACACTTCAATCAAATGAGTCCCAGCAGGAACTTTGTGACTTTACAAACCGGTTAGTTAAGGGCAGCAAAAAATTTAAGAATCATATTCATTACTCTTCTTTTGGTGACACCATACAGTATTTACTCACAGTATACTCAAAAGAAACTTTTGTAACTGAAGGATCAAAAAGGATACAAAGTAAAATATCCATCAGGCCTGAGAAACGTAATCTTGTGCCCTCCATTGAGTAAAACTTTGACATTTGAGAACTTTGCTGTCTGTCCAATAACGTTGCCTACGAAATAACATATAGATCAGTTCCATGAATTCTCATGTATCATACATTAAGAATGATAAACACAAAACAGTATCATTCAAATCATCAAAACATATTACTCAGAATTCTTAAGCAAAACACACTTACTTCAGGCACAGTTGTATTAAAGAGATGATTTTTACCACATACCATTTCATATACTAGGAACAAATCAAACTACTGTAAGGTAATATATGAAAAAACATTCAGAGAATTGCTCCTACCTAACCTATGCTGATACAATTCAAGCTTCAATTAAAAGATCACTGGAAAAAAGTTAATACAATCATTCGTAGCACCACACGGGAAGAACGTAAATTATAAGGTCTAGAGATTTGATTATAAGCTCTAGAGGATCCAATTAACTCAAAACGCAGTCGAATAACCAACCAGTAAGCTAGGAGAAAAAAAATAGCAGTAATGGTGTAATCAGAAACCTACTTGGTGGAATCTTCACTCTACCAGTAATGGTATAACTATCCTCAGACCTGCACAACAATAATAAACCACACAAAGAGCACATAAGAAGGAAGTAACCAATAATGATCTTGGAGAAAAACAACAAATTGAAATCAGACGCCGCACAAATCATCAATAGAAGAACCCTAAAAAGAACTAAGGCTAAAACGAGATAAAATTGAGATGATGTTCCCAGAGAAAGATTCATTACCCAGAAGTGCATGTGAGAGTTGAAGCAAAGAAGATGAAGCAAATCTGTAAACCGATGAAAGCGAGAACGGGACTGGATCTGATGATCTGCGTCATCGCCGTCGTACGCAGATCGACCAGAGTTCCTAAGTGATGAAGTCTAATATTTAGTCTTCCAAACTGAGACCTTCTGAATGGCTGAGAAGGTTATATCATTTTATTTATTTTACTTTTGTTTTGGCGAAAAATTGAGTTAAACCGGAAATTATATACACAGATTCAATTATGGGAACGGTTTGAGTTTGTGAAAATGTTGACAGTTACGAGGATTCAAGTAGCAAAAATGTTCAATTTAATATTTTCAACTTAGCAACCATTGGCAGTCACAAAATTAGATCAAATATTATTCAACAGGTTCATTTCCAAAATAGTAGTTGAATAAGTTAAACATTTTTGGGATACGATTAGTTTATTTTTTCAACTTTTTAAGTTGAATAATTTTTTTTCAAATTCTTCAATCTCTTCCATTCAAACAGTGAAATTTGGTTGAATTATTTTTTCAACTCTTTCAATTTTTTTCAATTGTGCAACCATTTTGCACCCTTTATTTTGTTAGGTTTTTAGTGTTATTTTGCAGTTAATCACCAGAATCCAAAAATGAATTGAATTAAATTCAATTAAGCTAAACTCTAACTAATTAATTATAATTAAAATTTAAATCAACTAAATTATTAAAATTTAAATCAACTAAATAATTAAAATTTAACTAAAAATAGTAGAAGAACCTATTATTAAGTAATTTTTTTTTCATAGATGTAACTTATTTTCTAATTAAAATTTTTATTAGTAAATAAAAATATTCACAAATGAATAATTTCAACATTTTCATATATAAAGACGGTCCAATGAACAACACGACGATTTATCACGACGACATACCATAAAATCTGTTAGACGAACAAGATGTCAGTGTCGTTGTCCACTTAACTAACAAAACTCCAAAGTAATTTTTCTGAAAAAATAAAAGAGTACATAAGTGTTTTAGTTTATAGTTTTATAATTTTTTTAACTATAATAGATTCATTATCAAAACAAAAATGAATAGCTTAATATCTTAACTGTGGTAGTTAGTAATTATTTAAAATTGAATAACAATATGTCAAAAATTAAACTATTATCAACAAAGCTTAAAAGAAAAAAAGAAAAAAAAAAAATATTAGCCAGCAAAAAAACAATACTATAAGATAAGTAAAACTTAATGGGCTAAGTTAATATCGGCCCATTTGAACAATTCTCAAACGTGCACAAGTGATCGTCTTTTCCATTATTTAGCATTAGGGCTTATTAAAAAACTCATATTCTAAACCTTAGCCGTCGAATCACGACCCACGATTCCGATTACAGAACACTATCACACTTCCAACTCAAAAGACCAATCCATTTCTCCCTGAAATGGCGGCGGCGGCGGCGGCTCTGCAGTCTAATATCAGACCGGTCAAGGTTCCGGCTACGTTTAGAGCTAACTCCAAACAATCTCCCTTTAGAGTAAGATGCGCTGTTGCTTCTTCTGGGAATAAACGATACAACATCACTCTCCTTCCCGGTGACGGCATCGGTCCTGAGGTTGTCTCTATTGCCAAAAATGTGCTTCGCCAAGCTGGATCTTTCGAAGGTTCTCTCACTCTCTCTTGTTTAATCAAAGGGGAGTGTTGTTTTCTACGACATTGATTTGACTTTTGTGCTCTGTATCAGGAGTTGAATTTAGCTTTCGAGAGATGCCCATTGGAGGAGCTGCTTTGGATTTGGTTGGAGTTCCCTTGCCGGAGGAGACCATCTCTGCTGCAAAAGAATCAGATGCAGTGCTTCTTGGAGCCATTGGAGGGTCTCTCTTCTCTCTCTCTATTGTCCCACAAACTCACTCTTGTTTGCCTCTTTCTCTTTTTTAATTTTCGTGTAATTTGTAAAAAGGTACAAATGGGATAACAATGAAAAACATCTGAGGCCTGAGAAGGGTTTACTTCAGCTTCGTGCAGCTCTCAAAGTCTTTGCAAATCTGAGACCTGCTACTGTTCTCTCACAGGTAATAACCCCATCCTCCTCAGAATGCTTGCCTGAATTATTTGTTTCTTGTGTGTGGAAGTCACTCAAATTTATTGCTTTTTGTACAGTTAGTGGATGCTTCCACCTTGAAGAGAGAGGTAGCTGAAGGTGTTGATCTAATGGTTGTTAGGGAGCTTACAGGAGGTCAGTTCAATTTAGTGTATTAGAGCTTATTGTTAGTTTTAGTGGTGGGACAATATCTTTAAATATTCTGCCTTATGGAAAAAGGTATTTACTTTGGAGAGCCAAGGGGCATTAAGACCAATGAAAATGGTGAGGAAGTTGGGTTTAATACTGAGGTTTATGCTGCTCACGAGGTACTCTATTGAGATAAAGATTCCAGTGGACTAGTTGTTAAGTACTACAGAAATATCTAATGAAGCATTTCTTATGTTGTCTCAGATTGATAGAATTGCTCGTGTTGCCTTCGAGACTGCTCGGAAACGGCGTGGCAAGCTTTGTTCAGTCGACAAAGCTAATGTCTTGGAAGTACGGTTGATCTTTTGACTTGTTTTCATGTGGAACGCATTTAACACTGAAGCTAATGCAATTTTTCATCTATGCAGGCCTCAATTTTATGGAGGAAACGAGTAACAGCATTAGCCTCTGAATATCCTGATGTTGAGCTGTCACATATGTATGTTGACAATGCCGCGATGCAGCTTGTTCGTGACCCAAAACAGGTACGCGTATTTGCCAAAATGGTCAGGCTTGATAGCACATATTTATGTGGGACGAGTGTAAATCCTTACAACGTTTTGATCATTTTATAAATAAATGCAGTTTGACACCATCGTCACAAACAACATTTTTGGTGATATATTATCCGATGAAGCTTCAATGATCACAGGAAGCATTGGAATGCTGCCATCTGCTAGTCTCAGTGATTCGGTATGATAGAAAACAATAATCTGATCTTTTGAGTATGTAGCAGTATGATCTTAGTCTGAACATAATAAACCTGTCATGTTTAATACAGGGACCTGGACTCTTTGAACCAATACATGGTTCTGCACCTGATATTGCTGGACAGGTTCTAACTCTATACTTTAGAAACAAACTCTGCAAAACTACTTTGTATGACAAAAATAAAGAGCACAATTTGTCTATTCTTTGAATTATCAGGATAAGGCAAACCCATTGGCAACAATTCTCAGTGCTGCAATGCTTCTGAAATACGGACTTGGAGAAGAAAAGGCAGCCAAGAGAATTGAAGACGCAGTTTTGGTTGCTCTGAACAACGGATTCAGAACTGGAGACATTTACTCCGCAGGAACTGTATGTCTCTTTATAACATGGTTACTTTTCCTTAGAAACTTCCCTAGTTAGTGTTAGCAGGCAACAACAAATAGTACTAATGTTTTTTTGTCTTTTTGAATGTGTGATCAGAAACTGGTTGGCTGCAAGGAGATGGGAGAGGAGGTTCTGAAGTCAGTGGACTCCCAAGTTCCAGCTTCTGTTTAATCTTTCATCTGTAGAAACAGTTCGTTATCTTTGGAGAGATTGTTTATTTCCAACAATAAATGTTGTAGGCAAAAAGACCATCACAGCCGAATTTCATGTTTAAAATGTGAATTTTATTAGAGGGACTTATTTGATCGCATTGAAACTTTGGTGTTTTCTCCGGGTAATATATATCCTAGTGAAGTTAGTGACGTGTCACAGTATCATTGGATACTCCTATAATACTAGATTATACTGTAATGTTTTTAAACCATGAAACTAAATAACGAAATATGTATACATATAGATATACATATAGATATACTCCCTCTATTTCATATTAATTGTCGTTTTAGGATTTTTCACACATATTAAGAAAATCATTACATTTTCTATTTTACTTTTTATTAATATATTATACAATTTTTTCTATTGGTCAATACATTAAATCAGTATGGATAAAATTGAAAAATTTACCAAACATCTACATTAGAAATACAAAATGACATTTATTAAATAACATTTAATATGAAACGGAGGGAGTATAAAATAATATTTGAGTACACTACCTATTTATCTTGTGTAAACGGAAGAGAGAGTTTCTGAGAGTTCCTATAAGCTTTGCTAAAGGTTTTTGTATCTGTAATTTTTATGTGATCTGTTCGTGGAGAAGGAGATCTGAGCTTGAGTGACATTGTGAGGTTGTTGTGGGACTTGGATCTTGTTGTTTTTTCATTCCACCAGACCTTCCAACATTAGAAGAAAAGAATCAATTTGCTAAGAAAATTTACAATAGATGCATATGTTAGTAAATAAATTTACGAGGGAGTGCGATAGAATATTGGTAAATAAATTAATTTTCTCGCAAACTAAGAGCAAGCAAGGGATTTGCGATAGAATGACAGAGCCATCACAACTTTATTGCAAAAAAAAAAAAAAAGTACTTATAAGTTTTTAATCGAATTTATTTTCAATTACATTTGAGTGTTTGTAAAGTTCATCAAATCCTTCTCTGATTTCGTCCAGTTTCACATCTTAAACTCCTTGAGGTACCCCTACCTCTTGATTACAATATGAACATTACTATAATTTTTTCAAAAACTTTAACTAATTTGGAAAGTATCATTTTCCATATATTTTAACTAATTTAGAATTGTTATCTTTGAAATATTGTGTTTATTATAGTACGTATAAAGATTTATACTACAAAGTCAAAGTTAATGCATACTTATTCAATTCATTTCCAAGAGACAACCACATCCTAATTCATTTTTACAATAAATTTGGTAGGTTTGAATAGAATTTTGTATATTTGACTAAGATTTCAGAACAATAAATTTGGTACGTTTGAATAGAATTTTATATATTTGACTAAGATTTCAGAATTTGACAATATAAGTAGCTTCAAATCTCTATACCTATTCCAAAATCAACCAAATAAACAATATTTAAAAAAACGAAAAATAGAGGGATGGATATTCGGAGATCTCAATATCCTTTCATTGCAGTTTCTATCATTCTACTGTTCTTGATCACAGGTTTGTCAACTACATAAATAAGACTAATGCATCATAATATATATACTATGATTATTTTTTTTTTCAACCAAACATTAATTAAATATACTACAATTATTAATAGTTAAAGTTTCAAAATTTTGAAGAACATAAAGAATGTTATTCTCTTCCCACAAAGACACAAAAGTTCTTGCTCATATTTTTTTCTGTTAACTAAACATTACTAAAATATCACTCCATGATTGGTAGCTCAAGCAATAATTAATAGATATATATATATATATATATAATGAGTATACAATTACTTTAAATTAATTTAAATATATATATATATATATATTTAAATATGTATACATTTAAATGAGTATACAATATATATATATATATTAATTTAAATTTACTAGGTTCATAGTATACAATTACTTTTAAGAAATATAGTAATAACGCATTATAATGATTGTATGCTAATTTATTTACAGGATCAGAAGCAAGGTCAGTAAATGATGAATTTTGTCCAGGGGTATGTTCACATGGACTTAAGCCAGACTGCAACACATTGTGCCGTACTAGCTACGGATTCTCGGGGGGCTATTGTAAAGGAATACAATGTTGTTGCAAGCTACATTCTCAAATATCCCAACTCCATGATTGATATTTTATATTTCTGAATAAACACATAAAAATGATTCAAGTTTTTTAGCTCTCATATAAAACAACTTATATATTTAATAAAAGTTTATCTATTTTCCTAAAAATGTTGACTAAGCAACAATCATGTATTGTTTGAAATTTTGCATTTTTTGCTAATAGAAAAAAATAAGTTTTTTTTAAGGCAAACAAATTTTGGGTTCACCCCTAAGGGTGAACTTCTTTATTCACTTTCTTATAAAATAAGAAAACAAATTTGTATATATTATTGTAAAATAAAAAAACCTAAACCGCTCTTTTATAAACAAAACGATATGTAATTTCATTCTAATTGTAAAATCTAAACCTTAACCATCTCATTTGTAAACTCAAACCGAGATATAATTTCGTTCTAATTATAAAATCTAAACTATGTGAAGTAACCTTAGTGCAGTGGCAGAAGGTAAGTCCATTTGTAGAAGGCACCATCACACCCGGGATCGAGTCCCGGCTCCTACGAATGTAGGAATTTGGCTAATGGGCCGGCCAGTTGTGGTCCAATGGTTGATAAAAAAAATCTAAACTATAACCACCTCATTTGTAAACCCAAATCGACATATAATTTTCTTCTAATTGTAAAATCTAAACCCTAACCACCTCATTTTTAAAACCCAAATTAACATATAATTTTATTGTAATAGTAAAATCTAAACTTTAACCACCTCATTTGTAAACTCAAACCGACATATAAATTCATTTTAATTGTAAAATCTAAACTCTAATCACATTATTGTAAATCTAAACCGACATATAATTTCGTTTTAATTGTTAAATCTAAACTCTAATTCTCATTTATAAACCCAAATCGATATATAATCTTGTTTAATTGTAAATCTAAACCAAGCAAATATTTAACTTTTCTTAATTAAAAGTATACCGAATTTGATACCTTAATTTTTTTTTGTATTTTAATCTAATTTTGATTTATTTTTTAAATAAAATATTATATAGAAAAATTTGATTGGTTGAGAGGGGAGGAGATACCTAAATATTTTCCCAAATTAAAGTTATCTATCTTGATGCTTGGAAATATTTTTCCCAAATTAAAGATACTTAAGTATTTTTCGCAATTTATAAAGTCAAATCTCAAACTAGACAACATTTCACTATAATTGGAAAATACAGTAAAATATTCTATTTACAGTTGGATTAGAAAATACAAGACAATTTTTGAGAAATGTATGTGTAGTGTCCATTTTGGAAAATATTATTTTTAGTTGTTCATTTTCAAAAATATCCCTCATTAAATTTAAAAGTGTTTAAAGCTTTATTAGGTTTAGAAGGTATAACGACCCGACCACCACCTTTTAATGGGTTTCATGTCCACACACAGACCATGGACACACCTTCCTTAGTGTGCCTCACATTCTCTCACTAGGCCCGTAAGCCTACCATATCTGACGGTTGGTTTGTTACGTCGGAGGTTTTAAAGAATTGTTACCGTCTCTACAAATCACCACATGATATTTCTCTTTGTTTTGTTCTTACTCGCACAGTTCCGACAATTACTTTCCGGAAAGTCATTCATCCTGAGAATACTCCAGCATAAACACGCTTAACTGTGGAGTTCTCTGAGAACTCTTGACCGAAAAGATAAGTGCACTTTGGTGATACAGGTGGTCAAATCAATTCTTTTAAATCTCTGCTCAAGTCTCTGAAACCGGAGTGTCACACTTCACTATTTGAAAACTCAATCCAAGCTTTTTGTAAAGTTTTATAAGGTTTTAAAAGGTATTTGAAGATGTTTTACAAGGTTTTTATAAAGTTTTTAAAAAGTATTTATACATTATATATAAGATATTTATAAGAATTTTTATACGAATTAAGGTAGCTTGTGTATGCTTTTCTAAAGTTACAACACTTATTTTGAGTATATCTCAAATTTTTAAAAGCATTATCGATAAAATTTAAACGGGGTCTTTTTAAAAAATAGTATGGATAAAGGGACAGTTTTAAAATTTAGGTGAAAGGGTTGGTAACTTATTGTTGGAGAAAACTTTGCATACAAAAAGTTTAATTCTTTAGAAAACTACAGAAGCTTTTTCGTTTTACCTAAAATCCTACTTTCCCCTTTTAAACTGATCTATAACCGATAATCATTTAATCTGGTTTTATTTGATCTGAATTTAACCAAGATTGGACACAATTTTTTTTTTTTTTTCAAAAAAGACAAATAGCCATCCTTCTTGTTCGAAGAAAAAAAATATTACTGTTTCTTCGAAGAATGAATGAATACTTTTTTTCATTTTTCTAGTTTCAATATTTTTGGGTCAAACCAGTTAAAATCTGGTAAAAAAAAAAAGTTAAATTCAGAACAAATAAAACCGAATTAAATGATTATTAGTTAACGGTTCAATTGGAAAAGTTGGATTTTATATAAAATGAAAACTTTGTGTAGTTATACTAAATAAAAGTAGGAGCTATAAGCTTCTAAGGCTGTACACATAGGATTTTAAACATCCAATAGGGATTCGACATGTCATTAATTAACATTTTCTAAATTTCCAGAATTTTCTATATTAAGAATTATTTTAAACAACCTATCAGGGTAGGCCTGGGCATTCGGGTACCCGTTCGGGTTCGGTTCGGGTATTTCGGGTTTTCGGGTTTTCGGGTTTAGAGGTATAGGACCCGTTCGGGTATTTTTAGATTTCGGGTTCGGATCGGATTCGGTTCGGGTATTTTGGGTTCGGATTCGGATTACCCAAAGTTCACAAAACTCAAAATTTTAGTATCTAAGTTAGTCTAAATTATTCAATAATACGCAATATATCTAAAAATTTAGAGTATTTTCTATCCAAATTTACTAATAAACAGTTTAAATACTTCAAATTGTCGAAAATATCTAAAAATCTGAATATTTTGAACACTTATATTATTAAAATTATAAATATTACTAATATATTACTACTATATATTAATAATGTTGGTATATTCGGATACCCGTTCGGATTTCGGTTCGGATCGGGTTCGGATTCGGGTTTTCGGATTTAGAGATTTAGAACCCGTTCGGATATTTTACAATTTCGGATACGGATTCGGATCGGATTTTTTGGATCGGGTTCGGATCGGATATTCGGATCCGGGTATTTTGCCCAGGCCTACTATCAGGGTTTGACATGTCATTCATTAACATATTCTAAATTTCCAGAATTTTAAATTTATGGAAATAAAATAACTATGTACAACGTCCCACATCGGCTAGAATTTTGTTAGACAGTGGTTTATAACCAGTATAAATAAGATTAATATGCTTCCAACAACGGATGAGCAGGAAAACTTGATTTATCAGGCGTCCAAGTTTTAAAGTTTTATTCGATTTGATCCATTTTTTTATTTGATCAAATTAAAACTTTAAAAAGTTTCAAAAAAAAAAATATGATATTTACAAATTTTAAAAGTTTAAATATTATTGATATTGAAACTTTTAAAAGTTCTTAACTTTTAAAAATATTAATATTATAAATTTTAAATTTAAATACTTTAAAATATTATAAATATTGGAACTTTTTAAAAAGGTTCAAATATTATATTTCAAAACCTTTAAAAGTTTAAAGTATTATAAATATTGAAATTTCTAAAAGTCTTAGCTTTAGAAAGGTTTCAAAATATTATAATTTATAAATTTTAAAAGTTTAAAATATTATAAATATTGAAACTTTTAAAAGGTTCAAATATTAAAAATATTTAAACTTCACAGAATATTTTAAAATACTACAATTACTTATCTTCCATAGAAATTTTAAAATATAATATATATATTAATAAAAAGTTAAAGCTATAAACTCCTAAAGGTGTCAATATAGGATTTAAAACAACCAATAAGAATTAGATATTTAACTAATTAACATTTATGGAAATATAGTAGTAATCTATATTATTAAGATGTTTTAGAAAAAAAGTAAAAGTAAAATCAATATAAATAAAAGAAATATGTAGAAGGATTTTGGTTTTAGAAGTTTCAATATATGTGGATCTAAAACCGAATAAGTATATGGATGAAATTATCAATAATTGGGTGCACGTGTTGACTATTATGGTCTTTATGAATTGCACAAATTTTATGAGAAAATAAATGATTTTGGCCTTGGATTTTGATAGGTTAATAAGTTGTGTGGTAGTATAAAAAAAGTTTTTCAATGGAAGAATGTGAAGAAGTTGACAAAGAAGAAGAAGAGTATAACGAAGAACCCGACGGTAAAATAACGATGACAATTACCATAAAATTTGACCATGAAAATGACAAGAAAGAATATGAAAAAAATATTGAATAAAAAAACATGAAAACATAGATGGTAGCAATCAATTAAATATGAAAACAAGATAAATTCATGATTATAAAATTGTTTCGTTTTGGATGATCAAAGAAATGGTTTAGGATATGTGAGGTCACCAGTTTGATCCGCCTCACCGGGACGTCGAGTTAGATTCATGATTTTTTTTTTATCATATCTGATTTATAACACAACTGATATTTATATTTTTCAAAATTGTGTATCTGAAATTTATTTTTTTCCTTAATAGTTAATACTAATTAGAATTTTTATAAAATAATATTTCACAAAAGTCATCAATAATATATAATTTTCATCAAAACATATCAAATAAACCCACGCGTAGCGTGGGTTTAAAACCTAGTTTTCTAAAGAATTAAACTTTTTGTGGTGATATATTAAGAGGCAAAAAGTTTACATATAAAATTTGAGAAAACAAATATGTACATGTAGGAAATAAATTAGAAAATAAAAATACAAATACATTAAAATATATTCTATGGTAACTGGTAAGCATACAAATCCTGGAATAGAAAATAAAAATACATTAAAATTAGAGTTCAAAATACTACTAATGAATAATGATGATTGGCTTTGTGATTTCTTATGGGGCACAAACAAATATATTCTATGGTAACTGGTAAGCATACAAACCCTGACCGAAATCTACCAGTTCTGGATATATAAGTCATTTTCTCATAAAAAGGTGTTAGTTCTCTCTAACTAAGCATATCTTAATAATTGCTAGTCTGCAAATTCAAACTTTAGAAAGTGTTTAGTGATCTACCAAATAAAAAACCTTTCCTGTCAGTGCAATCCTCCCAAGCTTAGCTTATACCCGAATTCTGAGAGACATGAGCCAAAAAAAAAAAACAAAGAGAAGCACAAGGCTCTTTGCAACTGTTGATTCCATCGGCAAAACAGCTTTTTTTTTTCTTTCACAGTGAAATTTGTGCATACGTATCCCATCCCTCTATTTTTTATTAATCTTCTACTTTGAGCCACAGCCAAAATAAGACCCCCGGAAAATCTCAGAGAAAAATAAATATATAAGGAAAATTAAACATTGATGATGTTGATTGATTGATTTTACCTCAAAAACAAACTCAAGAGGCCATCATACTTTTGTCGTAGTCTTCCTATGGAAAAAAGACGTATTTTTTTTTTTAAGTGTGGTGGCTAAACCAAGGCCTGACGGAACCGTTGATATGGCCGTTTGAGTGAACCCCTGAACCATTAGGAATAAGCTGAGGTGGCAAACCGATCGCCATTGGAGGAAGCTGAGGCGGTGTAGTCGGGTAAAGTGTGTGACCCTGAGGGAGACCATGTGATAAAGTGTGTCCCTTACGTTGTTGAAGGGCATGTATCTGTCTTAGCCCTTCCTCATGGATCCGAGCTATTGTGTCCAGTTCCTTCATCGATAGAGACTCTAAATTGGCACCGTACAGTGGCGCATGTCTTGATATCTCTTCTCGAAGTGAGGATTCTAGTGTGTGGATGTATTGCTGTTGAAAAGTATCATCACATCAGAGGAGATTTAAGTGAGCTCTAAAACGAGAAACGCAGAAATAGAAAACATATATCTGTTCTGTCTCTATCAAACCTGGCAAGCTTGGAGTTTGGATTCCATTCCATCAATGTAAGCTTCACACCGAGCAATCTGATCTTCTTTCTCTCGTTTCTCTTCTTTTGTCTGCCCTACTGTCTGTGTCAGTTGCCTTATTTGATCCTCAAGTGACTTGCGCAAGTCCTCACGAGTTACATTTTCAGTAGCATACCGTTTCAACTCTTCTTCAAATCTTTTCCGAGCTGCCTCTGTTACCTTTAGCTTCTCAGTTAGAGCACTTTTCTCTTTTCCTACCTTCTGTATTTTTAACAAAGAAAATGGCATCACTTGTTAAGTGAGATATACAATTGCTGTAGTTATAAAATATCTGATCATTATTCATTTTCTGCAACCATATTCTCCACATTTTATTTCAAGTCCGTACCTTAAGTTCATCACGCTTTCGAGTTTTTAGCAAAGCAAGTTGCGTCTCTGCTTCGTGAAGGCGATCCAAAAGAGTTTTCTTCTCAGACGAGAGCTTATCTATCTCATCTTGACGTTCTGATCGGATCCATTCCAGCTGACTCTCTACATCCCGAAACTGTTCTACCAGATCCTTCTTTTCTCTAGCAAAGCGGTCAATCTCAGCTTTCATTTCAGACTGCCATTTGATACACAGTATTAGTAAGCTGTATGATCACAGAATGCCAAACACTTCCAGCATCATCACACTCTCACAGCAGACAAAATGAAGTAAGTACATACCTTAAGACGGGTGTTTGCAGCCTCAGATTCACTTAATTTTTGTGTGATGCTAGATTTCTCCTTCATCATAGATTGAATCTCCGTCTTCTTTTCTTCCTTCAACCGGACAAGCTCTTCCTTGTTTGCACGCAATTGATGCCACAGGGCTGCCCTGTCAATATTTGCATGTTCCACAGCCTTTTTCAGCATGGCTAAAACGGGTCTAGCAACCTCTTGCTCCTGAAAAATCAGAATAGCTAGAATCTCCAAGTCTAAGTCTAAATCGTGGCTGCTACTCGTAGGGCTGGTGAATCTATCTACAAGTCTCCTTAGCATTTGAACCCTAAAGGGCTGATCCGGAAACCATTTGAATAATATTGTGTATAGCATTTTCACAAATCCCCTCACTTGAGGATCTCTAGAATGAGTTAATGTCTCAGCAAGATTAAGGATTGTCCTGAAATCAATCCCTCCAGTGGCTGGTTGCTCACTAGCCTCTCCCTCCAATACAGGATCTTGATGCTTAAAAGAAGCTTCCCCACTTGTAGCATTCTGAACTGGGCCCTCAACACGTTGTTTTTCAAGGACCATGGCAACAGCCTGGGCAACAATGGCTCCACGAGCAACAGCTCTTTCGAGCGTTTGAGATGCCTCTTCAGCTAGGCTCGATATGGACAACATTTCCAGCAGAATGTAGACATCAAAAAACTGCCTATTTGCATAGAATTCATGTTCATCCATCAAATCCGCCATTTCGGAGGCAGTCTCATTTTCGCCAATCAGAAATGGCCCGCAGGGTAATGTTGCAAAATTGCCAACTGGACTGTCGTCAGTATTGATGTCCCGAAGTATCATTTCAGCAATATCAGGCCAACTGTGTACAGTTTTACTTAAATAGTCAAGGACGCAAAGAGACACATCAGCACCCAGATTTTTGAGCCGTTCACGCACTGCACTTACCTGTTTAAGGAAAATATAAGGTTAGCCGAGATTAGGAAAATATTTACTCACAACAAAGAAGAAAAACTGAGACATGAATGCTTACGGCTTCAGGTAGGTGTTGGCACTGGGAGGCAGTCTTAAATGTAAAATGAATGCCCGCCACAAGCGTTTCCTCATTTGAGTCATTCAGAAGCTCAAATGACTGAATAAGTAAGTGCTCCCACACTTCACTGTCACATTCTAACTGGGTAAGAGCATTGTATACCTGTTCCAAAGAAAAGCGTCAGATGGAGGAGATGTTCAAACATCTGGATCATGATAAGAACTTACACTCTCTCATGCATTCCTCTAGGCCTCCAACATACAAAAAAAGAGTACAACAAGGGAAAGAAAGGCTATAGAGAGACTACGTACTGGTTCACGCAACGCTGGTTCAGCTTCAGGCTTTTGAAGCCGTTCAATAAGTGCATACGCAGCCAGTGGGTGCTCTGAATGCTCAACCAATTTTGGAACCAGACTAACTAAATCTGGTTGCAAATGTTTGGGCGCTCTGTCTAAAACAAGAGCAATCTTTTGAGCAGAGTTTGGTCGTCGTCTAGGCTCTGGACAACCTTGTGGAACAGCCGCATCAAGGGTTTTAAGTGAATTCACAATCAATCCCAATAGCTCCTCAGACTGTTCCGGCCATTTGGTCTAAAGACCAAAAATATTTACAGATGGTCAGAAAAACAATAGAGCAAAAAAAAAAAAATAGAGCTGCTAGATAGATTTCAGCAGTATGAGAGCCCCACCTTTGATTGGAGTGAAGCATCAGAAGACTGCCCAGCAGATATATTAGGAGGTGAAGTAGGCTCTATTGCAAGGGCTTTCTCAAGCATATCGATTCCATTCATATCTGAGCTTGGTACAGCTGAGGTACTGAGAGTAGCATCTGTATCAGATTTGAATCTCTCGTCAACAAGATGTTGTGAAGGTTCTGCTGCTCCATTTTCCCTCGTTGACTCCGATGAAGTTGCAGCCATGCAACCATTTGTCTTTGGGGGCAATAAAGACGACTCAGAGTGAGAGCCTTCCTCTGAAGGTTGGCAACACTCTACCATAATATCTAGAAGTAAATCAATAATTGCTTGCTGTAGAACTTTAACACCCATCAGCAAATTCATCAGGCTGGGTGAAGATTCCTCACTCTTTGTTAGCTTGCTTCTATCATTACAAGATATTTTAGTTGGAAGAAGTAAACGCTTTACTTTAGTAGGATCATCAAGATATACACGCAAGCCAGTAAGAAACCCAGCAATCGCACCCGCATCCATTAGAAGCTTCTCACGGAGAGTAACTTGTGGTTGTGAATGATTTTCCCCGAACGTGAGATGGAATCCAGCTCGGGAAAGAAAATCTCGGAATGTATCTTCCTCATCTCCGCTTATGCCCTCACTCTCCTCAGAATCAATAATATCATCAGGATCAGTGGTTAAGGCATCTTGGTCATCATCTGAAGCCAGTACCTGGCAAAAGAATAGACCAGACATAGCATCCATAATGTAAGATCAATAATATAAAAGGTCTCCAAGTGTGCAAGAAAGTAAGGAAAAAACTCCATGATGCAGAAGATATATATACAAAGGAAGAGTTCGTAATAACTTGTTTATAGATAAATGGAGCATAAACTAACCTCTAAGTCCGAAAACTCAAACCAAGGACAACAATCCAATATTTCACACACAAAAACAACAGTGTCACGCACAAGAAACCCAGCATCAGCCTCCAACATGTCAGACACCTTCATAAACTGTAGAACAGAATTATTCCATGTCTTGGTGCATATAGATGACTCCTTCCACACACTTTTGGCCGGATTCTTTTGGTTCAGAATACCCATCTTGTACTTAACCCAAAAATTATTGTCCACATCTGTACCCGCAGATTGGTCACTCTCTAAATATATGCATATGGTGTCAAAGGACTCGTATACACCTGCATTATACAAAGCACACATTAAGCAATTGTAGTTCATAAAAGTAATAATCGAAGATGGTAGATAAGGAAAAAGTCTAACCACTCACCAATCCGGAGTTCACACCCACCAGCCTGAAAGAATTTGCTAAAAATCTTTCGTGTTTCCATTATTTCCTTGAAGGCTAAGAAATTTTCCACTTTCCAAGTAAATGAACTTTTTTTTACGTTGTTCTCATTCTGTGAAACTGAATTAGCTGATTCCGCATCCACGTACTCTTTTGTTAAAGATGTCTCTTTTAATATAAGAACCTCAGCGGAGAATACAACAGTGTCTTGAACCAGAAATCCAGAGTCTTGATCAAACAAACTAGTAAGTGTCACAAATTCACGCCAACCCCAATCCTTTGCAGCTTTCGAGTAACGATTCTGAGATTCCTTTGTCACCGACTTCTCCTCCAATCTCTGGTTCACAACTGATAGTCGGTGGCTAACAAAACAGCTCCAATCACTTGAGCTTCGTGAATCAGTCACTTCAAGAAATACAGAAAGATGGCATGGTGGCTGGGACTGCCCTGAGGCCATAAGAGTAAGACCATCAGTTCAGATATTGAACTCTACAAATGCAGCAATCAGACAACTCATTAAGAAGGAAAAGCAGAATTTTTGGAACCGAGATTATAGGCTAAAACAGCATAGCATAAGTGAATACACTACAGTTCCAATGTAGACAATCTAGAGCACTTACATACCTCGGGGATAAACAATAAGTCGACAATCCCGGTTTCCAATTTGAAACCTCTTACTTTTAATGCAAAGACCTGTTATCTTCCTCTTCTTTAGAAGATCCTTTAACCTTGTGAAGTTTTCAATTCTCCAGGTGAATTTTCCCATGTGTCCATCTGACTTCCTAGCTCCAGGCCCATTCCTTCCCCCAACCAGTCCTCCATTCTTAGTAAAGCTACTGAACTCTTTGATAACATGGAATGAGGTGCTAAACACAGCCATGTCATCGAGTAAAAACCCAGCTTCCGGGTTCATAAAGTCAGACATCTTCATGTAATCATTCCAGCCCAAGCTCGTATTGTCCCCACTCTTATTATCAGCAGCAAACCTCCCATAAGAATCTCTATGCATGTGAGTGCAGCCAGGCTTCTGATTCAAAGCTGACATCCTAAACAAACACCAACAGCTCCTATCCGAAACCAAAGTCTTCTCGGTCTCTTTACTCTCCAAACACATAGAAATGTATTCTTGCGAATTAACCACACTCTGGTACACACTAATCCTTAAATTACACTCCCCAGCTGGGAAAACAGGGCTCATTATCTTCTGCGTCTTAATCATTTCCTTAAACAAACTAAAATTATTTACTTTCCAAGTGAACTTCCCACTCAACACATCAGGCATTGGCCCAGCTATGGAATTTTCCTTATACAACGACTGGCCCTCATTGTTACTATCACGGCTAAAGCTCACAGACTCGTTCAGAATCAAGATATCAGCAGTGATAAGCAACGAATCGTTGTTAAACAAAAAACCCATCTTAGGATCCAAAATACTCGAGTTTAAGGTGAAATCACACCATCCATGAGATTTCTTCTTACTAGAGAACCTATGCCAAGAATCCTTATGGATAGTTAAAGAATCATCGACATGGTTAACGATGGAGAGACGGTAGCTAGCGAAACAATCCCAACGAGAAGAAGTAGTACCACGAGGGTCCATGATCTGAAGATAGATGCTGATGTAACCAGGAAGAGCCTGAGAATCACCTCTAGGGTAAACAAGGAGACGACAATCGTAGCCTCCCACATCGAAGTACTTGCTCCACAGTGCCTTAGCTTTAACACGTGGGAAGCTCTCAACCGTCCATCTACACAACGCCGTGTACTCTCCTGGCCGATCGACGGCTACGATCTCTTGCGCACCTCCGCTTCCATCTCTCGACGATCCAACCTGAAGGTCTTCCGCTGGAGAAATCGAAGACGAGGAGAGAGGCTTCTCCGATGAAGATGAAGAAACGGAGGGATGAGATTGGTCCGCGGCGGCTGATGAACAAGACGATGACACTGCCTCCGATGAGCTTTGCTTCATCATTTCAATGGCGGTTTTTTTTTTCTTCAATTTCTTTTTTTTTTTTTTCCTCTCACAGCTTCTCTTCTGCTATTTTATCTAGGTTGATCAATTTTTTTTTTTTTTTTTTGTTAAAGAGAGAGGGCAAAGACAGGATTTAACATACGCGTGTTGAGTTAACATGCGCCTCCTCGACTCCTCCCCCATGCCTTTTGTTTCAATTTCCTTTATAAACTCAAATTTGATTTTTGTTGTCCAAAATGCTTTTGTTTCAATTTTTTTTTCCTTTTTGGGTAACATTTTCGATTTTTTCATAATTTATTACGAAATAAATAATACAAAATGCGTTCTTTTGTTTTGTATAGGACATTCAAAATAACATTTTCAGTTGAACCACATCATTTTCACAACATTTTTTTGATCAAGTAGTGACCGCACATTAGAGCAATATAAATCATAACATCATACTTTTACCAATTTTAATTATAGTTTTCTTATGCTTTTAGGAAGAATTGTGTATAATTTTAAGGTTAAAAAGTCCATTATCAAGTATTTTAGATTTCAATAAAGTTTTACAGGTTTTTTCCTGAACTCCTAATTGAGCGTTTTTGGTGTCGATAGAAAGCTGGGAAAGTCATAAACGTTAAGCCATCGGGAAGTAATGCTTTCGCATCTCTTTTCCTCTAAGAATTTCTTTTTTTGTTGCCCCCATGATAGTTAGCAATTTTATCCCTCTGAACCCGTATAAGTTAACTTACACTGTTTCAACAACAATACGTCTTTGTTCTTCTTTCTTGTTGATAGTAATGACTTCAAGATTAATACTATCCTTCGTATTTCCGCTCACAATAGTGTTTTCCTCTGCTACATCATCATCTATTTGTGGAGTAAAAGGATGTTTGTAATCTTTGGCTTTGCCCCATATCACAAGATATAGTCCTGCACATATAATTGCTGCACCAATAGCCCTGCCACATATAGAACAAGATCTTTTCATTATTTTATTTTTAATTAACTCTTGTCTAATGTTGGTGTTTTAATGTCTTTACTTACCTTTCTAGGTACATCTGCTCAGAAAAGATGATGCTCGACATAATCGCTACAACGATCATACAAAGAGGTTTGAAAGCTGTTACAAACACAGGACCTCTAGTTTTCATCACCACTCCTCCAATGTAGTAACCAAGTGCTGAGCACATTATCCCCTGCATGAATTTTATGTTCCAATAGATTTAACTTTTTATGAGGAAATAACCTTACAAGGTAGTCACTGAGTCACTACTTTCGTAAAGACATGCATGGTTTGAATCTTACACTGTAAGTGACGGTAAGAAGTTTGTTGTCCCAACCGATAGCCCACGCGGCAGGATTCCCTTTCTCTATTACTAATGCCACAACTGCTCCCTCTATTGTCCCCATTAGGCATATCCATGTTGCCAAAGAAAGCTCAGCCGGGTAAGTTTTCAACGTAATCGCCTAAAAAAACATTTGATTCATGTCATTATCAATCTATAAGTATATTTTCTTTTATTTAAACAAAAATTTCCTTACTTGGAGAATCATGAAGCATGCATAACTGAAACAACCAATTGTCACCAAAATTGCTCCTTTGATGGAGCTATGGATATCGGTCCCAGTTGTGTTCTGTGTAGAGGGTCCTTTTGTCCAAAAGAGGTCGAGAGCTGGACCTTTAACAAGTGTCATCATCATGGTTCCTCCAACTGTAGTGAGTGTCCCAACCACTTTAGCCGCGGTTCTGATATTCCGAATCTTTAGTTTTTCGAGTCTAAATATTAAAGCGAGGATGAAAGTGATTGCTGGTAAGGTGTTGTATAAGGCAGTTGCAAATGTAGCAGTCGTGTATTTCATCCCCAGGTTAAATAAGTTCTGATCTATCACTGGTCTAGTTTAATCGCAAAAAGACATGAACGAAATGAAAAGTACATCAGATTCAGGTGAAAAAAACAAAAGATGTCTAATTAAGAAAACAGAAAGATATGGAAGAAAAGTAATTACTCTAACAAACCAAGTAGCGCTATCTTGAAGAATATCATCAGCGTCATCTTTGGTCTCACCGTCCTGTTTTTTACATCACCACCAATATATATACATTAACTACTTTACTGCACTTCTACCATTCCTATTAAGGACTTATGCTTATGGATATGATATGAGAGAAAACAAAACTTTCTTGGGAATCATCTAATTAGGAATAAATTTTATTAGAAATCCAAAAGTGAGTAAAATACGTACGTACTCTACTCAACTGAACTTTGATTCTTTCAAATTGGTTCCTAATTTTGTGTCAATAATACTGGTTTCAAAATAACTTTAAAAAAAAATACAGGATTACAATATTGAAACTTCTTATGTATGTTTAGTGAGAGAAGTTGATATAAGGAAGGTGAATATAGAGCAATACCTGTCAAAATATAAGGCGAACGGGGCCATAACGACGGTAGCAACGCCATGACGGTAGACAGCAAGTACGTAAATACTCATGCCTTTGTTCAGGACATCCTTTGTGAGAATGTCCATTCCTGCAAGCCCTACTTGCAAAAACACCATTAACAAAAATGGTATTGCCTTCTTCATACATCCCATCTTCTTTACTTCCTCCACTAATAATTACATAAGATCAACAAATCATTTTCACTGAAATGAGCTGTGTAAACATATTCAAATTAAAAATTAAAAAAAAAAACAAGGAAGAAAAACGTTTAAAAGAAAAAAAAAAAAGGAGTGAGAAAACTTTACTCATTCAAAGCTGTTTCGTTTCTCTCAATATGATTGTTGCTAAACGACTGTTAATAGTTGTGGGCACTCGGCTGACTATTCAACGTATGTACAAGTATCCATGAATTAATGCACACGTTTGTTTATTGACACAACGAATCTATTCCAAGGCCCAATTGTTCAATTAACAACGAAATATATCTGTGTCATATAATGAGAAAGAAACATTATAAAAATATAAGTAAATTTGACGATATTTTATGAAAATAAAAATACATTATAAAAATAAGTGATTTGACGATATTTATCGAATTATTAAACTTGTTATTTTTCTTCTCCAAATTTAGTTTCGCTCTAATGTGAATTGTGTGAGTAGCATCTTTTGGCTAAGCCTTCGAATTTCACATGGCATAACAAAACCTGATAATCCTGACAACAAATTTCATATCTCAACATAGTGATAAATTAATAAAATAGAATTACATGTAAATCTTAAAACCAAAACTCCAAATCTAGAAATACAAAAACAAAACCCCAAAGAAAATGGCCTGAATCAAAACTTGCCTAGATTGTCGTCACAGTTTTTGTACTTAAGTATCATTTCGGCAATATCAGCACCAAGACTTTTAAGCCGCTCACTAACTAACCTCACCTGCAAAGGAAAATTCCTAGGTTAGCCAAGACTAGGAAAAATATTTAATCACAACTGAGACACCAAAACGAAATGCTTACGGCTTCAGGTAGTTGTTGGCACTTGGAAGCAGTTTTAAGTATGAAACGAATGGTCGCCACAAGAG
Organism: Camelina hispida; assembly: GCA_023657505.1. Taxonomy (NCBI): domain Eukaryota; kingdom Viridiplantae; phylum Streptophyta; class Magnoliopsida; order Brassicales; family Brassicaceae; genus Camelina; species Camelina hispida. Next base: position 41,808,432 of record CP094632.1, read on the forward strand.
ATTCCTCATTTGAGTCACTTAGAAGCTCATATGACTTAAGTAGAATGCACTCCCACACTGCACTGTCACATTCTAACTGGCTAAGAGCATTGTATACCTGTGCCACATAAAAACATCATAATGAATTAAGGAGATGTTTATAAAACTTCTGGTTCATGAAATGAACTTGCACTTACTGGTTCACGCAGTGCTGGTTCGACTTTAGGCTTGTGAAGCCATTCAATAAGTGCATAGGCAGCCAGTGGATGGTATGAGTTCTCAACTAATTTGGGAACCAGATTAACAAAATCTTGTTGCAAATGTTTGGGGGCTCTGTCTAAAACAAGAGCAATCTTTTGAGCAGAGTCTGGTCGTCTTGTAGCTTCCGGACAACCTTGTGGAACAGCCGCATCAATTGTTTTTAGTGAGTTAACAATTAGTTCCAATAGCTCCTCTGACTGTTCTGACCACTTTGTCTGACGACCAAAATATTTCACAGTTGGTCAGGAAAACACTTGAGCAAATAGAAAAAAAAACGTAGCTAGATAGCTTTCAGCAGTATGAGAGTCTTACCTTTGACTCCGATGAAGTTGCAGCCACGCAGCCATCGCAATGAGACCCTTCCTCCGAAGTTTTGCAACACTCAACCATTATATCTATAAGTATATCAATAATTGCATGTTGTAGAACTTTAACACCCATCAGCAAACTCATCAGGCTGAGTGAAGATTCATCACTCTTTGTTAGTATGTTTCTATCATTACATGATGTTTTAGTCGGAAGAAGCAAACGTTTTACTTTAGTTGGATCATCAAGATAAACACGCAAGTCATTAAGTAAACCAGCAATGGCATCCGCATCCATTATATGCTTCTCTTGGAGAGTAACTTGTGGTTGGGAAGAATTCTCTCCAAACGTGAGATGAACTCCAGCTCTCGAAAGAAAATCTCGGAATGTGTCTTCCTCACTTACATCAGGACTGGTGGTTAAGGCATCTTGATCACCGTCTGAAGCCAACACCTAAAAAAACAATGGCCTTAGAATTATAATGTAATGTTAAGAACATTACTAGACTGTATAAGGATTAAATAGAGTATATATAAACTAACCTTTAGGTCTGAAAAATCCAATATTTCACACACAAAAACAACAGTGTCACGCACAAGAAACCCATCATCAGGCTCTAACATATCAGACATATTCATAAACTTTAGGACAGAATAGGTACGTATAGATGACTCCTTCCACACACTTTTATCCGGATTCATTTGGTTCAGAATACCCATCTTGAACTTAACCAAGAAATTGTTGTCAACATCTGTACCAGGAGATTGATCACTCTCTAAGTATATGCATATGGTGTCGAAGGACTCGTATACACCTGCATTATACAAGGCACACATTAACCAATTGGACTTCATAAACATCAATAAATAAAAAAGAAGTAAAAATCTAACAACTCACCAATTCGAAGGTCACATCCACCAGCCTTAAAGAATTTGCTAAAAATCTTTCTTGTTTCCATTATTTCCTTGAATGCTAAGAAATTCTCCACTTTCCAAGTAAATGAAATTTTTTTCTCATTCTGTGAAACGGAATTAGCATCCACGTACTCTCTTGTTGAAGATGTCTCCTTCAACAAAAGAACCTCAGCGGAGAATACAATAGAGTCTTGAACAAGAAATCCAGATTCTTGATCAAACAAACTAGTAAGTGTCACAAACTCACGCCAACCCCAATCTTTTGTAGCTTTCGAGTAACGATTCTGAGATTCCATTGTCACCGACTTCTCCTCCAATCTCTGGTTCACAATTGATAGCTTGTGGCTAACAAAACAGCTCCAGTCACTTGAGCTTTGTGAATCTGTTACTTCAAGAAATACTGAAAGATGGGATGGTTGCTTGGACTGCCCTGAGGCCATTAAGAGCAAGGTACGACCGAAATTTAAAACAGAGATTTATATTGTCCCCACCATATAAAACATGTTATCATAAAATGCATTAACAGTTCCATTGTAGATAATCTAGAGCATTTACATACCTCGGGGATAAACAATAAGTCGACAATCCCGGTTCCCAATTTGAAACCTCTTACTTTTGATGCAAAGACCGGTTATCTCCCTCTTCTTAAGAAGATCATTAAACCTTGTGAAATTCTCAACTCTCCAAGTGAATTTTCCCATGTGTCCAGTCCCATTCGTAGTAAAGCTACTGAACTCTTTGATAACATGAAATGAGGCTCTAAAGACAGCCGTGTCATCGAGTAAAAACCCCGCTTCCGGTTTCACAAATTCAGACATCTTCATGTAATCGTTCCAGCCGAGACTTGTATTGTACCCAATCTTATTATCAGCAGCAAACCTCCCATAAGAATCTCTATGCATGTGAGTGCACTCAGTCTTCTGATTCAAAGCTGACAACCTAAACAAACACCAACTACTTCTGTCTGATACCAAAGTCTTCTCGGCATCTTTACTCTCCAGACACATTGACATGTATTCTTGTGAATTAATCTCACTCTGGTACATACTAATCCTAAAGTTACACCCCCCAGCTGGGAAAGCAGGGCTCATTATCTTCTGTGTTTTGATCATTTCCTTAAACAAACTAAAATTATGTACCTTCCAAGTGAACTCCCCACTCAACACATCAGGCATTGGTCCAGCTATGGAATTCTCTTCATTGTTATTATCAAAACTAAATCTCACAGACTCATTAAGAAACAATATATCAGCCGTGATAAGCAAGGAATCGTTGTTAAACAAAAACCCCATCTTAGGATCCAAAATACTAGAGTTTAAGGCGAAATCGCACCATCCATGAGACTTCTTCTTACTAGAGAATCTATGCCAAGAATCCTTATGGATTGTTAGAGAATCATCGACATGGTTAACGATAGAGAGACGATAGCTAACAAAACAGTCCCAGAGAGATGAATTGGTTACTTGAGGGTTAATGATCTGAAGATAGATGCTGATGTAACCAGGAAGAGCCTGAGGATCACCTCTAGGGTAAACAAGGAGACGACAATCGTAGCCTCCTACATCGACGTACTTGCTCCACAGTGCCCTAGCTTTAACACGTGGGAAGCTCTCAATCGTCCATCTAGACATGCCTGTATAATCTCCTTGCTTATCGACGGTGATGATCTCTTGCTCTTTTTCCGTCCCGTCACTCCACGAGGAGAGAGACTTCTCCGATGAAATGGAAAGGTCGGCGGCTAACGACAACATTGCCTCGCACGGGCTCTGCTTCATCATTTTCTGTGGCTGTTTTTCTCTTTATGACATGAACATCTGACAGCTCTGTTATATTATCTAGGGTTTAGGGTCAAGTAATGTAAGGGCTTTAGATTATAAATATAAATTATTTAAAATATAAGTCTATGACTAAATCCTAAAAAAATCCGAGGGAAAAAAATCCTAAAAAAACTGTTTTAAAAGAACCGATTATGAAAAATAAAGTCACTAGCTAACACAAGTGATATTTATATTCATTTTGTCAATCTTAACAAATTATATAATTAAATCTAAATATTTTTAAATTTTCACAAAATAAAAAAGAATTCAATTTTTAACCCTTTAAAAAACAGATTCAAGTATTTAAAATTTTCTTCTTTAAATTATAATATCCAATAAAAAAATTATTTTCCCTAAAGCCCCTAAATACTGTATATTGGCCCGGAGTTGCTCTAGTGTGAGTGAGTAACTGAGCTGTCAGATTTTATATTTATAAGTCTATGATTAGGAGTGATAAAGAAACAATATTATTGGGTTCCAAATCACTCCAAATTGTATGGGTTCGAATTTCGAAACTGTCCCTATGTTAGTTTATGACATTAAAAAAAAAAAAAAAAATTATACTTCATAACCCTTTTAGAACTTATTGAAGCTTAGTCTCAATTTCTTATTTCCATTGTATATGTTCTCAAAGGTTGCTAAATCATAAAGACCAAAATCATATAACTTCACATACACTAGCTAGGGCACTTAACATTTAATTTCAAGAATTCAACCTTTGTGAGAGACTTAGAGTTGCCACTCATACCCACCTCTCTCTACCCATCAGAAAAGCCTCTGCCCAATAACAAAAACAATGGTGTTAACAACAATCTACAAGACTAAGGTCTGTTCTCTCAAATCTTTTGCTAAGCCCATTACAAAGATAGACTAGATTTTCTAAGCAACGTGGCCGAAGACACCACCGGCAGTGGAATTTAACTTCTCTGTTTTGGTCTTGTTGCTATCGTCTAAAGAACCTTATCGCTAACCCTTTCAATATCTGATTTCAATCCTATGGCTAATATTTCACATGAAGTTACTAGTTTGAAGAAGAACGACATTATGATCTTGTCTCCAAGGAGCGGTGATTATCGAAGTTTCTTTAGTTCTTTAACTCTGTTTCCTCTTAAAATTTAAGCTCAAGCAAGTGCTAATCAATAACATTAAAGTTCTTATTCATGAAATTAGTAGCTTGAGGAAGAACAACATTATGATCCCGTCTCCAATGAGGATGGTTATCACTTGCACCAAGTTGCTACCTAGTGTTGGTCTTCAAACTCTCATGGATCATTTGTCCAACTATTCTAGTTATCTTGGTGTAGCTTTTGCTATATTTGCCAAAAAAAAAAAAAAAAAAGGATAAGTTTTACTAGAATGTCTTTTTTTCATTCAATATAATATTCATCGTTTTTTTTAAATCAATTCATCGTTTTATTTAAATTAAGAAATAGCGTGGTCTTGTGATAAAGCAGAAATAAGTGCGAGTTTAAGGCTTTCACATGTCATATAGGCAAAAAAATTGGAACTTGTGTGTCAGGAATTTACGATGGCACATTGCTGAAATTAGATATGTTTAAATGGAAGTTACACTACGTTATTATAAATACCTACACTCTCTTCTCTAGTTTTAAAATTTAAAATACTACTAATTCTTTTAACAAAAAAAAAATACTACTAATTCATTTTTACCATTTACGATGAAGAGAAACTTTCAACTCTCGTTCGTCACTTTGATTATCTTCACTGTTCTTATGTTAGGTTTGTCTTTAAGTTTGTACTTTATCTTTATGTTAGTTTACACATCATTATTTAAGAAAACAACTCACATATGCTATAGAAATTTACATCAAACCCTCTTCAATGTCATAATATCACATATAGCTTCTATGTCAAAAACACACAGACTAAGATATTGTGTTTTAAACATATGACAGGAGTGATGGGAGACATGAGCATTGGAGGAAAAAGATGTTGGGCAACTCTAGATTTAAATGGTAAAAATTGTGTTTACGAGGAGTGTAAGTCTATGTGTCTCAAAAAACATCCCAAAGGACATGGTAGTTGCCTTAAATCATTCGGAGGGAAAATTAATTGTCTATGCGGTTACAATTGCCGTTAAAAATATTTTATTACAATTAATCTCAAATCATATTTTACGATGGGAACCTTATGATAAAATGGTATCATAATTGATGTAATTTTCTAGCTTAATTTATTTTTTTCTATGTTTCTATTGATGTCTTAATATTTTTACACATATTAAAAAATATTAATTTTTATTTTATTTATATAAATAATTCACTAATTTGATGCCATTTCTTATCAAGAGATATACTCCTTTGTAATTTGTATAGAAGTTTATAACGAATATCTTTTTTAACTTACATCTAAAATAAATATAGACATCAAAATTTTACAATTCAGAAACTCATCAAACTAATATCATTAACAAAAGTAAAAGAAAGAACTCAAACTCTATTTGATATCCTAACCAAAAAAAAAAAATCTACGAACCAAAATATAGCTAAAGAAATTTGTCACTAAACCGGGAGAGAAAAACAAAATAACCACATCGGTTCATTAAACCGAAACAAACCACTCATAACCATATGGTTCGGGGTTGTCATCGTCTTCTTCAACAACGCAATAACCTCCTAGGGTTTTAGATTTTTCCAGGGTTTCGACTCTTCTCTCTCAGTTTTGCTCTTGCTCTGTCTCGCTCCATTGCTTTTTGTTATTTGTTAGCGACGAAAGATGGGTACTGAAGTTTCCACCTCGCCGACAAGCCTAATTGATCAGACCGTCGTGCGTATTCTCTAAAAAAAAAAAAATCTCCGCTTCTTTAGTTTTCCTTTTAGATTGAAAAAAAAGATTTTAAGTCTTTTGAGATGGGTTTCAGGTTCCAGGTGATGTTGTTCTTGATTTGTCAAACATGACCAACCAAACAATCAAGCTCGGCAGTGGTCTCCGTCAGGTTCTTTTTTTTGTCTTTTCTCAAATCACTTCTTCCAAATCTTCAAACTTTCGCTTTAGAGTTTGACAGCTTTGGTTTTTCCCAATTCTGTGTTTGAATTTTGGATCTAACATTGTTTGTTTACACTTAGTTGAGGCTATAAAAGATTTGACATATGATTTTTGTTGTTCAGGACAATGATGCGATATCTGCTATGAGAGCTGGGAAGTTGAGGTACACTAAGCCAAATAAGTATTGGGTTGAAAGTTCTCATAAAAGGGTGAGACCAACAGAGATAAAAAACCATACTGAACTTTAGTTTCTTGCTTATTGATTTTTGTGGAGCTTCTTCTTATTGATAGCTACTGGTTCTACTTGTTATTGATATTTGGATTGTTTTGTTACTTTTTGACTTAGCTGTTATGTTTTTCTTTTGCAGTATATACCACGCCCTGAGGATGCAGTTCTTGGCATTGTGGTAGATTCTAAATCAGATGTAAGTACTCTGTATACAGTTTTATGTCTTGGAAACATCATTTACAGAGAATGTTGATCTCTGTTTCGCTCTATTATTTATTTTCAAAGACTTTCAATCATTGTTTCTCTCAAGAGCATCAGCACCAAGAGTAGGTGGTAAAAGTGTTTGTTAGTTAAGCCTGGATGGGTTAATGTTGAGACCATGGACGATATAGTTTAGTTCAGAAGTTTGTTTATCTAGGGTGTTGCCCCTAGTTTTATCAACTAAAGTTTTGTTGATCTTCTTGACTCTTGTTATGTTGCAGAATTTTTGGGTAGATATTAAAGGACCCCAATTGGCTCTTCTGCCCGTGCTAGCATTTGAAGGAGGAACAAGGAGAAATATACCCAAGTTTGAGGCAAGTACCCTTCTGAATATGTTTGTTCAATCTGAAACATCGTCAGAATAGTCTCTAGCTGGTAGCTGCATTCTTGGAAAATGCCCTTGAAATACGTTTGCTTGTGCGTGTCATATTGAAAGGATTCGGTACTTCATTTGGTTTGTTTATACGGATAATAGGCAGTTTAACTTTGTCTGGCGTGTTTTTGGGGAGTTTTAACAATTTGTTGAAACAGGTAGGCACACTGCTTTATGTTCGGGTTGTGAAGACAAACGCAGGAATGAACCCGGAGCTGTCTTGTACTGACGGTAAGTCATTGTGTTTTCTCACAAAGCTTTAAAAGTTAAACCATTCCTTCGTTTCGCCGCGTTATTGTTTAGACTAACGAATTGCTTGTTGGACAATGTAATAGCAAGTGGAAAGGCTGCGGGATTTGGTCCCTTAAAAGATGGTTTCATGTTTGAAACTTCCACAGGTCTATCAAGAATGTGAGTTTCTTCCCTTATCTATAGCTATCTCTATATATCCTACCTCTTCTTGAATCACTTGTTTTGCTTATTAGGTTATTGAGTTCACCAACTTGCCCAGTCCTCGAAGCTCTTGGGAAGAAACTCTCTTTTGAGACTGCATTTGGCTTAAATGGGAGAGTCTGGGTAAGAATAACAGCGATTGCTTCCCATGATTCCAAACAATGTAACTGGAAACCGCATGGTTTAATATCGTTTTGTCTGGTTTCAGGTGCATGCGGCTGCTCCTCGTGTAGTGATTATCGTCGCCAATGCGTTGATGAATTCTGAAACTTTAAGCGGGACACAGCAGAGAATCATGGTAGAGAAATTGCTGGAGAAAATTTCAGAGTGAAAAGAGTGTGTTGTATGCTTTACATTTTATCTCTTCAGTATAAAAAAGATACATTTTGATTCTCATCTCTGTTTTTTAGTAGTTAGGCAGAGACATGTAGGCTCGTACTACTTCATATACATTATTAGTTACAGTCATATGTTTCTCTTTCACATGATTAAAAGAAAATGACGCCCCGTTCAAGTAGTATTAAGTATTAACCATAACGAACCAAATGAATACAAAATTATTGGTTTTTATATTGTCATTTGAATAAGATCATAATTCAGAAAGGTAAGTCCCCTAGGCAACACAATCTAGCTTCTAAAATTTTGAGAAGAAAAGAAAAGATTAAAGAGCAGACCACTCAATAGAGTTAGAGAGAATATGTATCAGCAGGAGCAGCTCCTTCGAGTCAGATTCTACTTCAAATAGCCAAGGTAAGGTTCCTTACACAAAGGTGGGCGAAAAACATAAAAACTAGGCCTTTTTTACTTTTTAAAGTTCACTCTTTATATCAAAAGTTTCTAGACACAAATATTTCAACAAAGGCAAGAGACTCTATGAAGCGACACGAATTAACTTCCAAACCGGATGATCATCATAGAATTAACTTCCTTAAACTACATACCAGTTTACTAAACCAATTCCATATGCTGCCAAGTGCCAAATCATGGATACAAACCGGTCATACGTTAACGTCAAAAGTATCATTAAATAGCAGATTAAGGGGGGTTACGTATCTTTTAGGAAAATCAATCGATAAACAAACCAAAAACGGTTACACATATTACGGTGCTTTAATAACCAAGCAATTAATTAGAAATTTATTTGGCTGCTTCTCAAGGACGCTTTAGTACTACTACTAGTCTCTATATATTAGTCTTCACATTTTCACGAGAAAACAACTTGAAAACCAAACAGACATGGAGAGACACGATCAACAAGACTCGAGTTCTAAAAAAAGGCGTGTAGATTCTGAGATAACCGGAGATATCCCAAACCCTAACGGCGAGGGTTCTTCTACTGTGGCCAAATTTTTGGAAAATGTCTCGTACAGATTGTACATCAAGGGTTTGGTGAGTGATGATGAGACAGTGGTGGACGGTAAGGAAAAGACCGTGAAGGTGGCTGGATTTGGAGTTGCGATTTGCGATGAGATGGATAATTTGCTGTATGAGATTAAAGAATCACTTAGCGACTCTCAGATTAGCCGCAGAGGAGTAGAGATCATGGGACTGATCCGTGGGTTAAGTGAATCCTACGATTTGGGGATCAGAAACGTTGTGGTTTATTGTGATGACCAGTGGATTTACCAATCGGTTAGTGCTTCTCTTCTTTGTTTATTATTGCATTGGTTTTAGTTAATATGAATCATTTAGGTTATAATAGTGTTGAACGGGTATAGGCTATATATTGGTTGTTGCTATTGCATGATACAATACTATTTATTTATTTTGTTTGGTAGTGTTACTTTGAAGTTGCACTCGAAACATAAGCTAAAATATCTAGTTCTGTGAGTGATCAAATTGATATATACGATGATTATTTTGATTGTGTTATACGTTGTAGATAATTGGTAGAGCGAAGTCTAAGAAGAAGATTGATCATCTTGTGGAAGAAGCTCAAAGCATTCTAGAAAAAATGGATTGTAGTGACGCTGCATTGGTTGCTCGAAACGATGTTAAGTTTGCTTTTAGACTTGCAAGAGAGGCCATAGTTGCTCAAAGCAGCAGCGTTGATGTAAAGGCAAAACAAGGAGAAGTTTGTGTCATTTGTCTTGAAGAAACCGATGAGGAGCGCATGTTCTTTACGGACAAATGCCCTCACCGTTATTGTTTTTCTTGTGTGAAACAGCATGTTGAAGTGAAGCTGCTTAGCGGGATTGTGCCCACATGCCTTGACTATGGATGCAAGTTTGAGCTCACCCTTGAAAGTTGTAGCAAGGTTTTGACATCAAAGGTGATTGACATGTGGAAACATAAGATGAGAGAGGACTCTATTCCCGCAGCAGAGAGAATCTATTGCCCATACCCGACCTGCTCAATGCTGATGTCCAGAACCGAGCTTTCTAGCGAAGTTGAGCAATCCAATGTCAAGTCATGTGTCAAATGTTGTGGACTATTCTGCGTTGATTGCAAAGTGCCATCGCATACTGGTTTGTCGTGTGATGATTACAAGAAACTTCACCCTGACCCTTTAGTTGATGACTTGAAACTACAGTGCCTGGCAAACAACAAGTTGTGGCGTCAATGTGTCAAGTGTAGGCACATGATTGAACTTTCTGATGGCTGCAACCACATGACTTGCAGGTATATATATATATTAGTCGATTACGCTACTATATTTGTATACTTCTATTTCATAATGTTTTCTTTGTGCGTGCATTGTGTAGATGTGGATATGAGTTTTGTTACCATTGTGGGATTGAATGGAAGAAGGACCAACAGACTTGCCCGTCCGGTTGCCTCGCTACAGGTCATGGGTATGCTGATGAAGACGACGATGATGATACTGACTCGTCACATTCTTGTGAAGAGGATATGTGTGAGTGCTACGATGAAGATGGTGTCCGTTGGCGTGACTTCGAAGATTTTGTGGATCACCAAAACGCACAGTGATGTTTTGCACTCTTATTTAGCTCACTTTCGATATTCCTTAAGTCCTCACTGCAGCATTGTTGTTATTTGACTAATGTTTTGGTTGTTTTGCAGCTACGACGCGCCGCAGCAGCTGATGATTGATGTGGATTTGGTATGTGGGTATCCTTCTCCTGAGGAGATTTCCATTGAAGAAGGCAATGGTGATGGAAATGGAAATGATGACAATTGGGACGACTACAACAGCTACGGTGGTTTACCTGATTTTGGCGGTGGAGGCTTTGATGAGGACTTTTACAGAGATTATTATACTCTTTAACTTCTCTTTGGATCATCAACACAAAGATTAGACTTTGTTTTTGGAACACTTTTTATTATTTTCTTTGACACTACTCTTCTTTCTTTATGACCTTTTGAGAATTTTTTAAGGACACTGTAGTGGTGTATTTCTTTTAGTTCTTTGGGCTTTCTTTCTTAATTTACAATAATGACTTATAATTTTATAAAACTCAATTTTCTAATATCGTACTTGATAAAAAAGCTAGAGCTCAAAACTGAAGACTTTGGATTAGCCATGTCTCAACCGCAATGGCTAGGTTTTTTATTTTTATTTTGTTTTACCAAAAATACCAATACAAATCTTTTTAATGTGAAAATACTACTACAATTTTTTTTATTCTAAAAATAATTTTGAAAAGATTAAAATTTAAGGTTTAGTTTTAAAGGTTTAAGTTTAGTTTTAGTTTTGTGCTATTCTCCTACACCATTGAAGCGTGTTTGTATCCTTAACATTATATATCTCTACTTTATATATGAAAATATTTTGATTCCCATCTCTGTTTTGAAGTATTTGCATAGACATGTGTAGGCTCGTACTATATGTACATTAGTACAATACACAGTCATATTCATATATTTTCTCTTTGGCATAAAAACAAAAGCAAGATTAAAGAAAAGTGACATGATTTAGTTATTTTAAATATGAAGTATTAACCATTGCAAATCAGATGAATACCACATCATACGGTTTTTATTTTTGCCTTATCTATTTTGTTAAATCGCTAGCTTAAAGTCTTCAAACACAACTAGCCACACAGTTCCCTTATTTTGGTCAAAACACAAGCTTGAAAGTTGAAATCTTCAAAAGCCAAAGCTAGCTTTACAGTTCAAGTACCCTTCAGGTTGATTCCTAGAAGCTATTCCTCTCTCTAGGATTCTCACTTTTGTATCAACAGTAGTCAGTAGAATATACTTCTCTTCGCAAATGTCCCTTTTAAAGACAAAGGCAAGTGACTTTGTGAGAGACACGAATGAATGATGTTAGTTTTCTTTTCATGAGAATTAACTAAACCCGGTTCAGTATGTACCAAATAATCAGAGCAAACCGACTATAAAACCAGCACTATCCGATCACCCCATTTGTTGCCAATAACTATATCAATTTTAATCAAGGTTTTGATAACTTTTGAATGTGATGATATTGATATGTTTACTTCTTTTTTTTTTTGCTAAAAGTTTACATTAAAAAATCATAAATGCATATGCATATTTAATGGAAACTAAAAATTTACTGAAAAACCAATCGATACTAAACCAAAACCGTTACAAATACCACGTTCATGCAATTAATTAGAAGTTTAATTGGCAACTTCTCAAGCAAGCTTTAGTAGTAGTAAGTCCCTCTCTCTTCTAATTCTTCATCTATGTATATATACAAGGTTTCATAAATTCACGAGAAATCAACTTGAAAAAACTAAACAGACATGGAGAGACACGATCATCAAGACTTGAGTTCTTCTAAAAGACGGCGATTAGATTCCACGACAACCGGAGATTTCCCAAACCCTAAAGATGAGGGTTCTTCTGCGGCGGCAAATTTTTTGGACAATGTCACCTACAGATTGTACATCAAGGGTTTGGTGTGTGATGAGACGAAGGCTGCTGGATTTGGAGTTGCGATTTGCGATGAGAAGGATAATTTGTTGTATGAGATTAAGGAATCACTTAGCGACTCTGATATTAGCCGCGAAGCTGTAGAGGTCATGGCACTGATTCGTGGGTTAAGTGAATCCTTCGACTTGGGGATTAGAAACGTCGTGACTTATTGCGATGACTATTGGATTTACCAATCAGTAAGTGTTTTTCTCTTCTTAGTTATTGCTTTGGTTTAGTTAAATATGTCGAATGTGTATAGGCTTATGCTATATCTTGCCTATAGCTATAGTTGGCATGCTACAATATATATTATCTATATGGTAACATATCTAGTTCTGTAAGTGATCATATTTGTTTTGTTTGTGTTTGTTTATATTTTTGATATATATAACGTAAGCTTTTATACAAAAGTCTTGATTATTGTAGAATCGCATAACAGTAACGAAGATGATGATATAGTTAATGTTTTAATTAGTTTAAGGAGAATGATGAATCTGATTTACGTTGCAGTTATTTGGTAGAGGGGAGCCTAAGGAGATTGATCATCTTATGGAAGAAGCTCAAAGCATTCTAGAAAACATGTCATGTAGTGACGCTGAGTTGATTGCCCCGGACGATGTTAAGTTTGCTTTTAGACTTGCAAGAGAGGCTATAGCTTCTCAAAGCAGCAGTAGCAGAAGCGTTGATGTCAATGCAAAACACGGAGAAAATTGTGATATTTGTCTTGAGGAAACCAATGAAGAACGCATGTTCTTTACCGACAAATGCCTTCACCGTCATTGTTTTTCTTGTGTGAAAAAGCATGTTGAAGTGAAGCTGCTTAGCGGAACTGTGCCCACATGTCTTGACTATGGATGCAAGTCTGAGCTCACTCTTGAAAGCTGTAGCAAGGTTTTAACATCTAAGGTGATTGACATGTGGAAACATAAGATGAAAGAGGATTCGATTCCGGCTGCAGAGAGAATCTATTGCCCATATCCAAGCTGCTCAATGCTGATGTCCAAAGCCGAGCTTCCTAGTGAAGCTGAGCAATCCAATAATGTTAAGTCATGTGTCAAATGTTGTGGACTCTTCTGCATGGATTGCAAAGTACCATCGCATACTGGTTTATCTTGTGCTGATTACAAGAAACTTAATCCTGACCCTTTAGTTGATGACTTGAAGCTAAAGTCTCTGGCAAACGAAAATTTGTGGCGTCAATGTGTCAAGTGTAGGCACTTGATTGAACTTTCTTATGGCTGCAACCACATGACTTGCAGGTATATATATCTATATATTACTCGATTACGCTACTACATTTGTATACTTCTATTTCATATAATGTTTTCTTTGTGTGTGCGTTATGTAGATGTGGATATGAGTTTTGTTACGAATGTGGGATTGAATGGAAAAAGGACCAACAGACTTGCCCTTCTGGTTGCCGAGGGATTGGCAATGGTGATGATTTTGATGTTGATGTTGATGATGATGATGATGATGGTGATGATTTTGATGTTGATGGTGATTATGAAGAGGGTATGGGTAATTACTATTTCGATGAAGATGGTGTTCGTTGGAGTAACTATGAAGAGTTTCTTGATAACGAAATCCTAAAGTAATGTTTCGCTCTCTTATTTAACTCCCCTTTGAACTCCTTTAAACCCTCATTGTTGTTATTTGGCTAATGATTTGGTTCTTGCCGCTACCACGCGACTCTGATGGTGGATCAGGATGTGGTGGAATGGCGGATGATTATTGAATTTCCTTCTCGTGAGCAGTTTCTTATTGAAGAAGGCTATGGTGACAGAAATGATGACAATTGGGACGACTACAATAACTATGGAGAATTTAACTGATTCCGGAGACGTTTTCAGATAATACTATTCTCTTTAATCTCTGTTTGGATCAACACATAGATTAGAGTTTGTTTTAAAAAACATTGCATCTTTTCTTTTGGCATTTTTCTTTCATTTTTGAGAATTTTTAGGACACTCTACGTACTTCTATTAGTAACATCATCTTTGGATATTTTTCATCAAACCCAATTTTCTAATATTGTACACAACAAAGACAGGCTGTAGAGATTTTCATCAAACTCAATTTTCAATGTTCTCATCAAAAAATGGATATCACAACTTTTATGATGGTTTTTTCCACATTTTTCCGATTAGTATCCACTTTGTAAATAAGTAAATAACTATAATAATAGGGAAAAACAATGGAGTAAATTTGGGAAAATACCCCTTTTTTGTAATAAATAGGGAGAACCCTTTAATTATTAAAAACAAAAAGACAAACACCAACTTAGTAAGGACAAGCCTTATAAACGCAGTTCCTTGGACATCATCCTTCTAAATAGACACCACGCAAGACAGAACAAATTCTAGCGAATGTTACATTAATAAATATTACTGTTATTTTCATAAATAAAAAATTATAATATAATTTATCTTTATTTTTAAGTTTTAAGTTTATGTTTTACATCAAACTTTAGTATTTAGTTGAGTAAATAATAATATGTTTAATTATATGGTGGACCAAATTTAGTTTAATAATTTAATTTAGTTTAATAATTTAGTTTAGTAATTTTTATTAAAAAAAATATAGTTTATCTTGTGAACCAGTGAAGTTTTTGATTTTATGTAGACAAGATAGTTCACTGGTTAAAAGTTAATTAGATGTTGAAATTTTTTTAAAAGATCAACTGAAATATTTCTAGTCTTGACATACGAGGAAAACTCTAATTTACATTATATGATTGATCAAGTCTTGACAAATCTAGTTTATGTTGTAGAGTATTGTAGACTAAATTTGGGTGTTTAGTTTCTCTAGAAAATGTATGATTTATATCGCTGAACAAATAAGATGGTAATCTATATCACAATATTTATATATATAGATAAATTAATAATTTTAGTGAGTTCGACGATCAGTATAGTTAAGGTCACATCCATTTTCTTTACCTCCGGCCTCAGTTAATATAGGCACCGCTCTGACTTCTCTCAAACTTAAAACAAAACAACACTTATTATAGTTGTCTTTTAGATTCTTTTCATTTAAATCAGATTTATAACCAAGTATACGTAATCACGTAGTTGGATTTTTCAACCCAAAAAAAAACAATGAAAATTTTAAGCATTTAAAAAAGAAGTACTTAAGAACAAAATTAAAGAATTTATATATATACTTATAAGCATAAATGTGAAATATCACAAAAATTCTCTATCTGTGACATCACAGTTTCCTTACATATATTTTGTATAATATCGAAAAAAATCCAACTGGATTATTTCCTCATGCATATAGAACCATGACATGTGAATTATGCTTCTTGATTATTTTTAAAAATTCTGCCCGTAGGGGAATGTTTACTTTTAATCAACATTTTAATCAACAAAGGCAAGGCTCTGTATACATATATAGATTTTCTTCGTAACTAACATTAATTTGGTTGTGTTGTGTAGGTTCACAAAAAAAATTAACAAAACCAATAGAGAAGAAGCGGAAGATAACAATATACCTTACAAAATAATTAACAATATTTAGAAAATAAAATATAAAGTTAAAAAATTAAAAAGTTAGAGTGGTAAATATTTTATTCAATAAAAGACAAAGATAAACTAAAGAGGAAAAGGGTAACCGAAACTATGATTTATTCCAAGAGAGAACAGCGTATATCTGTTTGCTCATATTTGGTCAACCTCAAAAACCCAATCTATTTATTAATTATATGCATACTATAGTTCATCATGGACCAAACTTAGATGTTGAATATTTTTAAATTTCTTATAAAAAAATCCAAAACCTTGAAATATGATATAATTCAATTTGTTTTATATAGTGGAGACAAGTTTGATTCATAATGTGGATAAAATACTATGCAACGTTAAACCAAAAAGTACATTTGCTTATTTTTTATTTATATTTTACTTATGTTTTGTTTATACTTTACTTAAGTTTTGCTTAGTTTTTATTTGTTTATTTATATCTTATAAACTGATTTTTCTGTCCCAACTATTGCAACCATTTGAACACGTAAAGTGAAAAGTAATCAAACTATGATTTACTTAAAAAAGAAAAAAAAAACTAACTGATATCTTTTAATATATATAATTTTAAAAAAGGAACAAAGTAGATCATGAAGCAATTCAAATAGACCATGAAGCAATTGAAACAGATTAACCTTATTTGAAGTCTATCTAAAGTGACTACCAGTCATTTAAAACTGAAATAACCAGTTGAATATTTCAAAAGTTTGGATAACTTCAGGAAACTAAGAGCGAAAAAGATCTCACTACGATAGAAGTTGGCTGGCAGGTTTGGAATAATATACATGTTGTTATTCCTTTCCTAATCAGTTAATTTAAATCATATACATGTGACTAATAAAGTAAATAATTTTGATTATTCAACTATTAAAGTGTGTCAGCTGTCAAGGGATAAAAGGACAACAAGCCAAGATTGTTCATTGATTGGACGGTATGTCTGATTTTTATTTCTTTGCACTTATACCATGTATAATGATTAAATTATTCAACACTCTCTTACTCACTTTTTGATATTTCACATCACTTTTATTTTTTTTTTCACCTAATAATTCAATTTTTATCATCTATAATAGTTTTATTTAATAAAATTCAACACTTTACACTCATCATTTTATATTTTCATATTCTTATTTTCTTTTATAATTTATGATTACATATTTATTTAATAACAATAATCGATTAAATCTAAATTAATTTAATCTAGAATTAAATAATTGTATATATTTTCTGTAGTATTTATAATTGAAATTATTTTTGTTTTTGCAAGAAAAAATAAGAAGTTTAAACACACAAAAAATTGATCAAAGATAATAGAAAATTATAGTAAAAATGATATATTTTATATGTCCAAATGAAAAGAGAGTAGTCTCTATTTATAGAACTTTTTTAGATAATTAACTTTTGTATATATTTTTTTATTTTTTTAAATAGATTAATATACGATAATTGAGATCAAATAATTAGGTTGAGATAAAATTAACAAAACTATCAACATTCAATCAGAATAAAACAAGTATTCCCACACAGAGAAAAAGCAACTCCTATTGGCCTACAATACACTCACCATCTTATCATCTCATAACTCGCCATTTGGTAATGCAAGTCCTATTATTTTTAGATTCAACCAGTTTAATCTTTTCAACTCAGTTTAATCCACATCTGTTTTCAAAAAATTTCAACAGCTTATTGCATTGATTAAACAGTTGAAATTTTTATTCAACACCCTCGTTGTAAATGGTCTAATTATTTTATATTTTCAAACAGAAATGGTTAATACTCCTTTAAAAAAAATTATTAGTATTAGTTTTAGAATTTCAAACTTTATTATCCATAATAATAACGAAGCATTGCTATTATAACTTTAGGTTAAGAAATTTTTTTTATTAAATATAGGTATTTAGATTTGACTGGATTTTCTAATTGACTGGATTTACTATAGAATCAAATGTACATTTATAATTATTACCCAACATATGTAAAAATGATACAAAGACTGTAATTCTACAATGAAACTTTATTTCCAAACTAGCTCTTGCGACCACCAGTGCTACAAAGTCTCAATCCAAAGCAAGTAAAATCTTACACACTTCATATAAACTTCACATCTTCCACATAATCTACGAACAAATGAGGTATCGTACGAGTCTTAAACGATCCAAATCCTCGGATTTCAACTTTTCTAACAATGTTCATCTCAATATTGTAATAGACAATATAATAAGGGTCACATAATTCATACGGCGACAACAGAATCTCACATGTACCAGTCATTCCAAGAATGCGCAGCTTGGTGTTTCCAACCATTTTCCTCCATGGAATAGGCAATACGTAGATACGCTTCGTCCACACATGTTTCTTGGCATCCTCAAGAATCCACAAATCAAAACTTTTAGTAGTGCTTCCACTAATATTCCGGGAGTTTGAACACTGAATCACACCCAATCGACCCTTGTGGTTAACCAATCTCGAATCAAACTGAATCTGTCTCATCCCTTTAGGTTTGTGGATAAAGCTCAACTTCTCGAACCTAACATCGAAACAAACAATCACAACATCCTCTGGATAGCAATTAAGCTTACCAACATAATACAAAACACCACTGATACAAATCACACCATCAAACACAGGACGAAACGGTCTGTAACATTCGACCATTCTCCAATTCATTTTACTACCACTACCAGTTCCTCCTAACGTCAGAACATAATGCTCTCCATGAGTATTCAACGGATGGTGCGGTGACCAAGTAGTGCAAAATACCTTAAATTGTTTCTTAACCGGTTCATATCCCAAAACGGTTCTAGACCAAATCAGATTCGATTCCGGTTTAGGTAAAGTAACAGATTCACCTGTGATTGGATTGCAAATCACAAGCATCTTTCTCTTATCTTCGATACAGACCAATCCACGAACAGGTGGAGTGATCTTAGAGAAACGATCGATTTGTAGATAAGTATGGTGACGAGTGGCTTCGAGATGAGACGAGTAGTCCTCGTGATGATCTTGAGGTGAAGTGAAGAAAGGTAACCGGGATTCAATCATGAAAGCGAACAGAATCAGAGGATGGTTCGGTGACTTGGTTAAGAAGAGCTCGTCGAAATCGGAGGTGCGGAGTGTGGCCGCCCACGATTTCGACACGCGGCGACAGTTGGGGATTGATTTTGCTGGCAGTCTTGAGATGATTTCTGTAAAGACATCGGGTGGGATCGAATCGGAGAGTGAAGAAGAAGAAG
The DNA here is from genome assembly GCA_023657505.1 of Camelina hispida. Lineage (NCBI taxonomy): Eukaryota > Viridiplantae > Streptophyta > Magnoliopsida > Brassicales > Brassicaceae > Camelina > Camelina hispida. The sequence goes on from CP094632.1 coordinate 41,827,636, forward strand.
AAGAAGGTGTACATGTGTTGCATTTTGAAATGGTGAGACGATCATCAGCATCATCTGAAACGAGATACTTCAGCTTCAGCTTTTTCATGGCGGATTTGGAAAAAGAGAGACCTAATCCCTAAAACATGATTCTTTTTTTTTTTTAGGTGAGTGACCCATTGGGTTTTGTTTTAATTACTTACATTAAGGCTTTATTAATCCTGTCACACAATTTGTTTGTTTGTTTTTTTTTTTCCCAAAATCCTGTCACGCAATAAAGCCAGCACCCATGGGGTTTATTCTAGTAATGATCTTAGTTTGTCAGTATAACAACAAGCAAGCACCCATGGCCTAATGGATAAGGCGCTTGACTTCTAATCAAGCGATTGTGGGTTCGAATCCCACTGGGTGTGATTTATAATTTTAAATGCTTGCTTCTCTTTTTTAATTTTAACGTCAGCAAATTAGACATAGGGAGAGGTAAGTAACTACGTAAATATTCCAATAATATTGTTCTTCTCTATTAAAACGAGTCACTTCATGAAACTCAATGGCTTTTTAACATAGATCTTGTGCTTCTTCGAGTTTAGACCACTCATTACAAGAACTAGGGGGCTTATTGTTGATTTAGGAAGTCCTCGTGATTTGGGATGATGCAAGGTTAATTGCAAGTCTTAAATTGTTGTAGGTAGAGCTATCCATTGTTTTTTCGAATATTAGGGATAAATGGGATAATATATAGTACAACTTTTTTATCCATTTTCGAAAGCAAGTGTTCCAAGGAAATATCTAATCTAATTTTGGCGGATTCATAAGTTATTTTTAAGAAAATTATATACTCATTGGTTTATATAATATAAATATTTTTAATAGGACAATATTTTCATAATATAAGATGTTTCAAATTTTTGCAACTTTTAGATTAAATTTATATTTTTATTATGTAGACTTATTTATGATTGGTTAAACCTTTTTGCAAGTAACTATTTTTAATAGCGTGTTTCGTAAATTATTTTATATTTTGAAATTATATAGTAGTAAATAACACAATAGTTATAAATGTTAACAAGAATATATAAAATTTATTATCTTACTTACAAATCCATTCTTATGATATTTTATGTTTTTTAGCTTTTTGTGGATCTACTCTTTTTCTAACTTTATAGTAAATTTACATGAAACATAGGAATTTCAAAATACTTCTTTCTTTCCAAATTTTAAAAAATGCTTGGCTTACTCTTCAAAATTTTATTGATTTCAATGTCGTTGAAAGTTTGAGATCTACCTAAAGATACGTAAAAATGATTTTTGGTTTCTATTTTTTAAGATACAATAATTAAAAAAAAAAATCTAGGAAAACCAAAAATGAAATATTGATTTGTATGAAAATAAGTTTTTAGAAAAGAACAACCCGAATTCTCTTTCAAAATGAAAGTAACAATCGAAACTATATATGTTAATAAAAATTCTCGCAACCGCTGCATTTAAACCAGTTGTCATCAGTCAATCTAATTTGTATTTGGTAAAATTGAGAAAATGATGTTTTTAAAATTTTTTTGTCCATATATACCTTTATTTATAAATTAGAATATATATTTTTAATTTTATTTTATAATTAATGGCATATTTGATTTTAATATTTTTTCCAAAACCTATTACACGAAATTTATCTAAAATAAAAGTATAAATGGACAAAAAATATTTTTTTTAAATCCTTTTTTCCAATTTTCCCTTTATATTTTAGACTACTCTGAGGTTAATGATAAGTAGGTGCACGGATCAGACTCCTTATATTTCGCTTCTCTGTCTTTAACCTTCATTGCTTCACCGACACTGTACTGTCATTAGCGGATTAAACGAAGACGACGATAGAAGCTTTTTGCTGACTTGCAAATTTCCCATTCGTCTTCTTTCTCCAATCCCGATACTAATTTCGGGATTCTAGTTGCCGTTCCGTGTGATTTTCATCTTCTTCGCTACCACAATTTGATTTCTCTCGGAACCCTAAATTTCCTCTGGAGCTAAAGATTTCAGAAAATTTTCAAATGCTTGTTTGTTTCTTCTTCCCTTTGGTTCAACGATGATCTTAGACGAGAAGAATCGAAAAAACCTCGTATTCCTTATCTTACAGTTCTTTGATGAAGAGGGCTACGATGAAAGCTTACACTTGTACGGTTGTTCTTTGAATTTGGATTAGGGTTTACAAATTCAAAGTTGCTTCGTTTCTTCTGTGTTTTTTGTGTATTTGATTAGTTCTAATAGCTATTTATGTGTGAATTTTGTTTTGGTAATGAAGATTGGAGCAGGATTCAGGGGTTTACTTTGATTTCAGCTACTTCTCTAATGCTATACTCAATGGTAACTGGAAAGACGCTGAGAACTATCTTTCAGCATTCACTAGTCCAGAAGCTAATACCTTTTCAAGGAAGATGTTCTTTTACTTGTTCAAGTGGAAATTTTCTGAAGCAAGGGATAGGCAAGCAGACTCTACTCTTCTTGCAATTCATTTCTTATGATAGTGAATCATTTCTTAGGATCTGTGGTAGAAAGGCATTAGAAAGAGTTAGATGTTTATTTAGTTGTGTCATTAGCTGGGGATGCATGGTGATTTTGAAAGTTTGATAGTGTTCCACTTTTTGCTCCAAATTTTAAACTAAGGATTCGTTTCTCTTTCCCTTTCAGGGAATAGAAACAGAAGAGGTCTATATAATTGAAGGAAAGTATATGTTTTCTTATTCCTTTTGAGTAATGTTTTGCAGAGGTGGTGGCTCTGAATCTTTGAACACATTCTCCAAGGATTTGAGACGGATTCCCGTGTTAAAAGATGATAGCTTTGACGATTTGGTTGAGGTGATTGCTGTAGATGATATGAGGCAAGGATTTAGATATATTAGCCATTAATAATTTTTCCCCAATGCAGGTCTCATAGAGTTTTTTTGTTGTGGCTTTGTTTATAGTTTTCCTGAGCAAACTTGTTGCGTGGACAAAGCACCGGGGAGAGCCAAGTTGTGTGTTGATCTCTATAAACTAGCAAAAAGCAATCCTTCTTTATGTGACAAACTCGATTTTCCGAAGTTGAATACATCTGCACTGCTCTCACTGATCTCCCTCATTTGTCCAAATTGTCATGGGAGAAAGGGAGGTTTGAAGGTAAAATTTTACATATTTTCTTATATGCTTATTGTGAAGGTACCAAGAAACAAATGTTGAAATTAATAAAGAAATGGATGAAGATTTTGGCTTCGCGAGTTTTTTTGTTTCTGATTAGTGCGTTTCTTGTAGGAAGATCTCATTTGCTTAATCCTTCAGTTTCTCTATGAAGCAAAGTACAAGAACACTCTGCATAAGTAAGCTTTGCTTGGATAAATGTGATTTTTGAATATTTCGTTGTTTCTTATTGCTTATAACTGTTTCTTTCTGAAGACTAGAGCAAGAATCAAAAGTCTTCTTCAATTTAAATTATCTGGCGGAAGTGATGAAGCTCGGTGAACTGGGCAAAGCTGAAGAATACCTGGGAGCTTTTACAGACTCAGGAGATAATAAGTACTCAAAGGCTATGTTTCTTGAAATTCAGAAACTTATATGCCTAGAATCTACAGAATGGTTGGTTTACATATATTTATCTACACTTACATCTCATTATTTCATTATGAGATCCCAATTACTTGGTTAAGGACTTTGCATATGATGGAAACATAAAGTAGTTATACTGTACTCATATTGAGATGTTATTATCCCCAAATTCTCTTCTGGTCATATTTTAGCTTTGATTTGTCTATTTTAAATACAGAAAACACCTCTCAAAAAGCTATTTTCTCATCCACTGTATACTGATGAGCATTGATCTGTTTATCTCCTTGTAAAAAATGATTGAGCAATTCTAGTTTTAGCGTTGTTTAGTAAATCCTGTGAATTATTTATTCAATAGGCCACAGCTTTCACTCTGATGAAGTTTTTCTACCGCAGGGAAGTTGCAACCCCATCTGGATCTCTTGATAACATGTCGCCGAAGGTAAAGCTGCATGCGTCTGTTGTCATTCTAGCTAAGAAGAATCCAGTACTGAATGATAAACTCAAGTTTCCTAGCATGGAAAAGTCCAGACTTTTAACACTGATGAAGCAGAGGTAAGACTGCCAAAGGGGTTGTTTTCTAGTCTTGATTGTGTTCTCGCTTTTTCTTCTAGCTTTGATTTTTCTTCACCTCGTGCAGTTTGGACTGGTGGACTTCTCGTACATGCAACAACTCTAGCTCTATGGAAAATATTCCAGTAGTGTCGTACCTTTGTGGCACACCATCCTATTTTAAAAACAAATTCAAGAAAACAGGGCCAAGGAAGAAGGTTATTAACTGCAAACCAAACGAAATCAATGATATATCTCAGTGCAATGCACTCGTTCTTCCTGATTATTGCTCAGAAGAAAGGGTACGGTTACTTTCTCCGGAATCTATTAAAATTTGATGTACTTCATGTCATCCAAGGCATTCGTTCGCAAATTTAGTTGATCGCTAGAAGGGAAAAAGAACATGGCTCTTGAGAAATTATAGCCATTGAGGATTGTGCTTTGTTGCTCCCAAGAACATCCTCGGTAGTAGCATCATGGAGAAACCATATTCTTTGACACTTTAGTTTGCTTGTGCTGTTTGGTAGCTACTGTTTGGAATGAAAATATCACCTACGCTTGGTAGTCATTGGTATATAGTGAAATGACAGTGCTGTTTGTTGATGCATATATTGTCTTCTATATCTTCAACTGTTGGGATCTCATTGATTTTGTTGACTTTGCTAGATTGTACGTTTGACCTATTCCCCTTCTGGAGATTACATACTGGCTTTGGCAGAAGACGCCACACATAAACTCTGGACTTGGTCGAGTAGCCAAAATGAATTCTGCAAGGTTTAGTTTCAGATGACAAAACTATCTCTGCTATGTTTCAGCGCTGATGTCTTGGCTACTTACCCTATCTATTTGTTTCTTTAAATTTCTACTTATAGTATACTCCTCGAATATTGAAGGAAAATATATTTCCGAAGCCACGATTACATCAACCTCAAAGTGGAAAAACTATGAAAAACGAGATGGCCGCTTCTGTTCAGAATTCAACGTCATGTTTTGCGATCAGGGGTTCCTATCTTTTCTCTACTTCTGGAGGAAAAATAGCAGTCTTTGATCTAAAGAGTTTTGAGGTAATAAGCATTGTAGTGTTGTAAGCTTTTAGTTCCTGCCTTTGTGTCTGCATCATCAAATGACACTGTTTTCACAATACTTCAGAAGGTAGCAGCTTTCGGAAGTCCTACACCTATGGCTACCTATTTTATATTTATTCCTGGTGATTTGCTTGCCGTTGGGCTAGATGATGGTTCTATCTTTATCCATTGTTTATCCTCGAGAAAGGTAAAGTTTTCGTTCTCGTGGTAATTGCCTGAAACCTTTTGCCTGACTTTGTCTACTGCTAAAAGATATTACAAAAGCTGTAAATGTATTAGGTCAAAGAAAAGCTGGAGGGCCACGATCAGAAAATAACCTGCCTAGCATTTTCTCGCTTTTTTAATGTCCTAGTCTCATCTGACTCTGATGGAAAGGTTTGTACATGCATCTGTAGATAACCAAAATTGTTGCTTTCAGTACTTTTAAATTGTTTTTGTTTTTTTCCAGCTCTGTCTTTGGAGCACAAAGAGCTGGGTCAAGCTGACAAGTAAGAACTCTACGCATAATTGTTGCACCCGGTCTAACCTTGAGTCCACCTCTTTAGTAACTCACATCCAGTTTGACCCATATCAAATTGAGATGCTCGTGGTCCATGAGGGGTGGATAGGTATATACGAACCTCGAAGTCTTGATTGCCGTGTGCAGGTAAAAGGCAAAGACTTTGAAGGCGCTCTTCTTTAATTAAATTCCTTTGCCTCTAGTTATCGTATCGACACTAAATAAAAAATGCTACGCAGTGGATACCTGATGAATCTGATACTTCAATAACTTCTGCTACATATTCGTCCGATGGTGAGATCATCTATGTTGGCTTTGGAAGTGGATTCATAAAAATTCTGGACTCCAAGACCTTCGTGACGATATGTCAAATTAATCTGACTTCTGTTACTCAACCCAGCCCCAGCAACATCCGGTACAGTTTCCCTGCCCACACTTCTGTTTGATCAAATAATTTTGTAATTGAGTTGGCTACCATATTGCTGGTGGCACAGGCTCGAAGTTTATCCAACTGTCATTGCTGCTCATCCTTCACATCTAAGTCAGATCTCTGCTGGGCTCAGTAATGGTAAGGTCATTGTTCTTCAGCCGTTATGGAGTAGAGGATGGGGTGAAACAGCTCCACCTGAAGACGAGGGAGATTATCCTGATGACTCAGATCATAGTTACTGACCACAAAAGTTGTCTTAGTTTTCTGTAATTATCTCTGAGCTTACTGATCTTTTTGGATGTAACTGAGCTTACTGCTCTTTTTGTATGCAATTGTGCTTAGTTCTTACTGCCTTTTTTTTTTGTTTGTCTATGTACGTAATTCGTAATTAATAATTAATATATGTCGTGTATTATTATTCGTAATGTAATACGTCTTGTAATGTAATCTTTATGACTATTAATTAATTATATATTATAGTCGCAACAAAGAAGATACCAACTTACTCTGCAGCTTTTTCTTGTAATGTAATCTTTATGGACTTTGTTAAAGTTTATTTTATAGTCTTGCATTCATGCATAATATTTATTTTCATAGAGGGGAGGGATTATTTTACTTCCTTTTTTTGTTTTCGGTAAGTGAAGGGGTTATCTAATTATTTTTTACTTTTTAGGGTTTGTTTGTTAGTTGATTTCTCGTGTACAAAAACCTCATTTTTTTTATTAGTCCACCACAAAGATGTATAAACATGTGACATAAATAAATTTATACAAAAAGGCCTTGGCTCCAGCTCATACCCATTCTAGTGCCACCATATTTTATTATTTTTAAGAAAAATAATATTTTCAACGCTTTCGAACTTCAATTCTTTCCACACTTTAAAAAAGAAGTAATATTTTCTCCTTTTGTTTTTTGGTAGGATAATATTTTCTCCTTTTGTACGAAACCAAAATTTATTTTCTGTTAAATTTTAATCATATAAGCCAGAATTAATCTGTCATTAAGCAAATAAATTACACACATCTTTAACCTTCCGACAAGCACACAGCTCCCGACAGTTCCTGTAAAAAAAAAAAAAAAAAAAAAAAATCGCATCTCCTTCCTCCAAGATCAACGACTTAAAAACCGCCACGTCATCACAGACTCCAACTCTCCTCTTAAATCGACCATTCTCTCTCTCTCTCGCTCTGTCCCAGCCTCCTCCTTTACTCCTTCCCCGAATCTCACACCGCCAAATTTGGCGTTTCCACAGATCTAAAAAGATCTCCCAACAACTCCGACACCGTTTTGTTCTTCCGACGAATCTTCCTCCGTAGATCTAGCCAAGGAACACCTCTCTCAATCCCAACGGTATTTTCTAAATATAGCTCAATACAAAAAAAAAAAAAAAAAAATCAAAAAACCATATCGAAAATTTTCAAATTGTGTTTCCCGTTATCAATCAAAACGCACGAATCTTGAATTTGTTTGTGTTTTTTTCTCAGAGATTCGAAAATCGTGAATCGGAGGGAGAGATATGGCGCCGAGTATACGAAAAGCGATCGGTGCGGTTAAGGACCAAACAAGCATAGGAATAGCTAAAGTAGCAAGCAACATGGCTCCAGATCTCGAAGTAGCCATAGTCAAAGCTACAAGCCACGACGACGATCCCGCCAGCGAGAAATACATACGCGAGATCTTAAACCTAACTTCTCTCTCACGCGGCTACATCCTCGCCTGCGTTACCTCCGTCTCACGACGGTTAAGCAAGACTCGCGATTGGGTCGTTGCTCTCAAGGCTCTTATGCTCGTGCACAGACTTCTAAACGAAGGAGATCCGATTTTTCAAGAAGAGATTCTTTACTCGACAAGACGAGGTACGAGGATGTTAAACATGTCTGATTTTCGCGACGAAGCTCATTCGAGTTCTTGGGATCATTCTGCTTTCGTTAGAACTTACGCTGGCTACTTGGATCAGAGGCTTGAGTTAGCTTTGTTTGAGAGGAAGAGTGGTGTGTCTGGGAACAGTGGTGGTGGTAATAGTAGTCATCATAGTAATAATAGTGATGATAGGTACGGGAGAGGAAGAGATGATTTCAGATCACCACCTCCGCGTTCTTATGATTATGAGAACGGTGGTGGTGATAATGGTTATGGTGGTGTACCTAAGAGATCTCGGTCTTATGGAGATATGACTGAGATGGGAGGAGGAGGAGGAGGAAGAGATGAGAAGAAGTCTGTTACGCCTTTAAGGGAGATGACACCCGAAAGGATTTTTGGGAAGATGGGTCATTTACAAAGGTTGCTTGATCGGTTTTTGTCATTGAGACCAACTGGTTTAGCTAAGAACAGTAGGATGATATTGATAGCGTTGTATCCTGTTGTGAGGGAGAGTTTTAAGCTTTATGCTGATATCTGCGAGGTTTTGGCTGTTTTGTTGGATAAGTTTTTCGATATGGAGTATACGGATTGTGTCAAGGCCTTTGATGCTTATGCTAGCGCGGCGAAACAGATTGATGAGGTCATTGCGTTTTATAACTGGTGTAAAGAAACTGGTGTGGCGAGGTCCTCTGAGTATCCTGAAGTTCAGAGGATTACAGGTAAGTTGTTGGAGACGTTGGAAGAGTTTGTGAGAGATAGAGCGAAGAGAGGGAAGAGTCCTGAGCGGAAAGAGATTGAAGCTCCTCCAGCGCCTGTTCAAGAAGAGGAGCCTGAACCTGATATGAATGAGATCAAAGCTCTTCCTCCTCCTGAGAATTACACTCCTCCACCTCCTCCTGAACCAGAGCCTCAGCCGCAAAAACCGCAGTTTACTGAGGATTTAGTTAACTTGAGGGAGGATGAAGTCACTGCTGATGACCAAGGGAACAAGTTTGCGCTTGCTCTCTTTGCTGGTCCACCTGGTGGTAACGGAAAATGGGAAGCTTTCTCCTCCAATGGAGTGACCTCGGCTTGGCAGAATCCTGCTGCTGAACCTGGTAAAGCTGATTGGGAATTGGCATTGGTTGAAACAGCTAGCAATTTAGAAAAACAAACAGCCGCTTTGGGCGGTGGGTTTGATAACTTGTTGCTCAACGGTATGTACGATCAAGGAATGGTCAGACAACATGTGAGCACCTCGCAGTTGACAGGTGGAAGCGCTAGCAGCGTAGCTTTGCCATTACCTGGTAAAACCAATACTCAAGTATTGGCCTTGCCTGCACCAGATGGTACAGTCGAGAAAGTGAACCAAGACCCGTTCGCAGCTTCACTTACCATTCCACCACCATCATACGTGCAAATGGCTGAGATGGAGAAGAAGCAATATCTTCTGAATCAAGAACAGCAGCTATGGCAGCAATACCAGCGTGATGGCATGAGAGGTCAAGCCAGTTTGGCGAAGATGAACAACGGTCCAGTTCCAGCTTACGGAATGCCACCTGTCAACGGGATGGGACCGCCACCGACGGGTTATTACTACAACAATCCTTACTGATTCATTCTTTATGTTTTTTTTTATTTTGCACTCCACTCATATATGTGTAGATGACTCGTCTTTCACCTTTGATCTCGTGTGTTTCTCTTTTTTAAAAATTTATTCCTGGATTGTCGTTAAAACGATTCAATCTTCTTCCTCGTCTCTCTGCTCGAGTTTGATTTGTAGTTTATGTACACTTTCTTGAGAATCTTGATTCCCTTATGTATAACAACATTTTGATATCTTTCATTGTGTTCCACTGTTAAAAGTTACTTGAGAACACTCTTGTCGGGTAGTTTTGACTTAGAAAGTCTCCAAAGGACGATATATTTGGGTTGTGTTGTCCAAAATAGATAGGTGAAACATAAGCCACTTTTTGAAGTTTGAAGCCATTGGCTCATTTGTAAATTATTAGGTGAAACAGATTTGTCGCTTTCTTACTTTGTCTTATGATATTCCAAGTGATGTTTATCAATAAATAACTTTTGTGATAGTTGAGATTGGAAAATGAAAGCACGAGAGAAGTATTTGGAAGTCTCTGTTAGAAGAAAAAGAGTTAGGTGACCCAATGAGTTATATATATATATATATATTGACAGCTAAGATGGACCACCGTCCACTACAATGAATATGTAAGAAAAATGACGATTCCTTTATATATTATTTGCCTGTGGAGAATATTAAAAAGCAAAAGCTAAGCTGGAGTCTCTTCATGACCAACTCAGGTAAGGGTGTTGTTTCATTTTCGTAACCAGGTCACGTAAACGTTTCTGGATAAATTTATCATTATCATTAATATCAATTGTTTTGGGGGAAAAAAAACCATAGGACTATTATGAATTTACAAAAAAAATGATAATGATATTTCCTTTCCAAAAAAATGATATTGAAAGAGCCAACAAACTAATACTATTGCTAAACAATCGATATAATTTGGTTATAAATGACAATTTTATTCAATCGGAACAGTTTGGATGGAGAGAAGAATAAAGCATGACACTATATGTGTACCATGCACGTTGTGGAGCGGATAAGGCCGTCAACGGTGAGTTGGGCAGTTGGGCTAGTGGTTTCAAATGGCCAGAGCTCCTTCGCTTTAAAGCCATTTCAACCCATGTACTGTATATAGTTTCAATTAACACTACTCACACTATATTTGTATGAACTTCAAGAAATTTACTCTTTTTGAATATCATATACTTTCCAAGGATAAAAAAATGGAAAGACGGGTGGCTTTGCTAATTTAAAAACCGGCCCAAATACGTCTTTGAAATCTAAAATCTTTTTGATACGACTTTCCCTGACTTTGAGCATTGATCTTGTCTCAACAAATGTTTGGATCAACTCTTGTCTACAAGAAACGAGAAATTAACTCCTACGAAGTTCAGACGTAATAACAAATAAGTTTAGAATATATAACAGCAAAAAAGTTGATTTACCTCCCAAGTCAATCTGTTTAAGAAATTATATCTAAAAATATTTTGTCCAATTCTCCATCAGATAACATATTAGTAACCAACAAATGTGTAAGCATTTTCGAAGGAAGAAACAAGAACTCCTCATTTCTTTGATGAGCTTAGCTGATGCAGCTGTGTCACCACCAATACGCCCGGATTAGTGTATATGTATATAGTCATTTGGTGAAAAACCCATTTGTCACTTTCTTAAACCAGGACAAATAAAAACCTTTTTTCTTGACTTTTCCCAACACATTGTCTCATCAAGGTAACTATTATAGCGAACCATATGCACAAATAAACTCTCTCTCTATCTCACAATCCTAACAACTCTACACTAAGGAGTCACCAATCAATAGTCAGAAAACAAAACTCTAATCAGCACTAGTCAACATAATATGATGCAAATCAATCTGAAGTTTCTCATGAAGAAGAGACACATCCACTACATTCCCTTTCTCCTCTTTAGCCGCCAACTCCGCCACCGGGATCGCCGCAAGAAACCTCTTTATATATTCTCTACAACACTTTTTACCCTCACAAACCAACTTCTCCGACGACCCGTCTTTCTCATACATCAAACTCGAATCATCAAACTTTAGTATGTAGGCTTGCTTGCAACCTTCAAACAATCTCTCCCCTAACGAATCGATTACGCAATAACCATCTAAACCTGCCTTCACCACGAAGAAATGATCGTTCCAGCTCACAATATAAACCCTAGTTTCACCATTACTTGAGGCTAACGCTACCTCTTTCTCCACCTCATCCCATATCTGATCAAACGACATCAGACCATCCAACGAAGCAAATCTCTCCCGGCTAAATAACCCGGTAAATGATTTATCAGTACAAACCCTAACCGGCCGTAAATTCGCGGAAACGATGGTCTCTAGATCGAAATGCTTGTTTGGAAACAATCTTAGATACGATTCGTTGTCGCAAAGTGATTGCCATAAAGAAGAGCCTTGCGTGATCAAAGAATCGAACTCTGTTCCTGAAGGGTTGATAAGTTTAGGATTCGCGTGGAACCAATGAGCCACCACTACTGCCACCGCCGCACAAGCTGCTTCTCCGGCGGCTTGTTCGCTTCTCTGATCAATCGACGCAGTGTAAACCTCCGATTTCAGCTTCGACTTACCATCGCGGCTCACTATATCCTTCACCACCCATTTGTTTGGCTCGATCGATAAATTAGTCTCTGCCGTCGCCGCCGGCTTTTCATGTTCCGCCGTTATTATCTTTGTAAGTTCATCCTCTCTCTGCAAAAACAAACCGGTCCGGTTAGGGACCAAAATCGAAATCGAACCGGATTTTGAAAATTCTGTAAACCACAAAATACTTACCGGTTCTCTTCTCCATGTCACAGAAAAGCTTAACCGTCTTCTCTTCCACCAATTAAACACGGCTTTTTGACCCGGTTCAGACTGGTTCTCATCCGGGCTTGAAGATGACCCGATTTCCACAATTGGACTACGTCCACCTGAACACGGCGCGGTGGCTGGAGATGAAGACGAATCAAAATCTCTTACACCGCCGCGACGACTTGACATCTTTGTCGGAATTGCTGAGTCAACGGAGACCTGACCAAGTTGTATAAAGTCGTCTGGTTCGGTTCTTACTTCGGAAAAAGTCACGTTGACCTGAATTAAATAAACAACCGCGTGTCTTAATTAATTAAGGATTACGATTAGATAATTAATTTACATTTTTCATTTTTTAAAAAAGTCTTTAAAACCTTTTCATGATGTTTTCTAAATTAATTTAATATCCAATGAGAACAAAGAATGATTCAAATTGGGATTAAAAAATGTGATTAAAATTTAAATTGACCAGATTAATTACCACAAGTGTTGCTTCCTTCGAAAGCACGGAACCTTTTGACCGAACAAGAAGCTTTTTCTCCACCGTTGATTCAAGCTTCGACGCTAACGCCGACAAATCCAACGACGCCTTTCCGACCAAAGACTTCTTGCTTTTCGCATCCATTGTCTCTCCCTAAAACCAAAAAAAAAAAACAGATAAAATCAACTAATTGAATTTAAACATCAAACTAATCATCTAAAAAAGAGATAATTAAGAGAAAAACTCACGTAGAAGACATTGAAAGAAATGTTCCATGGGCCAACGATGCAACAAACGCGTTCGAACGCTTCCTCCCATTCTACATGGCTTACGCCTAAAGCAATCGGCTTAGAGCTCGTATGGTTAACCGGTCGATTAGACCGGTAAAAAGGGACGAGGCCTAATCCGAAACCGGAGACCGGTCCTTTCCATTTCACCTCCACCATCGTAGAAAGATTCTTTGCCGCCGTTTCGTGATCATCACCGGGAATAGTCGGTAAACCATCAAGCCTCACAGGCTTTACCGTTACGTGAAGCTTCCTCACCTTCTTTGCCATAGGTTTCAGAATTTATTCCTCTTCTTTTATTTTGGGGTTTTCTCCTTTTTTTTTGTGTGTTTAATTCTTTTAGATGTTTTAGCTATTTTTATATATATACGTAGATAGAAGCGTATATGTCTTCTAAATAAGGCATCGGAAACGTAGAGAACATTAAAAAAGAATCAAAGACAGCAAGGAAAGAAACCCTCCAAGAAAACACACAATTTAACTAAGAAAACAAAAAAAAAAAAAGAGCGACTCGGTCATCAAACGCAGCAAATCCGCGTTCGAGGCAATTGAGAGAAGGAATGAAAAAACATCACGTGTGACTCATATGGTCTGTTTTCCGCGGGCTAATGCTTACGTGGCTATTTCTAATTGGACTGATGACTTCCGTAAATTGTTTTGTTTTGGTTAATACAACAACACAAACTTGGTCTCTCTATAGAAAACTTTTGCAAGAGGAGAACTTAGATTTGGAATGGTTCGTCTTTTAGAAGTTGTTGTTTGTTATTATTTCACTAAAAATATTCGGAAAAATGTATGAAAGTTCGTGGAAATAACAATTGTTTTGTGTTTCTTTTTATTGCTAAGAAATCAATTCATGTAATCTACTTTTCTTTCCTAAATCATAATGCTTTATCGATAGAGGATGATGAGGATAGGACCACTGGAAAGTTGTCACGTCGTCAACACGGATAAAGGCAACAAAAAAAAAACACACGTGCACACTTGTTTACTCACAGCAAGTTATGTACTTGCTTCCTTCCTTCCTAATGGTGGTAGACGAGAGAGAACATAAGATTCTTCTGTCACGTGTTTCTGACGTTATAATTTCTACACTAGCACGTTTTTTTCTCCATAACGGCGTTCTTTGGACTAAACTTGTTACCTCTATAGTTAAATGGAGCGTTGCATAAATAATGGGAGCAAGTCGAGTCATGGGGAAGCATCCGCCGATTACTATCGTTCACTCTTTTTCTGTATACATACTGAGTTTCGAGCTTAGGCTTAGGTAGTTCTTTTTTTTTTTTTTACTGATCTGAAATGTTGCTCGCGAATTATTCTTTACTATAAGATCTCTTTTTCTGCAGTAAAAATGCTTTTCCTTATTACTTGTTGCAAACATCAATGTAGAGATTGCGATTGTTGTGCAAAAAAAAAAAGGGAGCGTTGCATAAATTAAAACTAACCCCATACTAAACCGGTTTAAATTAAAACTAAACCCAAACTCACATTTAATATCTCTCTACCAATTCCTGATTTTATTTTATACACTTTATTCAGTTGAGAAAGGTTTAAAAATCGATTAAATAACAAAAAGAGAAAAAACATGAACCCTAATCTCCTATCTCAATTTTGGAACCCAGAAATTCTGACTGAGGATTCAACGAATTCAGCTTATAGGGTGAGAAGATCTTGATGCAATGAGGTAACAGATTCAATCCACATACTTATTTTTTATTTGAAACCCAAAATTGGGATTTTAGTTTATGTGACAGTTCTCATGTGTTACAATGAAGATGAGAGAGAGAGAGAAAGAGCGAATTCGTGAGATGCTGGAAGGTGAGAGTGATTGATCCAAGTGAGCCACATTATGCTACTCCGATCCTCTTGAAGAAGAAACTGATTCTTCTGGGGAAAGTGATTCCGTTTCTGAAGATAATGAATGAAGAAGCTGGGATGGACAAATTTCACTTAGCGATTGAAAGAATGTTGTAGCGTTGTGTTCAGGGATGAGCTTTCCGATACGGCACAATTTATAGCAATAGTGATGATGAAGATGTTGTAGTAGTGGTTTTTAGAAACAGAGGAGAACGCATGATCAGAGGCAGAGGAGATGGTTAGATATATATTTTGTTATTTCAGCTTTTGGTTTGAATTCATCTGCGTGCATACTGCATTTTCAATGGAGAGTTTGAATTCTATTTTTCTTTTGCAGGCCCAATCCGATGAAAGGGAAGGGTGACAAAGGTGTTCAATATTCATCTGACTATTGCGGCAGCCACTTGGAAATACAAAAGTCGTATCCTTCACATAACAAATTAGCCACACATATATTAATTATCCAAGCATGGTTGTCTTCTTCAAAGACGACCTTCTCTTTCTCTTATCATACAATTTCAAAGTAAACGATTGTGATCACTCACTTATGCATGTACATGAATTCTCAGTGTTTATTCTAACAAAGACTTTGATTTATTTTTTTTTAATTTGTTAATAAATTCAACAATCATTTCTGGTTGAAATTTTATGACCGGGGAGGTATAATAAGAGTGAACGATCACACTTCCAAATTGCTTTCATTGGAGTTTATTTCATTTGCTTTTTTTATCTCACTTCCAATGGAAGGGAAGCTTTTCTTGGGCCAATACTTGATATGTGTGTTGTTACTGTTGGGGCAGCTACATGGATGCAAAAGCTGCATTGCGAAAGAAAGGGAATCTTTGTTGGAGCTCAAGAACTACTTGATGTCAAGGAGTCGAGAATCAGGACTCGACTATGTTCTCCCTACTTGGACTAATGGCACAAAGAGTGATTGCTGCCAGTGGGAGGGCATTAAATGCAATCGAACAAGCGGGCGGGTTATTGGCCTTTCTGTTGGTAATATGTACTTTAAAGAGAGCTCTCCTTTAAATCTTTCCTTGATCCATCCCTTTGAAGAGGTTCGATGTCTGAATTTATCCACGGATGGATACAACGAATTCAATGGCTTCTTTGATGACGTAGAAGGTATACCACACTTTTTCCCACATTTAGTTTTTACCCTTTTGGTCTCTGTTTCGAGATATTTTTCTTTACATTGAAAATTTAGAATTCTATATAGGCTATATCAGTATCTCTTCTGATTCTTGAAAGTCAAACTGTTTACTTAGATTTTCCCATGCATCAAAATTTTTATAGTACTACCATTAGTTACATCCCTTGGCCAGTCCCTTTTTCTTCTAGAGAGTCCATACAATTCAACTCTCTTAGTTCCGATTGCATGTAGAGAAATAATTAAGAACTTGTATATTGCAATCTTATTTTTCTGTACACTTTGTTGTTGACAAGATTTTTCGTTTGCAGGTTATAGAAGCTTAAGTAGATTAAAAAACTTGCAGATCATGGATCTCTCAACAAATTATTTCAACAACAGCATATTTCCTTTTCTTAATGCCACTACATCACTTACAACTCTTTTTCTCCCGTATAACGAAATGGATGGCCCTTTTCCTAGTAAAGGTGAGTTTTCTATTTCTTTGGAGGTGCCTATGGAGCACAGTCAATTTTTAGTTCTAATTATAATTATTCTATCGGATTCCCCTTTCAGCACTAAAAAACTTGAAAAACTTGGAACTGTTGGATTTGAGAGCAAACACACTAAGAGGCTCCATGCAAGGTAGCATCTACAACAACTGTGACTACTTAATTGTATTATTGATTTATGCCCATCTCACTTATCATCATCATATCAATTTAAATTATTTAGAGGTGTCTTTTTTTTTTTTTATGTGTTTCCTTGTCTTGTGGCAGAGCTAACTCATCTGAAAAAGCTGAGAGCTCTAGATCTGAGTTCGAATAAATTTTCTAGTTCAATGGAATTGCAAGGCAAGCTTGCTTCTTCTTTTTGACGTTTTTATATATTTATAAATATGAAGGGAGATGAATATAACTTATTTAAATATAGTTAATGATCATTTTGCAACATACAATATATTGGCCTTTGATTATTTCAGAACTAAAGAATATGATTAACTTGGAAGTCTTGAGTCTTGCTCAGAATCATTTAGACGGACCTCTCCCAATAGAAGGTACCTTTTGTTTGCTTCACCTTTATGCAACTATGAGAAGTATCTTCTGACTTCTCGAGAGGAATATAACTACTCTTATTGTTCATCTTTTTGTTTTCCAAATTATATTTCTTTTTTTTTGTTTGCAGTATTTTGTGGAATGAAGAATCTGCGTGAGCTCGATCTCAGAGGAAATCATTTTGTAGGCCAGCTTCCTCTCTGTTTAGGTAGCTTGTACAAGCTGAAGGTTCTTGACCTCTCATCCAACCAGTTTAGTGGAAATCTACCTTCTAGTTTCAGTAGTCTTGGATCCCTCGAATATCTCTCATTGTCAGATAACAACTTTGTTGGCTCGTTCTCGCTCAATCCACTCACAAACCTAACAAAGCTCAAGGTGTTCAAACTATCATCAAGATCTCATACGGTACAAGTCGAGACAGAAGGTACCTGGAGGCCAAATTTTCAACTAAGTGTTCTTGTGCTACGATCTTGCAGCTTGGAGAAAATCCCTTCCTTTCTCGCGTACCAGAAAAACTTGCGTCTGGTTGATCTATCCAGCAACAAGTTATCTGGAAACATTCCTAGCTGGCTGTTGGAGAATAATCCAGATCTTGAAGTCTTACAGTTGCAGAATAATTCATTCACTATTTTTCAAATGCCTGCAATAGTGCATAATTTGCTAATCTTGGATTTCTC
Source organism: Camelina hispida (assembly GCA_023657505.1). Classification (NCBI taxonomy): domain Eukaryota; kingdom Viridiplantae; phylum Streptophyta; class Magnoliopsida; order Brassicales; family Brassicaceae; genus Camelina; species Camelina hispida. The sequence continues at coordinate 41,845,497 of CP094632.1, forward strand.
AGCAAATAATATCAAGAAGTTCCCTGAAAGTATGGACCATGCACTACCGAATCTGGAACGTTTAAATGGCTCCAATAATGGGTTCCAAGGGAATTTTCCATCGTCTATTGGCGAGATGAAGAATATTTCATACTTGGACCTGTCTTATAATAACTTTTATGGGAAGCTACCAAGAAGCTTTGTCACAGGTTGTGTTTCACTAATATTCCTGAAGCTCTCTCACAACAAATTTAGCGGCCCTTTTCTTCCAAGAGAAGCAAACTTCCCATCGCTTGACGTGTTGAGAATGGATAACAATTTATTTACGGGGAAGATTGGAGGCGGTTTGCGTAACTCTACTTTCTTACGAATCCTTGACATGTCCAATAATGGTCTCGGTGGTGCTATTCCAAGATGGTTGTTTGAGTTTCATTATTTGGATTTCTTATTGATATCCAACAATGTCTTAGAAGGTACGTTACCACCTTCTTTGTTGGGAATGCCCTTTCTCTCGTTTCTGGACCTTTCTGGAAACAATCTTTCTGGAGCCTTACCGTCACGTGTTGATGGTGTGTGGGGGATGTATATGTTCCTACATAACAACAACTTCTCAGGGTCAATTCCGAATACATTGTTGCAAAGTGTTCAGATAGTTGATCTGCGGAACAATAAACTCTCTGGGAGTATCCCGCAGTTTGTCGATACCGAAAGCATAAATATTCTTTTGTTGAAGGGAAACAATTTAACAGGATCTATTCCAAGGCAGCTTTGTTATTTGAGAAACATCAGACTGTTAGATCTCTCAGACAACAAGCTCAATGGCTTCATACCTTCATGCCTATATAATTTGTCATTTGGTCGTTTACAAGAGGACACAACGGCTCTAAACATTCCGCCATCTTTTAATCAAGTGAGTATTGAGTTGGAATTATACAAATCCACTTTTTTGGTAGATAAGATCGAAGTAGACCGCTCAACCTATCAAGAAGTTGAAATTAAATTTGCAGCCAAGCAAAGGTATGATTCTTATAGTGGAAGATCTGAGTTCAGGGAAGGTATACTTCGTCTTATGTATGGGATGGATCTGTCAAACAATGAAGTAAGTGGTGTTATCCCAAGAGAGATTGGAGATCTCTTGAAACTACGAGTGTTGAATCTATCTCACAATTTACTGTCGAGTTCTATACCGTCCACCTTCTCCAACCTAAAGGATGTTGAGAGCCTTGATCTTTCTCATAACATGTTGCAGGGAAGTATTCCTCACCAACTCACTAGCCTTACTTCTCTTGCTGTGTTCAACGTGTCTTACAACAACTTATCAGGAATCATTCCCTTAGGAAGGCAATTTAACACCTTTGACGAGAACAGCTACATAGGCAATCATCTTCTTTGTGGACCACCAACCAATAGAAGTTGTGAGGCTAATAAGAGCTCAGAGGAAACAATGATTGGAAGAGAAGACGAAGATGATGATGAAGCTGCTATTGACATGATGGTCTTCTATTATAGTACTGCTTCAACTTATGTGACAGCGTTGATAAGCATTCTTGCACTTATGTGCTTTGATTGTCCTTGGCGTCGAGCATGGTTCCGCATCGTCGATGCTTTCATTGCCTCTGCAAAAAAATGTGTTTCCTTAAAATAATTTCAGTTTCGTTCAAAAGCTTGAATATATTGTGTTTGAGTTTCGCTCAAAAGCTTGATCAATATACATGTGCTTCCGGTTATTACCTTGATCTAATATCATTTATATGTAAAAATAAAATTTGTCGTATGAAATTTTAGCAACTTTTGGGTTACACGGAAAGTAAAAGATGAAAACCGAACCTTCCGCCTTGGTATGCTTGGAGAATCAAATAAAAGAATATTGTGGTTACTTTTATCTTTTTAAATATTTGAATGGCCCATTGGGTTCTTGTCTTCTTCACTTGACTTGACTTAACTTATTTCGTGGAAAGAATGTATAGATGAGTTTTCAGCCACACAAATAATCATTCGAGTACGGGTGTGTTTTTTCTACAAAGACCTTGACTTCCTCTCATACAATTTTAAGTGTGTTTTGAATTCACTGAAACTTCGATCTTTTTCATTTTGTTGAACTCCTATAAACGTGGTGATATTTTTGTTGAACTCGCAGTCCAAAATTGCTTTGGGGTTTATTTACTTTTCTGTGTGTTTTAATCTTATTTGCAATGGAAAGGAAGCTTTTCTTGGGCCAATACTTGATATGGGTGATATTACTGTTGGAGCAGCTTCATGGATGCAAAAGCTGTGTTGAGAAAGAAAGAAAAGTATTATTAGAGCTCAAGAAACTGTTGGAGCTCAGGGAAGACAAGGTCTCAAGAAGCTGGGACGATGTTGTCCCTATTTGGACTAATGACACAAAGAGTGATTGCTGTCGGTGGGAGGGCATTGAGTGTAATCGTATAAGTGGCCGGATTATCGGGATTTCTATTGCTATTTATAACATCGATGTCCCTTTTCCTATTAACGGTATGTTATCCCATTTTTAACAGTGAGGTGCCTGCCTATCATGCACATCCTACTTAATTTTTGCTGTATCTTTGATTAGTTCTTTTAATTTTTCTATATGTCCTTAAACTACAGTTTTTAATTCTCATTGACTTCCTTTTAGGACTAGAGAACTTGACAAACTTGGAACTGCTAAATCTGGGTGGAAGCGGATTTACCGGCACAATACATGGTTTATGTCATAGCAAACTCTTCATCTTTAGTTTACAGATATGTACATATTAATTAGAAAACATGCTTCTTTGCAGCTGGGAAAACTTAAAGTAAGCTTATTTTTATTTGGAAATAATGCTTCTCCTAAACTGAATATTTTGGTCTTTATTTCATTTCAGAACTAATGAATTTGACTACCTTGAAACGCTTGAGTCTTCAGGGGAATAGCTTTAGTGGGGCTATACATGCAGGTTTGTGTGTGTGTGAGTGTGATTATCATTTTGAACAACATAACAGTTTTACGTATGACACAAAAAATCTCATTATCTTGTTTTTTTTCTTTTAGTTTGTAAAATGAAGAATCTAGAGGAGCTCGATCTCGGAACAAATCATTTTGCAGGCGAGCTTCCTCTTTGTTTAGGTAGTTTGAACAAGCTACGGGTTCTCGATCTGTCATCCAACCAGTTTAGTGGGAATCTACCATCTAGTTTCAGTAGCCTTGAGTCCCTCGAATACCTATCATTGTCAGATAACAACTTGAGTGGCTTATTCTCGCTCAGTCCGCTTGCAAACCTTACAAAGCTAAAGGTGTTTAAACTTTCATCAAAATCTGAAATGGTACAAGTCGAGACAGAGGCTACTTGGCAGCCACAGTTTCAACTGAGTGTTGTTGTTCTACGAGTTTGCAGCTTGGAGAAAATCCCTTCCTTTCTCGTGTGCCAGAAGAACTTGCGTCTAATTGATTTATCCAACAACAGATTATCAGGTCACATTCCTACCTGGCTGTTGGTGAATAATCCTGAACTTGAAGTATTACTGTTGCAGAATAATGTATTCACTACCTTTCAGATGCCTGCTATAGTGCATAACTTGAAGGTCTTGGATTTTTCAGCGAATAATATTACAGGACTATTCCCCGATAATATTGGTCGTGCACTTCCAAATCTGGTACGAATGAATGGGGCAAATAATGGGTTTCAAGGGAATTTTCCAACGTCTATTGGTGAGATGAAGAATATTTCATTCTTGGACCTGTCTTATAATAACTTTTATGGGAAGCTACCAAGAAGCTTTGTCACAGGTTGTGTTTCACTAATTTTCCTGAAGCTCTCTCACAACAAATTCAGTGGCATTTTTCTTCCAAGAGAAACAAACTTCACTTCACTGAAAGAGTTGAGAATGGATAGCAACTTATTTAGAGGGGAGATCGGAGTTGGTTTGCTTAGCTCCAACAAAACATTGTCAACTCTTGACATGTCCAACAATCGTCTCGTGGGTGCTATTCCAAGTTGGATAACTAACTTATCTACTTTGAGTACGTTATTGATATCAAACAATTTCTTAGAAGGTACAACACCACCCTCTTTGCTAACCATGCCCTCTATTTCGCTTCTTGACCTGTCTGGAAACCAATTATCTGGAGTTTTGCCTTCACATGTCGGTGGGGATTTTGGGGTACAATTGTTCCTAAGCGACAACAACTTCACCGGGCCGATTCCAGACACGTTCTTGGAACGTGTCAGAATACTTGATCTACGGTACAATGAAATCTCTGGTAGTATCCCACAGTTTGTCAATACCGAGAACATCAAAATTCTTTTGTTGAAGGGGAACAATTTAACAGGATCTATTCCAAGGCAGCTGTGTGATTTGAGCAACGTTAGACTTTTAGATCTTTCTGATAATCATCTCAACGGTGTCATACCTTCATGCCTTTATAATTTATCATTTGGACCAGAAGGATACATTTCGGAGATAGGTGTACCATTTTGGACAACCTGTGAGTTCACATTTTACAAATCGACATTTGTGAAAGAGAATTTCTGTGTAGATTCCAATGATTTTGAAGAAATTGAAATCAAATTTGCAACAAAGCAAAGGTATGAATCTTTTTTTGGAGCAGCAGCTGAGATCACTGGTGCCATACTTGATAGTATGTATGGAATGGATCTGTCAAGCAATGAATTAAGTGGTGTTATCCCAGCAGAGCTTGGAGATCTCCCACAACTTCGAGTCATGAACTTATCTCACAATTTCTTGTCAAGTTCAATACCATCAAACTTATCCAATCTGAAGGATATTGAGAGCCTTGATCTTTCACATAACAAGTTGCAAGGAAGTATTCCTCAACAGCTAACCAGCCTTACTTCACTTGCTGTGTTCGACGTGTCTTACAACAATTTGTCAGGGATCGTTCCACAAGGAAAGCAGTTCAATACCTTCAACGAGAAAAGCTACATAGGCAATCCTCTTCTTTGTGGACCTACGACGATCAAGAAAATTTGTGAGGCTACTAAGAGCTCAAACGAAGCAGATGATGGAGGAGGAGAAGAAAAAGACGATGATGAAGCTGTTATTGATGTGGTGGTATTCTATTATAGTGCTGCTTCAACTTGTGTGACCGCATTGATAGGCGTTCTTGTAGTTATGTGTTTTGATTCTCCTTGTCGTCGGGCATGGCTCCGCATTGTGGACGCTTCCATTTCCTCGGCGAAACGTATGCTGCCTTAAATAAAACTCACTTCTGCTTAGTATGTTCCCCATTATGTTTCTGTAGCTTTGGATTTTGCATGATATATGGTTATTAATAAGAGTCTCCACAAAAAACATATCTCTCTTCGTTACGTAATCAGTAGAAATGTTACTAGGAGCAATTTCTCTGTTTTCCTAATTTGTGTGCTATCGTTTACTTTTAATTCAACTAATTCTCTTCCGAGCTATACAATTTTTAGTACAGCCGTGAAGAAGTTGCGTGTTGCGATCACAACCATGACGGAAAATGTGTTTTGGAAGCAAATTGGACAATATGGTGAAGAATAGAATCAAGGATTACGGGGGTCTAGAAGAGAACACATCACATAAAAGAAAACGGATATATAATATTATTGTATAAATCGTTGTTACAAATACAATACAATCAACTTAAACCATTATTAAATAATAGTATAATTAATTTCGATATTTGTAACCAGAAAATGGTGCAATACCTCCCATTTGAACAGAACATTTTTTCCATATTTCGTCAGTTTTGGCCATAGCTTTAGAACTAATACCTTTGAATTGATAGAACTGAGAAAACAGTTTCATCCAACTTATTTGGCATTGCTTCCCACCTTTCACTATACTTCGACAACATTTTCTCGACGCACTTTTGTTCCGAAGAACTTCCTCCATCAAGTCATGGTTACAATAACTCCCATCATATCCCATCTTCATCGCGCAGTCAAGAAGATTTTTGAGAACTTTTATTGATTGCCTACGAATAACCTTGACATTATAATGATCCGGACTCGGCCAATCTTCAGTCACCACCTTAAACTCGTTGTATAGCATCTCCTTAAGATCGTCTGCTATGGCCAAACTTGAATAAGAAAATGAGAGCAACACCGTGATTGCGAAAAATGCCATAAAAATGGTTTTCTTCTCCATTTTTTTTTTTAAATTTGTTTTGAGCTCTTTTTAGTTGTTTTTCTTTTGTTTGATGCCATATATTAGGATTTATCATTGTATTTATAGTGCTTCGTTAATGTTATTATAAGTAACTTTTTATCACTAAAAACTACATTTTTGTTTGTTTATTACTCATCAACATAATATATTTAGTTATCAACATAAATATTATCTTTTGACGGTTCATGTTTTCATAAATGTGGTTAGTTTATTACATTTCAGTTTTTGATGAAATTAATTGAAGAAAACTTCTTAACGTATTATGGAACAATATTGGACAATGAAACCCTAACTTTGTGCATTTCACGCTTCATTAATTAGTAAAATCTTGCAATATATATCCTACTATATTAATTGGAAAGTAAAAATATGAAACTAACCTTAAAATGTGTAAAAAAATACATTCAATTACCATTAGAAAAACTTAATTAATCTTAATTAATTAATTAAATAAAGTAATTAATTAAAAATAAAAATGCAAACAGATCAAATATAAAAAGAAATCTAGAAAAATAGAAAATATATATTTTCTGCTCTCTAATAAATTATGGACGAAAATTACTAAATATATTTTTAAAAAATGGAAACCAATCAGAATTTCAAAAACTAAGATTTTACATCCAAGTACACAATATAATTATTTTTAATAACTAAATTTCGAAGACTTTGTTAAGATTTCAAATTACGATTCTCATATCATCTTTATTTTCTTTTATTTACAAATTGTTTGGAATTTTCATATAATATTTATGATTATTAAAATGCAGAATTTTTTCTGCATATGTTGTGATTTGAGTTTTTTAAAACAAAGATATATTACTCAATCTAAAAAAATGTGTGTTATAATTTCCACATTGGCGGGTTGGTAAAACTAAATTTATATAGATGATAAATTAATAATTTTTATTTGTTCAAAATTTTAATATTAAAACTACTACTTCATATTTCACAAAATAATAATGCAAATACAACAAACAAACAATATAAAACGGTAATATACGTCAAAAAATAAAATACTATAATATTTTAAACTCATTAGTATTCAAAAAGACTAATAGATTTACAGAAAAATTAAAATAAATATTATCTCAAACAAAATAATTTTTTAAAAATATATAACAATAAATTTTATTATTATATTAGATTTTTTAAAAAAAATATTGACAACACGAGATATTTCCTAGTCCTACTATGTTAATTAAGAATTACAAATATAAAATTAACATTAGAATGTGTAAAAAATTACATTGAAATGCCATTAGAAATAGTACAAACAAGAATAAAATCATTAAGGGTACTAAAGATAATTACTCATCTAACTAAAATATTAATTGGCATAAAACTAAAAATTAGTGCAACTAAATACCGATATATTTTCACCTAAAATAAGACATCATTATATTATAGCTCTCTCTCACCCTCTTTCTCTCCCATTTTCACGAAGGTGAAAAAAAACAATAAGATGAAAAGCCCCATTAATTAATGACATAATCTATAGTAATTATGTTTCGATATTATCATTAGAAAAAATTTCACAGAACTAACATATTTTATTATTGCTAAAAGATGTTATGAGATATCCACTCAAACAAACATAATCATTGACGATGTACCGTCCGGTGAATAGAAGAAAAGACGATGATTTATCAGATTCTTCAAATGGTAGATATATTTTTGACGGAACTTCACTTATTTAACTAATTATAAATGAATCACTCTGTTTAAAGTGTAGATGATTCAGAAAATTATGGTGAGCAAATTTTCGGTTGTAGTAGTTAAGAAGAATGATCTAAAACAACATTATATAAATTCTGTAAAAAGCATTCTTAACATACAAATTTATGATATATAAGCAAATAGAATTTATAATCACAAAAGATTATTAATAATATAACAACAACAAAAATTTACATTAAATAAAAGTTCAGCCTGCGGTTTACCGCAGGTTAATAACTAGTAGTTATTATAATAAGAGTCTCCACAAAAACATATCTCTCTTCGTTACGTAATGAGTAGAAATGTTGAAATCTTCTTTGTGTATCGTTTAGGGGAAACTAGTATATCTCTCTCTGCTTATAGGAGCAATTTCTCTGTTTTCCTAACGTTTACTTTTAATTCAACTAATTCTCTTCCGAGCTATACAATTTTTAGTACAGCCGTGAAGAAGTTGCGTGTTGCGATCACAACCATGACGGAAAATGTGTTTTGGAAGCAAAATGGACAATACGGTGAAGAATAGAATCAAGGCGTATGGATCATGAAACTATGGGGGTCTAGAAGAGAACACATCACATAAAAGAAACCATATATAATATTATTGTATAAATTGTTGTTACAAATACAATACAATCAACTTAAACCATTATTAAATAATAGTATAATCAATTTCGATTTTTTAAACCAGAAAATGGTGCAATGCCTCCCATTTGAACAGAACATTTTTTCCATATTTCGTCAGTTTTTGCCATAGCTTTAGAACTAACACCTTTGAATTGATAGAACTGAGAAAACAGTTTCATATAACTTATTTGGCATTGCTTCCCAGCTTTCACTATACTCCCACAACATTTTCTCGACGCACTTTTATTCCGAAGAACTTCGTCCATAATGTCTTGGTTACAAGAATACCCATCATGTCCCATCTTCATCCCGCAGTCAATAATATTTTTGAGAACTTTTATTGATTGCCTACGAATAACCTTGAAATTATAATGATCCGGACTCGGCCAATATTCATTCACCCCCACCTTAAACTCGTTGTATAGCATCTCCTTAAGATCGTCTGCTATGGCCAAACTTGAATAAGAAAATGAGAGCAACACCGTGATTGCGAAAAATGCCATAAAAATGGTTTTCTTCTCCATTTTTTTTTTTAATTTGTTTTAGGCTCTTTTTAGTTGTTTTTCTTTTGTTTGATGCCATATATTAGGATTTATCATTGTATTTATAGTGCTTCGTTAATGTTATTATAAGTAACTTTTTATCAATAAAAACTTACATTTTTGTTTGTTTATTACTCATCAACATAATATCTTTAATTATTAACATAAATATTATCTTGTGACGTTTTCATGTTTTCATAAATATGGTTAGTTTATTACATTTCAGTTTTTGATGAAATAAATTGAAGAAAACTTCTTAATGTATTATGGAACAACATTGGACAATGAAACACTAACTGTGTGCATTTCACGCTTCATTAGTAAAAATCTTCTGGTACTGGTAGAATGTCAATGAAGTTTGCAAGAAAATTAAGAGAAAAAAAAGAAGTAACCAATCTTATTAGGAGTTAGCAATCCACTTTAGGGAATACAATTAAGATATCTAACTCGCAGTAATGTTAGCGTCAGAAAGTAATTTTTTTTTTTTTTTTTTTGGACAAACAGTGTCAGAAAGTGATCAATCAAACATTTCCGTAAACAAATCGGTCCAAAATGTTATATACGTTAGCCACATAATCCACCCTGTCTTACATATCACAACCATTTCAGTGTGATCGGTAAATATATATGGTCAATGAATGTTGTGTGAACGAGACGCGCAATTCACTATGATTCTTTGTCTCTACTTTAAGGGATCATTAGGTAACAACCCGCTGTGCAGAATAAATTGATTTAAAAAAAATTATTATAAGGAAAATTATTATTCTAGAACTAATATATGTTTGTATCAAAGATAATATGTAACTAAAATTTTTTATTTATTTATTTAAAGCTGTGTTTTTTCGTATAAAAAATACATTTTACCCGTGAAATCTTTGAATGTGTAAAAAATTTTATAGTAGAGAAAGTATTGATAAAATGTTACTATTTATTGTAATATGTCTTGTGTGGTTTAAAAATCAAATTCATATTTGCTTGTGTTTTATCTTGTAATCACAACAATTCTGCATGTTTCTTATGTAACGATAACAACATATACTAAATTACTCTGTAGTTTAATTATTTAATTTTATTATATGTTAGTAACAATCGGATTTTAAAAAATAAAAATAAAACTAAATTTTCGAAGATAATCTAATTTATTGATTTAATATTTTTGATTAGGCTATTTAAATCATTTGAGTTAGTCGTGTTGTTAATATTTTCTATAAATGACGGTATATTACCAAAAAAAATTACGAAAAATTAATGAAATTCCAAAATCAACGTATTCATGTAAGAATACATTTTACCCATAAAATATGTGAACATGGTAAAGAAAATATTTACAAAATGTTAAAATTTATGGCAATATATATTTTTGTGTGTTTTAAAAATCAAATTTATATTTACGGCTTATCGAATAACTATAACAATTTTACATAATTTATAATCACGTATTTAAATATATTATGATTATTTTTGTTACTAAGTTTATTTCTAATGATAAAAGTTATTGTCTCATTCCTTTTTAATAGCACATAGATGAATATATAATTAGAACATATATTCCTATTCAGTTATCAATATTTTCTATTTTTAATGAATAATCACACTAAATGTTGAGATTAATTAGTTTACATACTTAGATATATATATAAATAATCACACATCATGATATCTCCTAATTTGTTGTCATTTTTATATTTATTTATGAATATATATATAAATCTATATTTTTAGAATTAAATTTCTTTTAATGAGTTGGAGATAATTCAGGGGTAATATACTTCTTTTTATAATCAATTATAATAACTGTTGAAAACTTGTTATTTAAATTATTATGATAATAATACTAACATAAAAATATATTTTTTTTTATATGATTTTGTTAATAAGTTATATGTTCTTTATGTTTATTAACTTTATATTAATTGATATGTTTTTATAGCCCTTTTATAATATTTTACTAAAATCAATATTTATATTAATTTTAAGAAATTGATATAATTTTAACTTGTATATTTATAAGTAAATTTTAGTGAAATTTTATCTTCGAGAAATGATATTATATCCAATTATTATTCTATTAATTGTTTTGAAACTAAATACAATGACATAAAACTGAAATTAATTATAAAATTTAAGATAATTTTTGCTAAAAAATGTTTTGAACTCTCTCGCAACAGTACATCAGCTTTTTCTCAAATGTGATTCTTTATAAATATATTGAGGATAATTTTGGAAATCTGGCCATCTTAATGTACTAATTAAAGATTAGACCACAATAACAATAATAGCGACAACGAATACTACTAATAATGACTCTTTTTCCCCCCACTTTATTTTAATCCCACTCAAATCATATTGTATCGAGATAAGGAATCGCTGGCCAGGTTCATCCCCTCGACAATATTCATTGAACACCACATTCACTTTTGAATGGACACAAACAAACGTAAATTAAAGACAAAATCTCAGGTTCACACAAAATCTGATTCTCTGTCCCACACATGAGATAAAGTTGTGTGTGTTTAATTTCTCAGATTTCGAAGGATATTAGAGAAAAAAAAAATGAAAACTTTATATTATACAACGAAATGAGAATTTTATTCAATACTCATTAAACCATCCCAAAGGACATTACATAATTTAGTACAGTGATCATACAGATTGTAATACAGCCTGGGGAAAAAAAAACGAGGGCTCTGGCAAAAAAACAACAAAAAAACTCTTTAATAGAGTTGTTGCAACAACAGCCAGAGCAACCTCTGAGAGAACCAAGGCATGAACCAAAACCTGAACCCGTACAAATCATACAAAGACCCTTTCGAGGAAAACCATACGCAACAAAGACAAACGACGCGAATAAAAGTGGGATAATAATAGGCTCGTAAAAGACACCAAGCAAGAAACAGGAAGATGATAAACCCTAAAATCTCGTATACCCGGTAAATATATAATACTCAAGCAACACACGACCTTCCGATTTCAAGGTAAGCTAGAGTTTCCCTGATAAAAAGGAAACCCTGCAAAAAAACCATTGACTGGCAAAAAAAAGAAGCCGGAAGCGAACTGCTTGGAAAAAAAAAAGGGAAAACCGGGTACCGAGCCTAGCGAGAGACGCGTAGATCACAGAGCCTGAAAAAGGGTTGACACTTGATAAACAAACTTGGACGGACTAAAATACCTTTCATTATATAGGTGGAGAAGTTGACAGTGGAATTATCGATCAGGAGAGGATGTCGCATTTGTAAAGGCGCTCGACTAAGAAGTCGACGGTGGAATTGGAGATGGATCGGCACTGTTGGAGATTTAATCCCAATAAAGTGGAACCCAACCTCACGATGGCTGGCAAGCTCTTGTCTGTGACCATAGAGCAACCTGCCATGGATAAGATCTGCAGTTTGAGTTTATCAGAGGAAGCCAATGCTTGGATCCCAGAATCGGACATGGAGCATTTTGAAAGATCCAAATCACTGAGAATCTGGCAGTTTGCTGCAATGGAGACCATGCTGGCGTCAGAGATATTGGAACATCCATCGATGTTTAAGACTTCAAGAGTCCAACCGTTACGGGCAGTGATGGCAGAGATCACTTTGTCTGTCAAATTGGAACAGCCACTGAAGTTCACCTTCACAAGAGAGTTCTGAATCAGATGTAGAAAACCAGACTCTGTTATCCCCTTGAGCCCGCATAGATCAATCTCCTCGAGCTGAGGGCACAGCTTCCCGAGGGCTGCAAGATTTGCATCACCAAAGCCAGGGCAGTTACGAATAGACAGGGAACGCAGAGCACTGCAATGAGGTGAAGCAGGCAAGCCTGTTGTGAGATCTCTAATGCCCAAGCAGTTCACCAGAGAGAAAGCCTTCAACTTTTCACCACAGTTCAAAAGAGAACCAAAAAACCCAAATTGGGTGACCCTGTGGCACTCTTCAAGCTGAACACTCTCCAGTGATAAAGATGCTTTTGCAAAAGAAACCAACCCATTGTCGGATAACAAGGGGGACCTACTGATAATCGCTTTCTTCATGTTCGGGCATCCCTTTCCCACGGATTCAAGGCCCGCGTCAGTCACTCCCTGGCAGGCTGTGATGGTTAGAGAGTTTAATTTTTGTAGCCCGACACCATTTCCCATGACCCAGAATCCCTTCTCACTCACGTGTGACAATCCCGAGAGCACAAGATCAGTGACTGACAAGCCGTAATGACCAACGACAGCAAGAGACACATCAGTGACATTTAGCATCTGAAGCTTAAGTTTTGCCAAGGAAAAGGTGGTGTTTGACAACAAGGATGCGATTCCTTGATCCCTGACAAGAGGACAGTTCTTGATCGAGACTGACTTCAGCTTGGAGCAGGATCGTGCAATGGCTTGAAGACCTTCATCTCCAATTCTTGAACAAGCCTCCAATGTAAGCTCGGTCAAGTTAGGGCAGCTCCTAGCAATCGCTACCAAACCCTTGTCAGTGATTGTAGAGCAGCGGTTCAGGTCAAGCTTCTCAAGTTGAGTACAACCTTCAGCAATCTCCAAGAGGCCATTGTCAGTAACGGTAGAAAGGTTCCACAGGGAAAGAGACCCAAGAGAAGGGCAGCTACGACCAATTGACCTAAGACCAACATCTGAAACCTTGCTAACAGAATTACTTCCTCGAATAGTCAACTTGCCAAGTCCACCACGGCCAGCTGTTCCAACAGCAATAGCAGCCAATCTAACATCAGTTGCCTTCTTCCCATCTAAACTCCTAGATAAACATCCTTGACAATCATCACCACCATCTTCAGATTTGTTGGAATTGGAAGAAACGACATCTAGCTCCTTTTGCCGGATGCTACTTACAAGGGTAAGCCAGTGTTTAGAGACAAAAGCGCAGGCACTCCTCTCTTGAGGTCCAGGCAAACGCCTAAAGATCTCGAAAAGGCACTCATCTGGGAGCACATCAATAGAGACCTGCTTTTCCTCGAAAGCACTGAAGACCGTCGGTGCAACAACACGCGACCTCTTGCTAGGTGGGAAATAGACATCGACGTAACTACCAAGCGACAACAAAAGGCTAGCATCCTTTGGATTTGGGTATATTGCTCCACGACGGTAAAATTCATTTTCACCTGTAAATATACACAAAAGAATACAAATCAACTAAACATACAAAAACTTGAATTCCTTAATCACTATACCTATTAATTCCCAGATCCAACGAAAAATTAACTCTAGCCAAGAAACTAAAACTCAGATCTATAAGTCATCGACATACATACACGATCCTAGAAGTCAAAATCTTAATTCATCATACTGAAAACATCTAAACAACACAGAAACGCCTAAATCGAACATCTAAATTCAAATCTTCCTAAATCAAAAATCTGAGAATGAAATCAATTGATTCTGGCAAAGATTGGGGGGAAACATACCAGCGAAACTATAGATCTGAGACATGATTGAAGCTCAAAACTCCCAGGAAAAACAAAAACGCTTGATTCCTCAAGCGAAAACCCGTGGGAAAGAGCAAAAACGAAAGATCTGACGACGATTAAGAAGAAAACAACGAAATCAGCTCCGATTACACCAAAGAACGAGATGCACATGAAGATCGAGAAGAGAGAGAGAGCGAAGAAAACCCTATAGAAAGGGCAAAAAAAAAAAAAAGGTAGAGAGAGAGAAGGAGAGGGAAAAAAAAAGGAAAAAAGGAAATGATCGGTCAGTAAGAGGTCAAGATAATGAGTTTATATACATTAGTTGAAATTTCACATGCAATGTATCTGAGCTGAGAGAGTTCGGATCGTTAATTAATTTGTTTTATTTTATTCCCCTACAACACAAAAAAGTTGCTTAAGGTAGACCCAGATTTTTTTGTTTGTTTTTTCACCCTTCAGAGCGCGTTAAGGCAAGCAATGAATGAGGTGGTGTTTGGTTACGGAGTTTATAAATCAATTGTTTTTGTTTGCTTCCTCGAACAATCCTCGAACATGAATCTTTGTGAGTTCGTGTTTTTGTAGCCGACTTTAGAATCGTTTATGTCGTGTTTTTACTCAAGTCTCTCAAGTAAATCAATTCTTAGAACGATGACCCAAAAAAAAAGAAGTCTTAAAATCAAACTTGTTACAACACGAACTCACTCATTATTGGGTCATGTTGAGGCATGATTGAGTTGGATTGATTCTGATTGTATGCATGTGTTTATGAGAAGAGATTGGGTCGATGAAGATTTTGTATGTATCAATGTATGCAACAACTTTGAAGATTCCAAATCCTTTATGATTCCAAATCCTTCATAATTTTCCTTTATCTGTTTGTCTGTTTTTCACTCGAGAAGAACTATTAGAGTCCAAAAGTGCTATATTAAATAGCTTAAAGATATTTGGACAATATATGAAAAAATGACAATTTTTTTTTTGAACTAGTTTTTGGGATTAGTTAGGTACTTAGGACTTTGTCCAAAAAAAAAAAAATACTTAGGGTAGTTTATATTAGGGGTACTCTCAATTAAAAAATTTTAGAAAATAATAATTAAGGAAAATAAAAATTGAAACGTTTCTTCTCTGAGCGAGAATCGTTTCTTTGGATATGTGTCAGGTTATTATAAGTTACTCCCTCTGTCTCACAAAGATTGATGTATTAGGATAATTTTTTGTCTCACAAAGATTGATGTTTTGTAAACTTCAAGAAGTAATCATTTAAAATATTTAAATTTTTGAATTGTTATTGGTTTATATTTTCTCTCTCTACCAAAAAATAATTATAAATTAATTTACAAATAAAAACTAAAATTTTTCTTAATATATGTGAAAATGTCAAAACATGAATCTTTGTGAGACAGAGGAAGTAATTTTTTTTCCAGATTGAAGAGGCATTTCTCCGATGCAGATGGTCTTAGGCCACATTCCTTAGAAAAAAATTTCACTGGTATACATATATTTGTCATGCGAGGTTTGCCAGGAACTCTCTTCACAAGGTTGTTGCTCTACAAGTGGCATTGGTTAAGTCCCAAAACTCTCTTTAGGTTAAGGACACAAAATTATAATTAATGAAAAAAAACCTAGAATCCTTATAATAACACGAATATGTTTTATGGACAAGGAACGAATCGCTACATAACAACCATTTTTGTTAGTATACGGGTACGACGGCGTGACTACTGTACGAGCATGGTAGGGGACTAGGAACACTGTTATCCACAAAACACACTTAAAGAGTTAAAGACTAGTTTTTACATGTGTATTTTTAATGTGAATATAATAGATTTATTCAATAGAACCGGCTGCTGAAATTTTTTTAAATATTTTCTTCAACTTATTTCTGTACCTACAGAATCCCATGTGGGAAAGAAAAAATTGAGATAAAAAGAATCAGACTTGATGAACGTAGAAATCCTTCTGTGATTGATTCATCTATATAATAATCTCCTACTCCAACAAGATCCTCAGAAGGTTCCCTAATACCTATCACCACACTATATCAGGATTCCATATATTCAACCTTCTCTGTAAAAGAATAGGTCAAATCGTAAAATGATTAAAATTGGAATCTGAATGTATCTGTGGAGAAGAGGACCCATTGCCCATTATAAACATATGTTATAAAAAGAGAAAGTGAACAAAAGACACCCAAGTAGTCGTGGAAGCATTATCCATCCTTTTCAGGTTTCATCGCATAAACAGCCCATGTGTGCTTATTATTGCAATTCTTCATGTCTCGGTATCAACTAGGACATTATTTAGCGTTCGATAATCACATTAAAATTGTTCGGGATTCTACTTATATACGATCTTTTATTTTCCATTTTCCTATGTTAATAATCAAATTAGTTTCAAATTTGTAGTTATAGACCATCAATGAAACAAAGTAACAAACCAAAGAAACAACTGCCTAGGACCCTCCCATCACTAGCATGCCAATAAAAATTCCGTAAAATTCTTGATAATAAAAGAGGCAAAAACTTAAAACTAACTATATGATAATCTCCCTAAGACGAGGTTCATGCATTTTTAAGTTAGTGACACCATATGATAAAGATGATTATGACAAAAACTACAATAATCTAAATATTTAATGGTCCAGTACTTGACTATGGAGTTAGTGGGCCGGTTCCGCAAAAACATGCTACAATTATGTAATTTGTATGTTTAATAGACAATTTGTAGACGTAGTTAATTAATATAATCATAGCAAGTTAACGGGAAATATTCTATGTACTAATCACAATTTGTTTTGTTTTGGTCATAATATATAAGAACATACTGGTTCAACGCGTGAGGATGACTATATTCTAGGTGTGGACTTTAAGATATTGACAAAATCCAAGTCCGATTCGATGTCATTTCGTGACTTGGCTATTGAGCAAGGCCTTTCTCATGTTCCAATTTAGCTAACGAATTAAAGAAAATAATTTCTCTGGTACAAACTTTTCCAAGCTGGATCCGAAGGTACTGATTCATAGGGATGAACTAATCGTGATTGTGTTGAAACGCATAATAGTCTTACTGTAAGGATAGTGATGTTCTGGTTTTATACCAAACCATGTATCTAACCAAAACACAAGAGGAAAGACAAAGATATTTTAACAGTATATTGTAAAAATACTGTCACCCGATGGATGCTTTCCAAAGACCATGGAACACACTTCAAGCCAAAGAGAGACTCGGAACATAATGTAACAATAGAGAACGCGCATGAGATGTTAGGCAAATGCTTTTAGATTTGAGTATTTTAAGTCTTCCTACACAATCAAAAGTGGCTTGGGCTACAATACATCGTTGATGAATTTTTGAGTGAGTTCTTTAGGAAGTCCCATAACTGTATCAACTCCTCCCACCACGGAATCGATAAAAGGTGAAATGAGGGGATGCTCCAACATTAAACCTTGAAAGTGATTGCATCATCAATGAGCTCGTCGATGACTTGCTCTGGTATCTCATGGAAATAAACCTCTGCTTTTTCCCACCCACCTCTTCTAACTCCAGTTTGCAAGTTTCTTACAATAACAGATCCCACAACGCCACCGTGTGAACCAGAATAGCCTTTGATAAACTCGCGAGCTTCTTCTTTACTGTTTGGTTTTTCTCTAATGACACCTTTGTACACAACAACAGTGTCTGCAGTAATCAATAGAGTTGGTTGATGATGATCTTTTGCAAACTGGCTTTCACCTCCCAGTTTCGATATAATCTCGTTTGCTTTGGCTTCAGCAACAGCTACAACCAAATCTTCAGGCTTGTCTTTCCTAATAGCTTTCTCATCAATGTCTGCAGTCACAATAGTGAAATCATATCCCATTTCAGCTAGAATCCGCTTTCTCGCCATGGATTGAGAGCCTAAAATCAGCTTAAATCCTTTCTCCATCGTTTTCTTCACCATTCTCGTGTTGCTCTGTTAGCAGAAAGAGTAAAGAAGAAGGAATTAACAAAGAAATCAAAAGAAGAGCAAGCAAAAGATTTTTTCTTCCTGACTCTTCAAAATATCAGTTCTATGACTTATTAACTGTAACATATAGTTTTTTGTTTTTGTTTTTTCGCATTAGCTAATGACACCAAAGCGTGGACAAGCCCTCTCCATTGGTCAGTCATGGTGGTCTAAAGAAAGATTATAAACGTTAAGGCCACAGACAAGGAAAGTCAAAAAAAAAATTCCATGGGACCGCATACAAGCAAAAGCTAAACTGCGTTGAAACCACCACACTTGGCTAAAAGCTAAAAAAAGTTTGATACTTGCCACATTTACAGAGTCTGATAAGTGTGTAAGACGCAACGTTATCATATACCATGTAAGAAAACTCTAAATATTCAAACTTTCGGAATCGTTACAAGGAACAGGACAATCAGATAGACGAAATCTCACAATCTCTATTACAATTGACGATATGCTATATACTATATCAATGACCCAATAAAATCTGCGGAACAGAATTTAGGGTTTTGAGATTGAGTAGAGATTCAAAACTCACCGAGAAGAGATTCCTTAAGAGGTAATACGAATTCGATTGAGGGAAGAGGAAAGCTCGAATGAAAGTTGGAGATAGCGAGTGAGAGACTCAGAGAAAAAACAACAGATGGCTGTAATTTTGGCACGATTAGTTATTTTTTTTTTGTCGCCTGCCTAAGAATAATTAAAAAATAATAATAATTTGGGTGCAATTTTTTTTTTTTTTTACAAAGAATTTTTTTTATATTAAAGATTTTATTGATGTAATGTGTTTGAGTTATACAGAGCCGAAAGGATCAAAGATAATTAAGACACAAGGATAACTAAAGAGATCATAATTAAAGCAACAACACTAAAAGTTCTTCCCTACAAGCAGCCGACTAGCGTTTCTACAGGACGGTTTGGGCTGAAGAGAGGCTACTGACTATTGCCTAAAAAAACCCACATAAATAAAAATAATTTTAGGGCATATCCAATGGTATTCTATTTTTGCTCCAATAGTATTCTATTTTCACTTCTATAATAGAGACCGCTATTTTTTCTCTATTTATAGAGGAACTCTATTTTTTCCTTTATAAATAGAGGTGAACTATTTTATTTGCAAAGTAGTCCGTTTAATCTTTAACTTATTTTATTTATGATCAAAATAAATAAAATAAGTACTTTTAAGAACTAATAATATAAATTAAAGTATAAATATTTATTCTAAAATATTAAGACTACCATTTGTAAAAGATAATTTTATGAAAGTGTTACAAAATTTAAAGTAAAATGGGTTAGTTTGCAATTTTTAAAAATAAAATGTGTTAATTGTAAAATAAAAATAGAATATACTCCTTGGAATATTATTTTATAGAGGAAAAAATAGAAAAAACCATTTGAGCAAAACTCATTTCTATTATGAAATTCCTCTATTATAAAGAAAAAAATAGAGAAAACTATTGGAAATGGTTTAAGTGTAGCTCTGGAGAACCAAACTGTCTTATGTCACAATTGTTGTTGTCCCACTTGTCAGGTTTTCTTAGATGAGAAAGCTGATTTGAACGTACTGTTACTCTTACACCACATTAATATTTTGTCTCCTGACTATAACCTCAATCGTAGACCACATTAATATTTTGTCTCCTGACTATAACCTCAATCGTAGACCTTCTTGAGTTCCATCTCAATTGGATTCAGAAGTTGCACACGGTGACGGTCTATACTTGCGAACCAAAGCTTCTCCAACAGTAATCCCAACATTGACTTCCATATGACCATATCAATAAATCATGTTCCACTCCTAACGAGTAACGAGGGCTGACTGAGAGGACTCCAATAATTATACCAGAACGAGGTTATGTGTCCACTTCAAAATATTGAGCTGGCCCAGTCAACAAACCCCGTCTGGACTTTGGACTCGAAGAAACCCAACAAACGAACGTTGCGACAACTACAATAGCTCAAGCTGCACAACCAATAATAATACAACAACGTAAGAGGGACGCAGCATTGCAAAAGCTGTCGCGATGTGAGATTCACGCGCTCTGATCTAAACGTTGACTCTTTGTTTCATAGTTACTCTTAAATTCCCTTTATTCACTTTTCATTTCTTCGTTGCAAGTTTCCATTTAATTACTCTAACTAATAGCTTAAGGGATTCGCAATTAATTTAAGGCAACGTAGACTAAAAGGAGTTTGGCAAAAACAGTCATTTCAGGAAACAACATTAATAATATGGTTTTAAAGATACATAAATACCGATAACTGATAAATTTGATGTAAATATTCTTTCCGTTTCAAAATAATTATTGTTCTAGACTTAATATTTATTTAATCATCATTGTTGCAGATGTTTGATAATTTTTCAATTTAACTCTAACTATTTTTGTGTCTTGACCAATAAAAAATTAAAAGATATATAAATAAAAAGTAAAGAAATCATAATAGTTTTTTTAAAATATTTGTGTAGAAAACGTTTAACGACGACTAAACTAATTTGAGTGGGAGGGAGTAAGTTATTTATTGACTTACAATCATTTTAAAATTAATTGTAAGTCACTTTAAAATTGATGGTAAATCAATAAAAAATGTATACCCAAAAAATGTTAATGTGACTAAATTAGTGGGAAAACGGCCTATTTCCCCATAAACTATGTTACTTTATCGCATTCATACACAAGACTTTCATCTGTGCCTATTCCTCCATGAACTACAACAAAATTTGAATATCCTACACAAACTATATAAATCCGGTTAAAACCTACAAATCGTGTGACGGTGTTACTGTACCGTTAAATAGATGATGATTAGGATGCCACGTGGAGCTACAAAACGACGTCGTTTTGTATATCTTAGGAGAAAACACATTTAAAAAAAAATTAGCAAAACCGTGGATTGAACCACACACCTTTGATTTCATGAGATAGACTTATACCAGTTAAGCTACTAAAATATTCGTTATATCTACAAACGAATATATATTTATATAAACTTGTTGTCGGCTCTTGCTGCTTCGTTGTCGGCTCTACCTTGCTGCTTTGTGTGGCTTGGCTTCTCCTCCAAATTTTCGTTTGGATTTTTTGGTTTTAAGCTCTTTTCATGTGCACCTTTCAATATCCCTTTGTTGCTTTTGGATATTTTCAGAGATTCGACTAGATAAGTAAGGGGGATTCTCAAATCCAACCCTAATTGCAGTTAATTTCAAATCAGAGAGTCATGAACTGAGATATATATCACCCAATTCAATTTCAATCTCAATTTTTATTTTTGTTTCCCTTTAACAAAAATCAAGTTGAGCTATTAAAGATCGGATTGGAGATATTAATTCAATCAAATTCGATCTAATCTACCAAAGAAATCCCAGTTTTTGAAATCCATGAAAAATGATGAAGAAGCCATAGACCACGGTTTATCGGAAAAGAGAAAGCAAAAAGGGCGAAAAGGAATCCTTTTGATTCTTGCGTCGTCCAATATCTATATATATTTATTCTTCTGAGTTAACAACAAGTGTTAAGTGTGGATCAGTTGGTTTTCTGTTAGCTAGTCGTATATCGGAGGTCGTAGGTTCAAATCTTAACTTTGTTACGTTTTAATCTTATATTTTTAATTTTCTTATCAGGAAAACAAAACGACGTCGTTTTGTAGCTCCACATGGCATCCTAATCATCATCTAGTTAACGGCACAGTAACACCGTCACACGATTTGTGGGTTTTAACCGGATTTAAATAGTTTGTGTAGGATATTCAAATTTTGTTGTAGTTTATGGAGGAATAGGCACAGATGAAAGTCTTCTGTATGAATGCGATAAAGTAACATAGTTTATGGGGGAATATGCCGTTTTCCCCTAAATTAGTTAAGGAATAATCAGAATTTTTTCTGTGAGCTTTCCCTAACACTAAGTGAATAATTTAGATTATAATTTATAAATATTTTTGAAGAGTTCAACGAAATCATTAAAACTGAATACGTGAAAAATTGTTAAAGATTGCTAGAGAATTTTGTTGATTAGTTTTCTAAAGTCTTTTAAAATGCTTCAAACAATCCTTGTATTTTTGAAATACTTTCCATGACTTTATATTGTAAGGAAAGTGTCTAAAATCATAAACCAATAACATAATAATTGAATTAACAATTATAAATTCTTTTGTTTTAATTGAATAACACAATACTTTTAATGACTTTACAAAATCTAAATTCAATAGCCCAAATTTTTTTAGATTTTAAATGATATTTTACAAATCACAAATTAATAAAACTAAATTTTAACAAAGTTTAACAAAATCTTAATCTAATAAAAACAGTATCTATATAATATTTAGAATCTTTAAATCTCTTATCAAATCTCAAACCAATAACCCCGTACAACTTTGTATCACGTTTACAAAACGTAATTAACTAAAAAGAGCTCAAAAACAAAACATTTTTTTAATAATTTCTTAATTAAAAATGACTACTATTAAAGTAAAAAAAAAAAAATACACTAGAAAACAGAGAATTTAAATAAGGATCCCACAAAAATGCCAATGGTCAAGTAATCGCGCACCTTTTCGCCACGTAGCATACAAAGTCACGTAAGCCCTTCCTCTTACATTTAGACCAAACTCAAAGTCTCTCTTCTTCTCCCAAACCCAAAAGAGAGAGAGTCTTCTAACGTGCGCACCTCTCTCTCCCAAATCTTATCCTACGCCGCATCACCCATCTTCTTCTTCCGGCGAGAAAACCACCACCACCATGGGGAAAGGCCGTGCTCTTTCCGACGGAGTGATAAAGAAGATCATCCTCTCATACACCTATGTCGCAATCTGGATCTTCCTCAGCTTCACAGTCATCGTCTACAACAAGTACATCCTCGACAAGAAGATGTACAATTGGCCATTCCCAATCACTCTCACAATGATCCACATGGGCTTTTGCTCTTCCTTAGCCGTCATTCTCATCAAAGTCTTCAAAGTCGTCGAGCCTGTCTCAATGTCTCGCGATACTTATCTCAGATCCGTCGTACCAATCGGCGCGTTGTACTCACTCTCCCTCTGGTTATCAAACTCTGCTTACATTTACCTCTCCGTTTCCTTCATCCAAATGCTCAAAGCCCTTATGCCTGTAGCGGTTTACTCGATCGGGGTCCTCTTAAAGAAAGAGACTTTCAAATCTCAGACTATGACTAACATGCTCTCGATCTCCTTTGGTGTTGCTATTGCTGCTTACGGTGAAGCTAAGTTTGATGGTTGGGGTGTTTTCCTTCAGCTTGGTGCTGTTGCTTTTGAAGCTACGAGGTTGGTTTTGATTCAGATCTTGCTTACTTCTAAAGGAATCAACCTTAACCCTATCACTTCTCTCTATTACGTTGCTCCTTGTTGCTTAGTTTTCCTCTCTGTTCCTTGGATCTTTGTTGAGTTCCCTGTTCTTAGAGATACTTCGAGTTTCCACTTCGATTTCGTTATATTTGGAACCAATTCTGTTTGTGCGTTTGCTTTGAATCTTGCTGTGTTCTTGCTCGTTGGAAAAACCTCTGCTTTGACCATGAATGTGGCTGGTGTGGTTAAAGATTGGCTCTTGATTGCATTCTCGTGGTCTGTGATCAAGGACACGGTCACACCTATCAATCTGTTTGGGTATGGACTTGCTTTCTTGGGTGTTGGATATTACAATCACTGCAAGTTGCAGGCGTTGAAGGCTAAAGATGCACAGAAGAAGGTTCAAGCAAGTGATGAGGAAGCTGGGAAGCTTTTGGAAGAGAGGGAAGCTGAAGCTAAACGAAACGAGACTCAGGATTGATCTGATCTTGATCTGATTCAAGAATGCAATTTTCAGAGAATAAGAGCTTCAAAGGTTAACATTTTGGAAGAGATTTTTGGATTTTGCTTCTTCATCATAGGTAATGCATTATCATTGTCGGTGTTGTTGGTCTACGTTTTTAGTTTTGGGATTTATATTATTAAGTTATGGCTCTAATTATATTACATAGCAATTGATGGTTTTTAGAGGTTTCATGAATCTTTTGAACTCCATTGTATCTTCTTTTGTTTTTTTTTTTACTTCCATGTTATGAACCTATCTATTTGGGTAAAACAATTGTTGTAGTAGTAAACTTTTGTTTAAATGTCAAATTGAAATTCCCTTTTTTTATTTCCTCTTTCTCCAATGAAACCGTTCTATGTTGGAAGTCAAAAGGATGGTCATTGCAAAAAATGTTTCAGTACTTTATGGGTTTATGTGGGATCTTTAGGAAGCAGGATCCACAATTTCAGGCGATAAATAGCCATACCGACGTTACAATTAGGAAAAAAGATACTCAGCTACACGAAGTATTGTTCAATACATGGCCACACATCCCAACTTTAAAAATGTATTGCCAACTACACGAAGTATATGTATTGCATGGTCACATATACCAACTATATGATGACATGTGCTCAACATCACAATCATCTTATTCCGGTACACCATTCATCAGAATCCGCAGTTGACCGGCATTGACCTATGTTGACCAATAAAAATATGCAATATTTTTTGTTTTTAATATTAGAAACCAAAAAAAAAAATTAGTTGAATTAATTAGGAATCATTTATAGTGTTTTATAATGTAAAACATATATGGGTCCAAAATAAATATATATTGTATATAATTCCATTAAGTTAGTCTTATGATAGTTATTTTTTCATATTTCAAAACTTAATTAAAATTGAAATAATAAAATATTAAAACTTAAATTCAAACCAGATAACCTTGTTATAATAAATCAAATAAGAAAAATATTTATTTTCACTTTATTAATTTAAAAACATCACTTACTTAACTTATCTAAATGTAAAATTAAAATTATTTAATATTCTCAACCACAAAAAATATTTCCTACAACAAAAATACTTAGAACCAAACTCAATACATATCCAAATCATTAGAATTATTGGAAAATGTTATATACTCATGGTAAAATAAAAATTTTAATATCTGAAAAAATTATTAATAATTTTTCATTTCACTTTTATTAATTTTTGCAATATAAAAATATATTATATATCTGTTAATTCATCCAGTCTTATAATAGTTAATTTTTTTCTATTGCAATTAAAAACATCAAATTATTATTTGATTAATTTAAATACAATGTTTTTATTTAATAAAAGAAATATATTTGATTGTAAACAACAAAAACACACAATATTTATTTTTAATATATAGAAGATCCAAAAAATTGAGTTTGCAAAACAATATATTTGACTGTAGTAATATTAATATATACATATATAATTAATATATATATATATATTCAAAATAATTTTTAATAATTTTTATTTAACTATTAGTTTAGCTTCAAAATTAAAATTACTAATTATAAGAATGAATACATTAAAGATGTAAACAATTTTTTTTTGGTTTCTAATATTAAAAACAAAAAAAAAAAGTTGCATTTTTTATTGGTCAACATCGGTCAACGCCGGTCAATACTGGTCAACACCGGATTCTGATGAGCGGTGTACCGGAATAAGATGGTTGTGATATTGAGCACATGTCATCATATAGTTGGTATATGTGACCATGCGATACATATACTTCGTGTAGTTGGGTATACATTTTTAAAGTTGGGATGTGTGGTCATGTATTGAACAATACTTCGTGTAGCTGAGTATCTTTTTTCCTTACAATTAATATGTATGTTACATCATCATGTAACCTCTCCAAAGATCCTAACTATAGAGTCTGGCCGTTTGGCTTAATGTGCATTGTCACATCAACAAGTTTTTGTCCTAGATAAAGGAACAGGCCAAGCAGGTGTTTACATGCTAAACTAAAAACATTGAAACAACTCACGGGATTAGGCTTTTGCTCAACAACGAATATATTGGGAACTTCCAACACATTCGGATCTATTCTCGTTTGGCATATAAAGCTGTTTGGTTCCAGAACAGAATTCCTAAAGCATGCATTGGGTTGTCGTCTTCTTGTAACTCTAAATAGCTGTCCTGACTCGAAGCAGAAATTCCTATACGAGAATTGCATACATACGCTGGTTCTACTACTCAGTTCCCGTGATAGGAACATACATTTTCCACATATCTACAAGACTACAACTAATGTTTTTGTGTTATGTTATTCTATTTAGTTTCATATCCGATAGATTTCAAAACTTTGCGAAGCAGTTCTATTTGATTTTAAACGGGATCTTGTACTAGCTCAGCTGGTATACTAGCTCAATTATACTAGTTCACGGACCAGACCGGACCACATCTAGTTTGGCAGATTGGCATATTATCCTAGTTTTGAGTTTTGACATTTATAACCCCCAACTCACAAAAAGATATATCTATACGGACATGAATAAGCCAAATCAGCAATCTCCAACAAACGGTCCATATTGCACTACGTGGCTCTGATATGAGTCGTCCACGTCGATACCAACCTATTAATACCGTTCTAATTCTTGCACTTTCGTTTCGGAAACAGTAGTAGAGCTTAACCGTGATCGGAAGCTTAAGAAGAAACCACAAATCGGAGTCTGAAGCAAATTACTATGCCTAATGTTTCTCAGATCTCTAATGTTCTACGTCTAGGGTTCTCTTCGAGAAGACGACTCTCTAATGGCTTACACTTCGTTGCTCGTTCCTATACAACAACCTCTGATCCTCCCAAACCATCAGGTTAGTACCTTAATTGAATCTTCCAATTCGGTTGAGAATGTATGCAATTGAGATAATAATGTTATTCGCTCCTTTATCAGGAGGCCCACTGACGAGTTACAGTAAGTTAGTGGAGCAAGGGAGACTACAACATGATCCGTACCAAGAGAAGGTCGTTTCAGCATTCGAAAATTTGTTTGGAAGATTAGAACATTTCGAGAAGCAAATGGAAGATTATCATGTAAAAAATTTATGCTCAAGCTCTTTTTTTTTAAGGATTTGTGGGAATTTTGGTTCGATTGTTTGCATTTTTATGTGTAACGTTTGGTTTTTACAGGTGAGATTAGCAGAGTGGGAGAAGAGGAGAGAGGAAGAGAGGCGAAAGCTAATGGTGGAAGAAGCTGAGAAGAAGGAAGAAGATGGAATGTGGGCTTCTATGAATAAGCATGGACAAAAGCTTTTGGGAAGATGGGTGTTAGGGTGAGGTTTTGATGATCAATGGCATCTTCTTTTTGTTTGTTTTTCTTCTTTTCAATATGTTTTTTTGTATCTTTCTGGGGGAGTGTGTTTTAGGAGAAGACAGATGAATGTAGAACCTGGAGTTGGTAAATGGGTGTCATACCTTAACCGAGAGAGAAAACTGGACTCGATTGTGGGTTCTCGTCCTGCAGTACCACCGGCTCCTAAAGGATTATATATCTATGGAAATGTAGGATGTGGTATGTTAATGGATGCTACATTATGCTATTATTGTTTCCTTTATATAAGTCTTTCGTAAAGAGAATATGGTTAACTTAGTTGAGACCATGTTTGGTGTTTTCA
This sequence comes from Camelina hispida, assembly GCA_023657505.1. Taxonomy (NCBI): domain Eukaryota; kingdom Viridiplantae; phylum Streptophyta; class Magnoliopsida; order Brassicales; family Brassicaceae; genus Camelina; species Camelina hispida. The sequence goes on from CP094632.1 coordinate 41,873,314, forward strand.
TGTAGGCAAGACTATGCTGATGGATATGTTTTATGGCGCTACTGATGGGATTATCAGACATAGGCAACGGTTTCACTTTCATGAAGTGTGTGAGCTTTTTAGAGGTTTCTTTATGTTTCTGGCTAAGTAACTTAATATAAACTTTGATATTTTCCATTTCATTTGTCTGTAAGGCTATGCTGAAGATAAATGAACAAATGCACAAGTATTGGAAGGAGAATGGTGCTGAAAAGGCTTCGCAATATAGCATTTCGAAATGGATTATGAATGTTCCTGTTGATGAAAAAGTTAAGGAATGGCTAGCTGGAGAAGAATTTTATAAGCAGCAACTCCAAATGAAACACATTCTTCCAGCTGTGGCTGATAAGTTTCTCATTGATCAGCAATCGAGTAAAAAAGGAGCCAGCATCCTCTGCTTTGATGAGATTCAGGTAATTTTGTATACATGAAACTATTAAAGAAACTACAATATCCTTATGCATTCTTCTAAGAATAGATTGTTGACTATGAGAAATTAAGGAAGTGTTTAAAACTTGGCTCGGTAATTACTTGTTACTCTGAAGTCATAAAGCCAATTCAGTGTCTAACTTAGTTGAGACTGTACTTGCTATCTTTTGGCATCGACTGAAACTGCAAATAGTGTTCATTCTTCACATAACTTGGACTTTCTTCCATCTTTTGTTACAGACAGTTGATGTATTTGCTATTGTGGCCTTATCTGGAATTATGAGCAGATTGTTGACTACTGGAACTGTTCTTGTGGCCACCAGTAACCGAGCACCACGGGAGTTGAATCAGGTTTCTTTTCCTTCTTCTCTATAAGCCCTCTTCTTTTTGCAGCAAAAAAGTCTCTTTAACTGATTTTATGAAAGACATGTATCTTGATAACACAATGTTTTGCGTTGAGTCACTAATTCTCTCGCTGATGTTGTTGGTACAGGACGGGATGCAGAAGGAGATATTTGATAAGTTTATTTCAAAATTGGAGAAACATTGTGAGATAATCTCAATTGGAAGTGAAGTAGATTACCGCCGAGTTGCGGCCAAAAACTCAGTTGAAAATGTGTGAATCACATATTCTTTACATTGTTTATTGCTGGTTCTTTTTCTGTGCCTCTGTGTGATGAAATTATAAATGTGCATCTATAGGTTCACTACTTATGGCCTTTGAATAATGCTGTTCTGGAAGAGTTTGAGAAAATGTGGTGTCAGGTCACTGAAGAGTCCGGCGGAGAAATAAATTCTGCGACTCTCCCAGTGATGTTTGGAAGGTACTAATACGAGAAGTAGTTTTACTTTTTGTTATGGATCAAGTTAAATCACAATGGGAGATTCACATTCGAGTATCATGTGGTGTATCCATCAGAACAGTGGAGGTTCCTGAAAGCTGTAATGGAGTGGCAAGATTCACATTCGAGTATCTATGTGGTCGACCTGTAGGTGCAGCAGATTATATCGCAGTGGCCAAAAACTATCATACAATCTTTATCTCTGATATTCCAGCAATGAGCATGGAAATACGTGACAAGGTATAATCAAAATCAAGATTTTGGCTTTTGAGGTCTGTGGATTCCTTCCTTCCTCTAAGGGATTTTGATGTTCTCAGGCACGTAGGTTTATAACCCTTGTTGATGAGCTATACAACCACCATTGTTGTCTTGTCTCATCCGCGGAGACACCTATCGATGAGTTGTTTCAAGGAACTGCAGAGGGAACGCTTTTTGACCTGGAAAGGTAAGAATACAAAATTGACGAGTGGCAAATTTGGTTTACTGTTTGATTCTTTCCAGGTTTTTTGGTTTTACTAGCTTTATTGAAAGTTTTGGTTTTTGGTTTGGATTTGGTTGGTTGATCAATTTTATTTGGTTCTGGCTTAATCAGTTTGGTTTTTTATATGCCAACCCCCTAAATTGTACATAAATTTTATTGGAAACTTGCAGCTTCCAGTTTGAGACAGAGACCGAAGATTCAAGATTAAGGCGAGATGTGCTTGCAGAAGGTAGCATAAGTGCAGCTGGATCGCCTTCTTCGATCGTATCAATGCTTTCTGGCGAAGAGGAAATGTTCGCGTTTGCTCGAGCAGTAAGTCGTTTCTCACTTTCTAATAAGTCTTTTTTCATCAGAAAAAGTGGTTAAGAGTATTTGGTAAAATTATGTTAAAACGGTGCAGGCGTCGCGGTTGATTGAGATGCAGACTCCATTGTATCTCGAAGGAGTTCGTTTCTTGCATCCTTATTTCCATCAACAGAAGTAAATCAATAATAACAAAATGAATAAATGACTTATATATTGCGCCACTAATTTTTCCACTGTGATTATTGTTTGGCAAAAGAACTGACCAACCAAAGGTTTTATTATACGAAGGCGATTCATGAATAAAATTGTTCTTTTACTTTTGACGTTCCATCACAAAACGTCTGTACTGGGAGTAACTCTTTTAGTTTTCTTATGTTTAGACTAATCTGTCAAGTAATTTTCTGTTGTACCCCCAAAGAAAATAAAAACTTACAAATAGACTAATCTGTCAAGTAGATTCACTTGCCTTGGACCAAGAAAAATAATATGCATGCACCTACCAACGAGTCGAGTCCATCGGAATGGGATATGGGAAAAGTGAAATTAGATAAATGGGATATGTTTGCAAAAAGTAGTAGTAGTTAAATTTGTTTTTGCAGTTTAACCACAAAACGCAAATAGTAAAAGTGTAAAAACTCACAAATAGTTGACTTTTCTAAATTGTTGACATCTCTATAACATATTCATCTCTTGCAAAAAAAAAAACAAAACATATACTAGTATACTTCATCGATCTAATATACTGGCACTGTTTGACCAATTTTGACGAAATTTCAATTTTCAGTCTTCATTAATAAAATAAAAATATGGATAAAGATGAATAAAAAAAAGAAAAAAAGTAACTAAAACGAATAAATCATAGAAATTAAAATATAAATACCTAAACCGCCTTAGCATAGCAGCCTTCGCCCCCAACCACTCACCCATTCAAAAGGCCAAAAGCTGCACGCCTGCACCCACCAGCAGCTGTATAGTAAAACCCTAACAAGGGTCTCGACGAAAGTGACAACAACCGCAATTTCGTCTCAACCCTAAACACTCTCTTCGTCGTCTTCACCTCGATTTCCGTCGTACCCTTTTGGCCAAAATCTTCACTTTCTTATCCTTCACGAAGATGTGGATGTCGTGAATTCGTGATCAGCTTCTGGGAACGAAGACTGTCATTTACTATTATTATCCATAAAGCTTCATACGAGAAAGAAACTGTATTCATATGGGCAAGACTGGAATCCAGTTGTTCGACGATACAAGGAATGGGTTTTTCTCCGTATCCGATTTGGGATCTGATTGGAACAGTCTACAGAACCCCAACTACCGTCCCGTTGGTGGATTGTTCGCGAGTGTTAATCAGTTAGGAGCTGGATTCGGTTCAGGACTCGGGTCCGGATCTATTTCGTCTCCGGATCCTCCAAACAACAGTAGCTTCGCTGCCCAGCTTAATGTTTTGTGCACAAAGTACTTGCCTTTTAAAGAAGAATATGAGGAGGAAGAAGAAGTGATTGGTGAGAAGCGTAAGAAGAAAGGAGGGTTGAAGCTGAAGCTTAAGATCTCTAATCCTTCGTTGCGGCGGCTGTTGAGTGGAGCTGTTGCCGGAGCCATTTCGAGAACGGCTGTGGCTCCTTTGGAAACCATTAGGACTCATCTAATGGTGGGAAGTGGTGGTGACTCCACCACCGAAGTCTTTCGGGATATTATGAAGCAAGAAGGATGGAAAGGTCTCTTCAGGGGCAATTTGGTCAATGTGATTCGAGTCGCACCCGCTCGTGCCGTTGAGGTACCAATGATTTGATTGTAGAACTTTAGATACTTGGTGAATTGGTTCGGCTTGACAGTTTGTATTGTATTTGTTAATATGGAGCTCAAGCTCAAGTCAGAATTCGGCTAAGCAGTATTTAGTAAATGCTAATGAGCCAGTGGTAACTTCTCTTTCAACTCTGTTCAGCTTTTTGTATTCGAGACTGTTAACAAGAAGTTGACTCCAAAGCTCGGAGAAGACTCGAAAATACCCATCCCAGCTTCATTACTTGCTGGTGCATGTGCTGGAGTTAGCCAGACACTCTTGACATACCCACTCGAATTAGTCAAGACCCGCCTTACGATTCAGGTATGCTCCATAAAGTTTCTTTTTTTCTCGTAAAAATGGTATTGAGAGTAGGTAATTTGCAGTCAACGTGAGAGATAATTTGGCAGAATGTAATCAAACTCTTGCTGTGGAAGGTATTTTAGGGTTATAGAACAGATGGTATATATTGTAAGGGCGGATAGAGTTTTTGACATTGGTCACTAATGTGTCTTCAAAACAATTTTGTAGAGAGGTGTATACAAGGGAATAATGGATGCGTTTGTCAAAATAATAAGGGAGGAAGGCCCGACAGAACTTTACAGGGGTCTTGCCCCGAGTCTTATAGGAGTGGTTCCATATGCAGCGACAAACTACTTCGCCTATGACTCTTTAAGAAAAGCATACCGTAAAATGGTAAAGCAAGAGAGCATTGGGAATATTGAGACTCTTTTGATAGGTTCTTTAGCTGGTGCATTATCAAGTACTGCAACTTTCCCCTTGGAGGTTGCTCGGAAGCATATGCAGGTGGGAGCAGTTGGTGGGAGGGTGGTTTACAAGAACATGTTGCATGCTTTGATACGCATACTCGAGCAAGAAGGTATTGGAGGTTGGTACAGAGGGCTTGGACCGAGTTGCTTGAAGTTGGTTCCTGCAGCTGGAATCTCCTTCATGTGTTATGAGGCGTGCAAGAAGATACTGGTTGAGAACAACAACGAAGAAGCCTGAGCTGAGCTCTATTGTTACAACTCACATGAGTACTTTTGGGTTTGATCAGACTGACACGATGGCTCTGGTGAACCAAATTTGGTCCTGGTTGATGATTCTGCAAGCATCTGAGAATGGCGTTGTGCCATTTGAGATTCAGTGTCAAGGAGATTTGAGTTTTAAAATTTTGGGCGGCACATTATTGATTCAATTGGAACTAGACATCCAAAAGATTCATTTTTTGTTTCGTTTTGGTTCCTGTATTGTGTTATGGATCTGACATAGTTTTGTTTTAATTCTTTTCGTTGGCTCAGTTGAGTTTGAATTACAGTATTTACACCCGTAACCAACCAGGACCTTTTAGGAAAAGAAGAAGATTAAAGACATAAAAATTCGCATTTATACAGGTAATCATATCATTGGGTTTATTATAGTAACTTCCCACAAGACCAATGGATTTCCTATACTCACACACACTCATTTATAGATAGGGGTAAAGCATGACACTGGGCAGGTCACTCATCTATGAAATTGTTGCTCCCAACCCCAGTAGTGGAAATGAAGGGGTTGATTCGGACCCAAAGTAATGAGAAGATGGATGCAAGAAGCGCAGACCAGACAATGACAATGGTCGGAGTTCGGTTCTGTCTTCCCAAAAGACCCTTCAAGAAAGGGTAAAGATGAGCAACAACCCATAAAGCAAAAAAGAGCTTTCCCATGAGCGGTCCCCATGATTGGTACCCGGTGTTTATGGCATAAGAGACACCAGCCACAATACCGACAAGGTTGACAAGTAAGATAGTGGTTGGTGGGATGAGAAGAGATGTCCATTTGAAGACGTAGAGCTCTGCAAAGTCCCCATCTTCATCAGAGGCTTTTGATGTGACCGTGAAGTTTGTGTCTATCCCTGCAAACACTTTGAGTAGACCTTGGAAAACTGCGAAAAGATGAGCCGAGGTTCCACCAATTACCCAAAACTGCTCGTTCCTCCACCAGTCTTCAAGGGCCACACCACTCCATCTGAGCTCCAAGACTGCTGATGCGTAGATGGATATAAATAGAAGTATGAAACACCAGGTTGCAGAGTTGCTTATCTGCAAATTAAGAACAAACTGTAGTGATGAAAAAACAATGCAATTTCGAAAAGTGAATTGCATTAAATGGATTGAACACCAGGTCTTACCTCAGGTATGATGAACTTGTTGGTGATGAGGCAAAAAGCTGGAAGCATGCAATAGGCAAGGAGCGGGATGGATGTAATTGGATAGACTATGGTATTGACATAAGCAAGTCTTTCCAAGAGTTTCAACCTTCCATTATAGCCGTACCATATAGGGCAATGTCTGCTCAGCAGAATCTCGATAGATCCTAAAGCCCATCGAAGAACTTGGTTCAAACGATCAGAGAGATTGATGGGTGCAGATCCCTTAAACGCAGGGCGTGAAGGCACGCAGTAGATCGATATCCAACCCCTCGCATGCATCTTGAACCCAGTGAGAATATCTTCTGTCACAGAACCGTAGATCCACCCTATCTGAAATCCAAAAGATGAACAAGTTATATCAGACAGAGAACAAAATACTTGCTTTGTTGTTTGGACTCTGACCTCTTTCCCCCATGCAGTCTTGGCCTCATAACCACAACTTATGACATGAATCGCCTCCTTCAGAAGAGTTGTTGGGTTGGTTGTCGGTGGAAGACCTCCTTTTTCCATGAAGGTGGCCGCAATAAATACCGGCGACTGACCAAAACGCTTCTCTAGACTTTTTTGGGAGACTAGAGATATCTCATCATCATAGCCTGCAAGAACAAGAATATTTTGTGATGAATTGCCTTAGCATGCCCAATATGTTTTTCGCGTAGAAGTCGTGGGACACAGACGACAGACCTTCAACACCGTCGTCAATGTCTTCCATATTGAAAAGTGGAGTACTGGAGTCACTTCTCTTGATGCTTCTATTTTGTTCATAGTGATATTTCTTGCTGCTCTGTCCTTTCTTCCTTGAGCCGAAACAGCTTTTTACAATAATATTAGGTTCAAGATCTTCCTCTGTTAGCACAGGATCATACCCATACAGGGCCTGCCTGTTGAAACAACAACCAGTACCCACATACACAGGACCCTGGATACCATCCAACCCCTTCAAGTTAATCTGCAACACATAATACAAATCTGAGTCAGCTCAAGTGGACAAGAAATGGTCGAGAAAAAAAAACACTGATTGGAATTGATAGAGCTAACTTACGTCAAAGAAGACAATATTTCTGTTGGCGTATCGATCATTCAAGTCAATGCCGTCGAAACGTTGTGGAAACTGCACATAGCAGCACTTCTTTCCGATTGCAGGGTCCATCAAGAAACACATTGCTTCCTTAACCGCCTTGCTGTTGTTGAAGTAATGATCACAATCCACGTTCAGAAGATATGCCCCATTAGTAAGAACAGCAGAGACACGGATCTGCTGAATGTATGAAAAGCTCGATTAGGAGAAAGTAAAAGTAATGGACTAAAGACATTCCCTAGAGATGCAGTCGTAATCAGCATTTTGTAATGGATAAAACGAACCAGGGCATTCATAGCTCCAGCCTTCTTGTGGTGCTGAAATCCAGGACGCTTTTCACGGGACACATAGATGAGCCTAGGTAGCTCATTTCCTTCAGTATCCAGACCTCCGCTATGGCCTAAGAAAACCTGAATTGAAATAAAATCCTTAGCATTCTACAATAGTCCATCAACGAGAAGTTGAACAAAAGGAAGGCATTGTACTAGTGTACCTGAATCATTCCAGGATGGTCTCTAGGGTTGTTACCAGGCCAGGGCGTACCATCCTGCATTGTCCACCCATCTTCAGGCATCTTTTGTGCTTTAGCGACGAGGATATTGATCCTCACTTTAAACTCCTCATACTCTCTCTGCCATCATGACATAAAAAAAAAACATGACATTCACTCTTTAGTCTTGTATATATGTTCAATGGATAAAAGAAGTGGAAGCTATTAATGACATTATAGTAGTACAAGTGACCTTCATTGCACGTCTCTCTTTGACAAAAGAAGGTTGGATCTTGTCCTTCAAGTAATCTATCTTCTGGGAAAAATAGAACTCAGGAGCTCTAGGTTCAATGTTGAATTTTTTGCAAAAAGGTACCCATTTCTTTGCAAACTCAGCCGTTTCAGAAAGGGCTTCAAAAGTAAGCATAGCTGAACCATCGTCTGAAACATAACAAGCAACTTTATCGACTGGGTAGTCCACAGCAAGAACTGAGAGAACCGTGTTTGCTGTTATAAGAGGAGGCTCTTTCATTGGGTCCACCGTACTAACAAACACATCCACAGGAGCTAGCTGTGATGGTTCACCATCTCGATCATATCTACAATTAAAAAAAAAATTGACAACTAAAAATTCGATGCCAAGAAACAAAACACTATAGAAGTTCTTATTCTCAAATGCACTGATACATAATCAGACATTGCAGATCATAGCAACCAATAATAAACATATAAAGACCAACCTTAAAGTAAGCCTGTCAAGAAAAGTCTCCCTGTTAATGGGATACCATTTTGGAAACTGATCAAGAAGCCAAGAAAAGGCAAACCATATCTCACAAATAACTGAGGTCAGCCACAGGGGATATGCATCTTTCACCGGATGAGTCGTACGATAATGCAAGAAGACTCCCAAAATGATGAGCCGGAGAACTATCACTATACGATAAGGTGTCATGCGAGAGGATGGGAAATGAACTACACGGCTCATAGGAAGCCGAGCATCATCAACCCTGTAAGTACAAGAGCCATCAATAAACAGATACAAACACAGTTCATGCAGATTGAAACCTAAACCAACAAAGTTCTTGTATCCAGCACTTTTAAACTTACATTTGGAGTTCTTCACCATTTGACCCTGTACCTTCAAGTTCTCCTCCCTTCCCTTCATGGTATTTACCAGTCATCTGTAACATATTCTTCTCCTGCTTCATCTTCCAACCTTCGATCCTTTCTTTCCAGTCAACATTCCCAAGTCCATAAGAGTTCAAGTCTTTTGATGGGTCCAGGATTCTTACAGGCACTGCATATTTGTATTAAACATGTGAAAACACAAAATATACAATCTGTTGAGTGTTGAGGGCCAAACACAAGAAGCAAAAAGTTGATACATACCAGGTATCTGTGGGTCAATACAAGGAGACAGAGCAGGTTTCCTATCCGGCGTAGGAATCTCTCCAGAAGCCTAAGTATAGAAAAATGTCAGTAAAAGAATCGATGCTGTGAAACATTTTATCAACGTTAAAAAGACAAAATGATAAGTTAGTTCCTACAGGATGGCCATGAGTAAGAAGAGAAACTTGTTGAGATTCAAGTCGAGATGATGAAGAGAACTCTCCAGCGCGATCTGGGAGTCTTGCCTTGTTTTTTTCCTGGGTATAACCAAACTCATTCTCGATATCATCAGCATCATCCTCTTTTCCATCTCTTTCAACTCCAGGACTCCCTATACCAATAAAATGTGGCAGAAATTGAAAAATAACTCAAAGAGACAACCAGAAAACAATAGCAAAGTATACTACTGAGTACTGACCATTGTGCCGTCTGATCAATCTAGACTTGCATTGCGGGCAGCACTGAGTTCCATCTTTCCTCTCATACTCATAACAAGATCGACACAAAGGGAAGTCACATTCATTACAAGAGACAAAGACATTGCCAGTTTCAGTGAGTCCAACATCATCACCACAGATCTGACAAATCAGCCCATTCAGATTTTTCAGGGGTTTCAGCTGCACTTTGAGCACAGAACGATGTTAGAAAGGAGGAAAACAGAAACAAATTATTATGCATCTTAACCAAATCATGTTACAAGAACCATCTCCAAGTTATTAGATATTATCAAAATTTTGGTAACTTTCAATTAAAGTTAAAAGATATTTTTGTGACAAAGCAGAAGTTATCTACAGAAACTTTAAGATAATTAGTCACGGCCGCAATCTGTGAACTAACGAAACATGATTAAGCTAGATTATATCTAAACATGACCAAATCTTTACAGACAAGAACAGAAATGTATTAAGAGTTAGTGAAGTCTATCCAGGAAAAGTTCAAAATTTTGAGCTTCCACTAGTCAATTGTGGTTCAAAACCCAACCAAAGAAACAGAGATATCTGAATTAAAACCCTAAAGCAAAAAAAAAAAAAAACAGAGAAAGAAAGAAAGAAGAAATCAACCCCGTCATCAGAATCGTCTCTGTTCCGAACAAACTCATTTCTCCGGTAAGACCCGGCAACCATGCCGGCGTTTTGCACCATCAATTAAGCGGCAAAAGAGAGAAGTAACACAGAACCCTAGAAAATCGTCGTAGTAGATACAATGCGGAATTTAAAGAGTTCTTGTGACTATGTCCACACTGCTCTCTCACACTTGTCTTTTCACCTCATCAGTCATCACCTCTGGCTTCCACTTCTAGTAGTGTCCATTTCTATGTTTACGTTTCCATATTGTTTCTGTAATAAATTCTACTCTTGGGAATTAAATATTTCAGACGTCGACCGTTCTAAGTCGCTGTCAGTGCCATAACATAAGGTTAGCCACCACCCACCACTACCTTAAAATCAAACAAAACGATAATTTAATACAAGATGCCAATAAAGGAAAACTATAATTAGATGGAAATTATTCAGATAGACACGTCACATTGAGTATTAAGTATTAACATACAAATTATACCAAAACTACTGTATGGAGATAAAAGCTTATTAACATATAATTATAACAAAACTACTAGATGGAGGTGATACGGGAGATGGTCGAAGATGGAAATGGCATAAACATTTTTTTTTTTTGGTTCTATACTTTGCAGTTTGCACTTAGAATATAGTTTGGAGGGGAGATAAGGTTTAAAAAATGAAAATAAAAATCTTTTTGCACAAGGTCAGACAAAAGCTTGAGTCGGGCCTCACTGTAGTGTTATATTAAAACTTTATAAATGATATGCTAAATTTGAAAGTAAAAACTTATTTTTGTGCTATTTGTGAGAGTACTCTTATATCATTGTCTTTTTTTTTGAGCATTCTTTGTTTACAGATTATAATCATGCTTTTTTTTTTTTTTAATTGGTTTTGATTGTGTTAGTCAGCTTTAGTTTATAATATTTTTGTTTTGCATTTACTTAGGTAAAGATTACAAGGGTTCTTGGATTTTTTTAATCCCCTATATATTAATAGAGAAACATTTTTGGAAAAATACTGATGTGTCGTCGCCAGAGAGCACGAAGCACATTTTAGCAAATAACCCTTATTAATTATACTAATTACATCTATGCCATTATAGATTTAAATCAAAATTCTTTACATAAATTAAAACTATTTGTAGTCATTTAATATGAAACTATATTACTATTCTTTAAAAACTTATTATTTTTAAATTGATAATTATTCATATTTTATTAAAATAAAGTCCATACGAATTTCTCGACCACGTTAAAATTCTTTTTTACATTCAAATATTTTACAGGTGAAATGTATTTTTACACAATATAGTCACAAAATTTGAATAATAATAAAAATTAGTAAATTAGTTACATATTTTATTTTATACAAACGAATCTTAGATCTCAAATAATAATTTTATCATAAGAATTTTATTTGAATCGATTTATCCGCACTATGTGCGGGTTGTTTACCTAGTTGGTGTTTATTTGTTGATTTTCTAATATTGGTTCCTAACATTACCTAATAAGCCATAACTTTCACATTTACCCAAGGCTTGTATTTGGGAAAGAGAAAAGAGTAAAGTCCAAAATATTTATTGAATAAAATAAGATATGATCCAAAAATATGTACTTTTTGATTTTAAGGATATATCAATATTCTAGACTCATTAGGTGAATGTTAGTTTTTTAGAAGTTTAAAATATTTTTCAGTTATAAATAGTTATAATGCATTTTAAAATTTTCAAAAATACAAAACCAATTAAACATTTCATTTACTAAATACTAAAAAGTAAACAACCAAAATAATGTTTCAAAATAGTTTTAAAACATTAAATATATTTTTGCTATATCTCAAACTATTTTTGTTAAGTATATTTTGGTCGTGCATGCTCGTGGGAACTCCTCTAGCTATGTTACTTTATGTTTATATTGGAAAATTTACTTTCGTTTAGAAAATTATGCCGATATAAATCATAAAAGATTAAATTATGGCATCTCTTTTGGTTAATTTTTTCCCATTTACATTTTTGTTGGAATCACTTTTAGTCTTATAATTAAATAACCTTTTCATTCGTTAAATTACTTGAACTATTAAAAAAAAGTTTGCCCCCACAAGCATAACTTTTCTAGTTTATTATAGAGGAAAATATCATTAAAATCCTGAAGTTTACATGTTTGTTGATTTAAAACATGAACTCTTTATCTGGTGGAAGAAAACTTCATTCTTTTGTTGACTTCGAAATAATTCACGAACTCTTGTTGAATTGACCTTATGAAGCACAATGTTAAGTGGCCAAACGGGAAAACCCTCAAAGTTAATTAGTTATTCACGAGATCCGTTAATAACAAAATGATTTCATTTAATCATACCTAAAATCCCCAAATTGAAATTCGATTCCCATTTTCCCCAAATCAGAAATCTTAGATTTGGGGGTTTTTGGTTTGATAAACAATGTTGTTTTGTTATTAACGGATTCTCGTTAACGACTAATTAATCTTGTATGATTGTTCTGTTTGACCATTTAACATTGTGCCTCATGAGGTCATGTCACTAAGAGTTAGTGAATTGTTTAGAAGTCAACAAAAGTATAAATTTTTTTTCACTAGATGAAGAGTTCATGCATTGAATCAATAAAAATGAAAACTTCGGAATTTTAATGATATTTTCCCGTTTATTATTATTATATAATACCAAATTACTATTTCCTTCACTAATAAATGAAACAAATTAAGGGGATGTATTTAATCTATTATTCTAAGTGATTTGAATTTTCATAAGATTTTAAATAATTTTGATGATTTTTGGGAAGTTGGTATGATTTATTGTAAGATTATTTTAAATCATTCTAAAACTATAAGATTTGAATTTCTATATTTAAACTAAAGAAATCTTCTCAAATATTCCGTAATACCTAAAAATCATTATAATCTGAATCCACAAGCTGTTTTAAATAACATTGGATTTTAAAATAAGATTTTAAATCATTAGTTCAATAACAATGAATTTGAGAAGACTTTTTAAAATCTAAAATTGAATAAAATAAAATTTATAAATTTTATACAAATCAGCTAAAATATCAAGTTGAATACACTCCCTTAATCTTTTCTTTATATTATATAGTCAACCAGAAATTAAATCCTTTTCTTAATTAATCTATTTAGTCCTTTTTTAATTTAATATTTATAATCCTTTTCTTAATTAATCGAACCGGTGCTTCTTTTTTTAATACTTTTTCAGTCCCCAAGATATAAAAACAAAGTTTCGTAACTAATAAAATTAAAAAAAAAAAAAAAAAAAAACAATCCACAGCAGCAGCAGTGTGACAAACATTAATTCAGGAATTGAGAGAACCGCCGCCGATTTTTGTAGAAGATGATGATCTAGTTCCTCCGATTCGCTAATCTCCCTTCTCTCACTTCCAAAAATTGTCTTTTTGGTTTGGGATCGCTTCTCGCTACTTGGTGATTCCATTTTTACTCGAGGAAAAAAAAGAAGCCCGGAATCTGTATCGTCGTCAGTCACAACATAAAAAGTCCCTTCCTTTACCCGTTTCGTTCGCTTGTCTGGTGTCGTCTCTACATGTAAGATTCAATTCAATCTCCTTTGCTTCTTCTGTATTTATTACTTCTTCTGCATACTCCCAGCGATCCTTGGTTTACTACTGTGAGTTAATTAATAATAATACCCACTTGGGGATGGGAGTTTTAACATTCGATACTTAAAATTTTGGGAAATCTGGTGAATTTCTATATCTTTTGTTTATAATCTGGCTTCAGAATTACGAGTCTTGTCCCTGGCTGATACACTTTAGGTTTAGGATGTGTTTTTTTTTAAAGACATAACTGCTGAGTTCTTGTCAAAATTTGCATGATATCCAGTTTTACATATCTGGCGATTTAATTTATTAGGGTTTTTATTTATTTCAAATGGATTATGCAATGCAGCATTATGTTTTTGTTTACATGTGTCCATGGAATTAATGTTCCAATTGCCCTGTTTATCTTCTGACATCGTTGGAATCTTTGCGCTTGAGTTGGATCATTATGCATTTTTTGGTTGAGATGTACCCATTGTGACTTTTACTTTGGATTTCTCTCATCATTATTTACCCTATCCGTCCTGTCTATAAATTCCAATTAACTCGCCATAGTTTTGTAGTAGGGAGAATAAATTAGGAGACTCCTAATGGACTGTAACAAAGAAGACGCTACGAGGGCTAGAGAGATTGCAAAGAAAAAGTTTTTAGCTAATGATTTTTCGGGCGCTCGGAAGTTTGCCTTGAAGGCTCAGTTTCTGTATCCTGAACTCGATGGAATTGCTCAAATGGTGGCCACGTTTGATGTTCATTTATCTGCTCAGAATATCATATTTGGGGAGATAGACTACTATGGTGTACTTGGTCTGAACCCTGAGGCTGATCACGAAACCGTGAGGAAGCGCTACAGAAAGTTGGCTGTAATGCTTCATCCTGATAGGAACAAGTCGATTGGAGCAGAGGAAGCCTTTAAGTTTCTTTCGCAGGCTTGGGGTGTGTTTTCCAACATGGAGAAAAGAGCTGACTATGACCTCAAGAGGAATGTGGGATTGTATGAGAAAGGGAGAGCTTCATCTTCAAGGACTGCAGCAACCAATGGAGTTCAGAAAGTTACTAAAGCTAGCGGTAACGCTAACGCTACAAAGGTAAAGAGTTCAAAGAGAGGTATAAAACGGGCAAGTGATGGCTCTGCTGCTGCTGCTGCTGCTACTACTTCTACTTCGGCCCAGAAAACAACTGCTGATGGGACCTTTTGGACTGTATGCCGTACTTGCAGAACACAGTATGAATATCATCGTGTTTATCTAAATCAAAACCTCCTGTGTCCTAACTGTCGTAAGCCGTTTATAGCTGTGGAAACGGATCCTCCTGGTTCAGGTTCGATTCGCAAGACCTTTCACGAGCACCAGTTCGACTCTCTCCGTCACACAACGGACGGAAGAAAGAAAAATGTGTCTGGAAGAGACAACAATGGTGTGTATGGTGAATATGATTCCTTTGAGTGGGGTGTCTTCAATGGAACCAAAAATGCTGCTCATGCTACACAGACCGTGTCACGAAAAGATGAGGTTGTGCGTAGAGAGTACACCAAAAGGGTGGCTGGTCCCTCATCGACAATTCCTCCGAAAAGAAGAAAGGTTGTGGAAAGTGCAGTTTCTGGTACCAACATTGCTAGTTGTCTTCCTCCCAAGTCACCTGCTGTTAAAAAAATATCTGAGGATGAGCTGAAGAATTTCTTGAAGAAGAAAGCTAAGTCAGTACTCAGCAGAAACCTGCAAGAATTATGCACCGTGGTCGTTGACACTGTTACTGAAACTGATGCAAAGGAAACGGGAGAAACTGAGGATCTCAATGGTTTTAATGTAGGTTCTTCAGTAAACAAAAATGCCATTGAATCATGCTGCATGGACTCTATCAAGGATACTTCTGCTAGCGAGAAGGATTTGAAATCCCTGAGAGCCTTGATAGTAGATGTTCTTGATCCAGATTTCTGTAACTTTGAGAAGGATCGAACTGAAAAGTCATTTAGGGATGACCAGATATGGGCTTCTTACGATTCTCTTGAAGGGATGCCTCGATCATATGTCATGATACATAAGGTTATCTCCGTAGATCCATTCAAGGTCCGTATGAGTTGGCTTACTTCAGTAACAAATGGAGAGCTTAGCTCAACAAATTGGCTTGGTTTTGGTATACCAAAAAGTTGTGGAGAGTTTAGAGTTGGGAAAACCCAAATCTGCAGGTCACCTTACATTTTCTCACACAAAGTAAACCTGGTCAAAGGGAAAAATGGAGAATTCCTTATATATCCTCGAAAAGGCGATGTATGGGCTCTGTATCGGGAATGGTCCCCTGACTGGAACTATCTTACAGGAATTGAAACAGTTGAGTACGATATAGTTGAAGTAGTTGAAGGATATACAGAGGAATACGGTGTGTCAGTGGTTCCTCTGGTTAAAGTTGCTGGTTTCAAAGCCGTGTTTCACCACCATGTGGATCCCAAAGAAACCAGAAGGATCCGCAGGGATGAAATTTCAAGATTCTCTCACAAGATACCTTCGTATTTGCTCACAAGTCGAGAAGCACCCGGTGCTCTCAGAGGTTGCAGGCAGCTTGACCCGGCAGCAACACCGTCACAGCATCTTCAGGTTATCGATGATCATCGGTAAGGGTGTAAAAGATTCAAACTTTTTTTGTATCTTGGTAATGTAATTTGCCTAAACATAAACTGAATGTTTTGTTCCAAATATGGTAACATAGAATCTAGAAGAGCCTACGATGGAGTTTTCGTTGTCTTTATAACTAAAAAAAAGAGGAGTTTTAACAAATATAAATATTTTCATAAAATTCGCTGAAAAAAAAAAAACAGTATTAATACATAGGCATAGACTACTCAAACTATGTGTCACTACTCCTCGAACTGTGTTCGACGGCAGTGTGCAAGAATCTTTGATGAAATTGATGCAAACAATAGAAACAAGAAAAAATTATAAAGCGAGTTTGTCATTGTACTCTTACTAAGAAATTTGTATTGATATAACAAACTCTAACGAATGTAGCAGCAAAAGCAGTTTCAATTGCAATACATTAAAAATAAAGCATAGAATATAAATCCATAGACTAATTTATGAATAATAACAATAGTATATAACTATTGACTCTCCTGAAGCACACTTTTACGGCAGAGAGGGCAAGAATCACACCTAATTAACCACTCGCTGATACATTCTTCATGAAATATATGCAAACAATGTGGCAATTCTCTAACTTTGTCATCATAGTTGTCGTCATCGTTTAACAAATTCTCCAAACAGATGGGACATGCCGACTTGTTCTCTTCTTCCGCAAGACAAGAAACGGGAGTCACTGAAAACAGCTTTTGTGTAATAACAACGTCAACTGACATGAGCATCGAGTGTAGAAGCCCAACGCTTAGATACGCTCGAGCAGCGATCGCCTCAGCGATGTATTTGGACAAGGGACGATTATGGAGAGGAGTATTGATGAGCGGGAAGAGATGGATCGGAGTAAACTCGTTGTAAGAGAGTTTCAAATTGATTTGTGAGACGGGAAGAGGAGATGCTGGATCAAATTCAGTCCAAGGGACGCTTCTATCGGATTTGCCAATAGGAGACTTCTTGAATCGCTTAGAGAAGGTGATGCAAACATTGTTGAGGTTCAAAGGTGAAGATGAGGTTACAGTACTGAACGTCTTCGTAATGAAATTGATTTTCACATCTCCTGACTCCATAGTATCCATTGTCAACAAACTTATTAAGCAGACACAATAACAGATGAAATCGTTTGAAGATGTTGTGAGGAGAACAGAGAAGTGGTTGCTGATGTTGTTTATATAAGTTTTGAGAGAGGAGAGATTCGTGCGCGCAATGGAAAATTACCTTTTTTGTCATCCTTACTTATTTCCCTTTTCCTAACTTATGTTAATGTTTTACAGTGTTATTTTACTTTTTTGTTTGTTATTATTTCCTTTTTTGTTTCGGGAACTCTGTTTTTGTTATTATTTCCTTTTCCTATTAGAACATAAAATTAACAGTGATTGGTCGATCTCGCTTGATAACTCCTTTCAAAACCATTAAATTTTATGTTTTGAAAGCTCAAAAAGGAAAAAAAAATGCTCTCTTTATTTTCTTCTATAGACAGATCTTTTAAGCGGGTACAACAAGATTTGCACCACAATACACTGCTTGATGATTCGCACCACGGGACTTAAGTATTATATATGCAAATGCATCATACATAGGCACATTCGTTATCTTGTTCGCTCGTAAGAAGTTTCTCTTCCTGCTCCACTCTTTCCAGCCATTTCAGCCCCAGGTCGCATCCTGCTCTTGCAGCGATTTGGAACTGCTCTTTTGCCATCTCTAATGGATTTATCTCAGGATGTTCTGAGTTCTTTCTTGATCTCTTGGGCGGTGAAACTCCCACAGCATTCACTTTGGTTAGAGATTCTGGAACTTGCACACCTGTACAGTTGATATTTTTAAGCAAGTTAACCCACAAAAGCAATAAACGAAACGATATTGTTGCGTTCGTATGATCTAAAGAGTAAGTAGTGACCAAAACAAATGAACTTTGGATAATTGTTAAAGATCTGTTGTAGAAGAAGCAAGATGGGTCTGTACTCTGTGCTGAAAGAAGATTACTAACCTCTAAGTAATAGAGATCCATACGCTATAGCAGCACCGGCATGTCCCTGAACATATGTGAGTCAGACTATGGAAACTACAAGAAGATGTCTAACACTTATTCTCTTTCAGATTTATAAAACATTTTGACATCAGACAATGCTTGTTTCGATTTTGATTTTTAAACATTGCTTACATACAAAATAAGAAAGAGTAATCTCGCAAGTTTATTACCTTCTCTGAAGCTCTATGGAAACACCAAATAGCTGAATCCACATCTTGCTTCACACAGTCTCCTGTCAGATACACTGTTCCTAAAAGATAGAGGGCACCTGGATGCAGCTGCAAGTTACCAACCCCCAGGTGAGGTTTCTATGAAACTGCCGCATGATACGTTCGTACAGTTCTCTAAGCAGACAGAAAAAAACTCATTCATACCTGATCAACAGCATTCTCTATATAGTGAAACGCCTGTTGATCCGACTGGACATGATCATTCTGAAAGAAAGATTACAACTAGTATGAAATGTTGGGCAAGTTAAGGGATGAATCAGAGGAAAATATTAACTACGTTAACTTTCAAATCTGAGGAAACAATGCTGCTCAAGAAGCAGGCAGTTCTCAGCTGAGAGTAGCCGACTAAAGTAACAATGGAACTGACAAAGATAAAGATGAAGCTCTAAAGTATCTACATCTGAGGTTCTTAATTCTCTAAGCAGTCGGGAACAATTAATATTATACGACAAACTGTAAGGAAGCCTGACCTCGACTCTTAAACGACACCCTAGCTCATATTGAGCATCTGCATTCCCCATGTCTGCAGCTTCGACTAACAAAGCAGCTCCACTGTGATTATCAAAGACAATAACATATGGATAAGATGACCAAAGAAAAAACCAATATTGTACTATCTGACTTATGATTTACTTACACAGCTTTACACGCTCCAGGAACATGGTACTTCAAGTGCAACTTAGAAAGCCAATATCTAGCATGAGTGTTCAAATTATCAGCTTCCAGAGCAAGTTCAAAGTTCTCTTTAGCTCCCTGAACCATACAAATTCATACTTAGAAATATAACCAACAATGTAACACAACACACTACATTCAAACCATTTTGACTTATCCTATTGGAACTTATGGCAATACATAGAAAAGAGTTAAGCGTACTACCCTGAGGAGAGGGATAAGGCGACGATCATTGAGTTCACAGTAATCGATAACTCTGTCTACTTCCTTAATCGCGCTCCATCCTTTGGCTACATACTCCATTGCCTTCTTATTCCTGCTGTGTAATCCTCTCTGATTTTAAAACCATAAAAACACCACAAACGTTAAATCACACAGAACCGATACAAGAGTTTCCCAATGTTAAAAAAAAATGTTATACTCGCTGATCGAATCCATGAAGATAATGACGTGCAATCTTCGATTCCGCGGCTACGGCGGCTGCTTGCCGGAGAATTAGACGACGAAACATGATTTGATTTGGCCGGCGAAGAAACCTAACCCGCCGGAGAATTTGGCGGAATTTAATAAGGCTTAGCTAAAGTAGTAACTTAAGTCCACTAAAACTATTTAAGCCCATTTAGGCCCATCTCTCGCTATCGGTCAATTTACAATTTTACCCTCAAGCGTCGATGCTATCGGATTTTTGTTGAAGTTCATCGCCGTCAAACCAAACTCACGCCGAACCCCCAAGTTCCGACCAAACTGAGATTCAACTATTATCGCTTTGGTCTCTTCTCTTCAGCTCTTCTCTTGTGATGTATAAGAAGATATCATTGCTTCACAGAACGAATCATGTTCTCTCTTTACGCAACGAGAAAAGGATCCATCAAGTTCTGAGGAATCTCTCCACAGCTGTTGAAAGGTTAGATTTTGGAAACTCTAATGAATACCATATAGATGATTCGTCACATATGAACAACCCTAGAGAAGGGTTTAAAGGGAGCAGTGGAAATGGGCAAAGCCAGAACCCAACTGGGAGGAGCTATGGGAAAGTTAGTGAAACTCAGAGTTTGGGTTCTTCAAATCATGAGCAGCCGTGGAAGCAGAGTCCTGCTATGTCTAATAATTCGCAGGTCCAATCTCATTATCAAGGTAATTGGTACGGGACAAACTCTGATTATCAGAGTAGTAGTAGTGTAGGATCGTCTTTGCATTCTGGTAAGACTATTGATCGCGGCGTATATGGTGATATGATTAGGGAATTTGAGGGATATTGCGAACAAAAGAATCTAAGAATGGCCTTAACTACTATGGAAAAATTGGAGCTTAAGGGTTATGTTATGGATTTAGGTAAACTTATATGGTTATCTCAGCTATGTGGGGGAGAAAATGCTTTTCTAGAAGATAGTATTTTGCAAGAAGCCAAGGTTTCTGTTCAGGGGAAGATCAGAGCTAAAGTTTACAGTTTAGATCCGGATGTGAAGTATTATACTGATTGGGCGATTAACGAACTTGATGAATTTTGCAAACAAGGTAAGGTGAAAAAGGCCTTGTGTACAGTAGATACATTGGCAAGTCTGAATCATGTTGTGGATTTGAATAGTCTTTTACGGTTAGCAAAGCTGTGTGGGGAAGCAGAGGCTTTAGAAGAAGCCAAGGCTGTTCATGGGAAGATTATTGCTTTGGCTCGCCATTTAGATGTTAGTTGTTACCATGTACTGTTAGAAATGTACTCCAACTGTGGGTTGGTGTATGAAGCTGCGAGTGTTTTTGAGAAAATGCCTGAGAGGAATTTGGAGACTTGGTACATTACAATAAGATGTTTTGCAAAGAATGGTCGAGGAGAATACGCTATTGATTTGTTTAGCCGCTTCAAAAAAGAAGGAAACAAACCTACTGCTCAACTATTTAGAGGAGTTTTTTATTCATGTGGTATGCTAGGTGATGTTGATGAGGGACTGTTGCACTTTGAGTCAATGTCCAGAGACTACGGCATCGTCCCCTCCATTGAAGACTATGTTAGCCTCGTTGAGATGTATGCGTTACCGGGATTTTTAGAGGAGGCTGTAGAATTTGTAGAGAAAATGCCGATGGAGCCAAACGTTGATGTGTGGGAAACGTTGATGAATCTTTCTCGAGTGCATGGGAATTTAGAACTTGGAGACCAGTGTGCTGAGTTTGTTGAGTTGTTAGATCCTACACGGTTGAATAAACAATCTCGGGAAGGATTTCTACCGGTCAAGGCATCAGATGTTGAGAAAGAGAGTCTAAAGAAAAGGTCAGGAGTTCATGCTCTTCCCGGAGTCACAAATAAGACGAGTGAATTTAAGGCAGGGGATACCAATCTTCCTGAGAATGATGAACTGTTGGAGCTATTGAGAAATTTAAAGATGCATATGATAGAGGTGGGCTATGTCGCTGATACAAAACCTGCTTTGCATGATATTGACCAAGAGAGTAAAGAGACAGCACTTCTTGGTCATAGCGAGAGAATAGCTTTTGCTCGTGCTGTTCTCAGCACCGCACCCCGCAAACAAATTACTATTTTGAAAAACCTTCGTGTGTGTGTTGATTGTCATAACGCATTGAAGGTTATGGCAGATATAGTTGGTAGAGTAGTGATCATGCGAGATTTAAAGAGATTCCACCATCTTAAAAACGGGGCTTGCAGCTGTAATGACTATTGGTGATTAACGACAAAACTGAGGTGTGTTTTATAGAATATGAGTTGCAAAGTTTTTGTTTGGCTCTTATTACTCGTAAATCATCATTCTAGTTTCGTGAGCAGATTTGTGTTTTCTGTCCGAGTCCGATACCTTAGAACACACAGACTCATTATGTATGTTGGAAACTCAGACTCATTATGTATGTTGGAAACTTGGGTCACAGAGACAAACTGACATCATAAGCAGCAACTTTGCTATCACGTCATTTTCTCAGGCAGTTACATCGTGGAGTTGCCATATTTGTTGTCACAGATGATAGATCAATCTTAATTCTCTTGTCCATTTGATGCAGTTTTGTCTGTGTGCAGGTTATGCTAAAATATATCATGATTCATGAATGCTATGTAATATGTATTATTGATCTCGTGTTGTGGGTAACTTTATAGACAATCTGAATATATTGGGAGTTCAGATTCTGTTGGGAATATATTGGGAGTTCAGAATGATATGTAATACATTAAAATATTTAACATAGTATAATAGTTCAATTTGTTGGTATCAATAGAGTTTATTGTTTGTTTTGGAGTGAGATGTGTCGAGATAAATCGATAAAGTAATCAGTTTGCGAAAACAAATTCAAAAGTACTGAGATACTATGTGTCTATGTCCAATTACATGGTAAGTAGATTTAACTTTTGGAATTTGGAGTTATTTTTTTAACATTTTTCCGGTTAGAGAGTTAGGCAATTACAAATTACTCCATTACTAACGAAATAAAAAAATCTAGTCAACAAAATTTAATGCTCTAAATAATCTAATACAAATTACCTAAATTTTAAAATTTGTAATTTAAATTACATTTTTTTCCAATTAAGATTTTAATGTTTTGCAGCAAATGCAGTTAAATTTGTTTCATTAAACCCCTTCTTATTACTTTTTGATAATGTTTTTAAAACCGGACCAGAAAATGAACCAGAAGTATTTCGGATTACTATGTCAACTGGTCAGACCGGTTGAACCACATGTCAATCAGTTTATTAGTTTGTTTGCATTTTATAAATATAACATCTACTTTTCTATAAATATATGAACAAAACATACATAATGAATTACTAAACAACTAAAATTAAACTTTTAAATGATTAGATAAAATAACTAAGTAATTTTTTTTATCAATAATATTTAATTTTAATTTGGTTTGATTTTAAAATATGATAAAAATAAAATATTTTAATTTGATATTGACTCATTAGTCCGACTCGCCGGCTCAATCACCAGTTCACGAAGTTTTAGCAGAGTTTTCCAATTTTTTGTAGGGTTTTTTAATCACGCACGGTCATGACTAATATTTGCCTATTATTCTAAAAAAAATTTTAAAAAAATTAACTAATATTCTACCAAAAAAATAATATTTGCCTATTTGTCAAATTTTGACTTGTGAAGCCTGATTCCAAGAATTTAATGACGCCAAGTTTCGTTTGTATATATATTCATTAAGAAGTGAAGCCCTAATTCCCCAATTCCTCTTCCGTCAGTTCGTTCACAAAACCCCTAGAAAATACCGACGAAATAATTCTCAAAATCTTAAAGGTGATCATCAAATTTGCTTACAAGGTATCTTCTTTATCCAATTCTTCTTCTTCTTCTTGTACACCCTTCATCGATACTTTCTGATCATGAGATTCAGAAAAGGAAGTAGAATTGAGGTGTATAGCCACCACAAAGAGGCACAATACGGTGCGTGGCGATCAGCGGAGATTATATCAGGTAATGGTCATACTTACGGTATTAGATATTACTCTTTCGAACTTGCTAACAATGAGGTTGTTGAGGAGAGAGTTCCAAGGAAGATGATCAGGCCGTGTCCACCTCAAATATATGTAGATAGATGGGAAGCTGGTGATTTGGTTGAGGTTCTTGATAATCATATTTCTTGGAAAGCTGCTTCGGTTCTCGAGGAGTTATCTGGAAGGTATTATGCGGTTCGGTTGCTTGGTGCTGCGGTTGAACTCACAGTTCACAAAGTTAACCTTAGGGCTCGGCAATCTTGGCAAGATGAAAGATGGGTTGTGGTTGGAAAGGTAAAAGTCTTTAACTTTTTTTTTTGTATCCTTTTGATGTTAATGGAGTTACATGATTACTAAACTGTCTTATTAATAATCTTTTCAGGTATCTTGTTCTCTCAAGTCCTCTACGCTTACTGGATCACCGCTTTTGAACAGTGTGGTGCCTCAGGAGGAGACTAGTATTGCTTCTTTGAGAATGTTGAAGAGATCGTCACCCTGTGATTCTGCTGAATCATGTACGAGAAGTCCTAAGAAGGTAAGAACATTGGAGGCTGCTTCTGAACGTATGGGTGGTAAATTGTATGTGCAAGCTTCGTTTAACAAGAAGAAAACTGGTTTCCGACAAATGGTCAGGGTAAGATCAAAAAGATTTAGTGAATGTGTTGGTACAGGAAGCTCAGTCTCTAATGATTGTTATGATTCTGATGATGCATGCTCCGTTGGTAGTTGTAGCCCTATTAGTTATGATGAGAATGACATACCAACTTGTTTTCTAGATGGTTCTAGTCAAGGTGCCGACGCTTGTAGTAGTGATGCAGAATCTTCAGAAGAAGCATTTGGGCTCAGAGAAGAAGCTAGTTGGAAACATTCGTTAGCAAGTGGTGGAGCAGTGAGATCCTCTAGGCCTGAACTTTACACTTACTGCAGAACACTGGGGAAACTATTTGCTTCCGGCCCCCTAAATTGGGATCAGGAAGCATCACTAACCGATCTCCGACTTTCTCTTAATATATCAGATGATGAACATCTGATGGAGATAAGAAATCTAATGTCGGCTGGTACCTATTAGTTAATTTTGTTAGTATAAAATCTTCTCTTTTTTGATCCTTGACAGTCTTATCTACAGGTGTTGGACATACTTCCCTGCAATGTGGAATCAACTGTTATATATTGTTCTTTTTACAGAGGATTCTTATAATGATTGTATAGACAGCAGAAGGCAAAGTATGTACGGAAACTCTGACCTTAATGATAATTTCCAATCCTCAATTGTGTTTTTTTCTTCTTATAGTCAGGCTAATTCCTTTGTTGTAATTTCTGGATAATTATATTTAAAGAAAAGTTAAGTATCCAAGCTTTAAGTTGAGTTATATTTTGGAGTATTTCGTTGTTCTGAAGCTGTCTTTTATTCATATATATGTAAGCTATCTTTTACTGATATGTATATACCTCAGTTTCTTGTGCTTAAGCTTCTTGATAAGATGAGTTACTTGTGTATTCAGTGGTGGATTATTGAACTTCCCCTACATTTTTCAGGAACAGCTTAGCAATATCAGGTGCCTGCATATATGATTGCTTCTAGAGATCTCTTACTCTGATGCTTCGGGTTTGAATGGTGTAAAACACAATCCCCTTCTTTCTCATACATAACTGGAATTGTTCTAGGTGTTTTTGGCTAGACATAATTGATTTGTTTCAGGTTTTCTTGGGCTACGTGCACAGGCTTTGGACTGGTCCTAGCCTAATGAGAATCATCTACAGTTTGGTTGAATAAGTTTGTGAAAGATTGGTAGGTAGGTATTACGTGCACTAAATAGAGAGTTCATCTTCATGATACCATATGCCTGTCTAGTGTCTATACCTGAGTGAGAGTATTGAGTTGTGCCAAATATTTTGATAGTAGTCTCTGCTCCTTCAGGTTGTGACATTTCAACCTGACTTACAGAGGTGCGGGGGTTCATATGTTAACATAAATCAAATTTATCCAGCTACTAATTCCTCTAATTGGGCTGTGGCATACTAACTTGTTTGTCAAGTATAACTTCACTCTTCAGCTAAAGAAATTGAGAAGAGGAAGAGGAAGAAGACAGAAGAAGAATAGTTTTTATACCTGTCATATGTAATGATGTTCGTATGCCTTGACTACTTTTTATATAATATCTGTTTTGTACTAGCTTACTCTAATGCCCCAATTTTAATACTTGAGAAACAATAAATAGTATTTGTGATTCTCCAATACCCCAATTTTATGGTTGCTACAAAACTTATAAACAACATTATCGAAGTCACGACTGAATAATGTCTTGACTTATTTTCAACGGCTGACCACTCAAATTGATAGGGTACAAACAAGTGCACTCGATAAACCAAAATTACAAGTAATATCTTTGTGACTGTATATACTAATCCAGTGGTTAGGTCAGGTTCGAATCCCACAGCGTGATAAGCTGTGAACTTTTGTGGAAATTGGGTTTATGGACCCTTTTTGCTTTAGGCGTCAAAAGCTATTTGGCCGGCCCTGAGTAGTAAGGGAAGGTTTTGAAGATCTGACCCTATTATTCGAAGGCGATTCGAGATCGACTTATTCACGGAGGTGGCTTAAGGAAGACTTTAATGTTTCGTTTAAGACTCTCTGTCCTCAAGAATTATGTTTTCAATTGGACTTCAGTTATTTCAGCTAATAGTTTTAAAACGCATGTATTGTTGTTGACATCGTTGTTTTCAAATACCTTTTACAAGTATCCATTGAATAAAACTCTGAGATTTATCTATGTGGTATTTTGGACACGGGTTGGGTGGGGTGTCACATCAGCACTCAATATCATTAGCATATACAGCAAATCACGATGAGACAAATATTGCACTTTGTGAATGGGGACATTGTATGCTATAAATATCAACTTCACTTTAAAACAAGACAACCCGGTCAAACCAATGCCTAATGGATCTTAGGTGCATTAAATACAGACTGCATGTGTCATGTGTGCGTATTCTGACGCTTTCCATTTCCACATATAATATGGAGGTTGATGAATTTTCTACACAAAAGGAACCACACTGTATAAGCAAATCACTGGCGAAATCATGTAAGCTCATGATGCTCATCCATATGTGGGGGGTAAAACATTGTCCTCGTGCAGGTGATATAGAAAGAAAGAAATTGATGACGGATTTCAACTTAACACATTTTAGCTGAAACGTGTACATAACGGCCGTAAAGAGAGGTAATGTTGTGCCACCTTCCATGTAAAAATTTAGTGAAACTTTACATAAATGGTGGTAAAGAAAGGTAATCTGGATTATGGAGTGAACACTACAAAACTTAATTATTTTTATTTTAGTTTTAAAACCTAAGTTAATATAACTTTAAGTTTGCAATTTTAAAAACTTTTCTTTTAAAAAAAAATTTACAACTTTATACAAATAATTTAGTTTTTTTTTACAGAGAAAAAAAACGAATATAACATTTAACATTTCTTCTGTGTCAACTAGATACCAAAATCTATAGATAATAAAGTAACAATATTCTGTTGAATGCCTAGAAGTGGTAATAAATATGTCAATTTGTTAATTTGAAATTTTCTACGATCATTTAGACCAGTTAACCTAAAATTACTTGCTATTTTTATGGCTAAAGAAGAGAAAAAAGGAGGGAAAAAAAAACAGTTCCGTGTTGAGAGCCCACAAGAAAACAAAAAGATAGAAACAAACGTAACCAAATAATAATAATAATAAATAAATAAGATATAAGAAGAAAATAAGAAACCGGCGATTTCGGAGGAGATCGCCAAACTTGCGTGTGTCTCCGCAAGGGATTTTGGAGGAGGAAGAAGAAGAAGAGATCGAAAGATCTAACAAAATGGAGAAGAAGAAGGTATGGTTTTGGGGTGTGAAGGACGAAGAAGAAGATGGAGGAGGAAGAGCCAAGGACGCAGAGGATGAAGTAGCTGACCATTTGTCTCGAGATGGAACCATGAGTCAGTATAGCCTTAGCAAAGGCCTTCTTCCTCCTCTTGGAGCCAGCGCTCGTTCCTCTCGTGATGTCATCCTTCGTCGCTTCATCGTCTCTCCCTTCGATCCTCGTTACAGGTCTGCTTTTTTACAAAAAAAACTAGGGTTTCTAATTCTATCGATGCATATATATTGCTAAAGATTTTGCACTTATATAATAATGTTGGAAAATTTCTGAATATTATGCATTGCTAAATCTGTAAACTATGTTTATTTTTTTAGAGCGTGGGAGACGTTTTTGGTGTTTTTGGTGCTCTACACAGCTTGGGCGTCGCCTTTTGAATTTGGGTTTCTGCAAAAGCCAAGAGCACCTCTCAGTATTCTCGATAACATTGTCAACGGGTTTTTCGCTGTTGATATTATCTTGACGTTCTTTGTTGCCTTTTTAGACAAGGTAACTTATCTCCTTATCGATGATCCAAAGAAGATAGCTTGGAGATATACGTCGACTTGGCTTGCTTTTGATGTGGTTTCCACATTTCCTTACGAAAGCTTCGGGAGTTTGCTTCATGAGAGTATTCAGGGATATGGGATTTTTAGTATGCTTCGTCTGTGGCGTCTTCGAAGGGTCAGTAATTGTTTTGCCAGGTGAGTTTGGACTAGGTAGTGTGTATCTAGTGTGTATTATTCTCTACGGTGAGTATGACATTGAGCTTTTCTTTTCAGGTTAGAGAAAGATAGGAAATACAGCTACTTTTGGGTTCGCTGCACGAAGCTTCTCCTTGTTAGTAGCTATATGTCTACTTGTTTTTACACTGACCATTTATTTTTTTAGTTGTCAATTTTACAGTATTGATTGGGTGGTAATGCATGCAGGTTACTCTATTTGTGATTCATTGTGGTGCTTGCTTCCTTTATTCCATTGCTTCACATTATCCAGACCCTTCCAAGACATTTATTGCATTAACAGATGAAAATTGGAAGCAGTCTCCTATTGCAATACGGTATAACACGGCAATGTATTGGTCCATAACTACGTTCTCCACAACAGGTTATGGTGATATACATGGTGTTAACTCAAGAGAGATGACTTTCATTCTTTGCTACATGGTTTTTAACCTTGGATTATTAGCATATATAATTGGTAATATGACCAACTTGGTGGTTCACGTAACCGGCCGCACCAGAAAATTTGTAAGTGGTACAATTATTTCCTATATGTCACATCACATAAGGAATAATCAGATACGTTGTCAAAGAAACAAAAGATGTTAAATGCACTTTTCATGAGTCTTATGCATTATTTCAGAGAGATACTATCCAAGCCGCTTCAGGGTTTGGTCAGAGGAACAATCTGCCAGTGCGTTTGCAAGATCAGATGGTAGCTCATTTGTGTTTGAGGTACAGAACTGATTCAGAAGGATTACAGCAGCAAGAAATCATCGAATCCCTTCCCAAAGCTATTCGCTCCAGCATAACGCATTACCTGTTCTATGAAGTTGTTGACAAAATCTATTTGTTCCATGGAATCTCCAATGATCTTCTTTTCCAGTTGGTAATGTTTCCCCACAGCGCACGGAGCACCGTATGCTAAAATGTGGTCATTTTATTCACAGTAAGTTTTAATTTATGGTAATATATATTGTAGGTTACTGAAATGAAAGCAGAGTATTTTCCTCCCAAAGAAGATGTGATTTTGCAGAATGAAGCACCAACAGACTTCTACATATTGGTGACAGGAGCTGTTGTAAGTGTTTTTGTGTAAATCAGGTGAATAGTCGTTCTAACTTCAAAAATATTCCTAACACATTCCTTTATCCTTCAGGACATAATTGCACGTGTAAATGGAGTGGAGCAGGCAAGTCTAGTTTTAAATATTTTAAAAGATACGATTGTGTTTCTTATGTGGTAATGTTTGTGTGTATGTGTTTTTTACAGGTAATTAGTGAAGTTCAGAGAGGAAGTGTATTTGGTGAAGTTGGGGTACTATGTTACAGACCGCAGCTGTTTACTGTTCGTACCAAGCGATTGAGTCAGTTGCTTCGTCTGAACCGTACAGTACTCTTAAATCTTGTTCAGGCAAATGTAGGAGATGGAGCAATAATCATGAATAATCTTCTTCAGGTATGTCTGATCAAATCCTCTTTTCCTTTCTTTTTGTTAAACAGTTGACAGTCAAGAGCAGTTCCATGAACAGATATGTTCTGGTTGATGCAGCATTTAAAAGACTCAGAAGATCCAGTGATGAAAGGCATATTGGCTGAGACAGAACACATGTTGGCTCAAGGGAAAATGGATATACCTCTCAGCTTATGTTTTGCTGCAGCCAGAGGAGATGATTTATTGCTGAATCAGTTACTAAGACGAGGCTCAAGCCCTAATGAAATGGATAAGGACGGGCGAACTGCGCTGGTATAATCCCCACCCTTCCTCTGTATATACTATATACCATCATTCTCATATTAATGCCAAAACAAAAAATTTCTTACTCTATGTTTCTTATCTGTATATCTCAGCATATAGCAGCATCAAAAGGGAGCCATTATTGCGTTGTTTTACTTCTTGAAAATGGAGCAGATCCTAATATTAGAGGTAAGTAGTAAACATGTGTCTCGCTAAGTAGGTAGCTAGGAGGATCATATAATTAGATTGAAAGATTTAACTAATTTATCGGTTGGCTCATACATTGTCTACAGATTCAGAAGGTAATGTACCCTTGTGGGAAGCAATCATAGGGAGACATAGCGGAATTGCTAAACTCCTTGCAGAGAACGGAGCAAAGTTAAGCTTAGACTCAGTGAGCTATTTCGCGTGCTTAGCCGTGGAAAGAAACAGCTTAGACATACTCAAAGACATCATCAAATACGGCGGCGATGTGACACTCCCTGACGGAAACGGAACCACAGCCTTACACAGAGCAGTCTCAGAAGAACAATTGGAGATTGTTAAGTTCTTACTAGACCAAGGTGCTGATTTGGACAGGCCAGATTCTTACGGGTGGACACCTCGTGGTCTTGCCGAGCATCAAGGGCATGAAGATATCAAAACCTTGTTTCATGATCATAGGCCCGTGGAGAAGAAACCGAAACCTGTCCCTGGAATACCTCAGGTTCCGGAGACAGGAAAGCCATTGATGAAGTATAGTAGTGAGCCTACAATGCACTCAGGAGAAATGCCTCTTGTCAGAGAAGGAGGTCAGGTTGTGGTTTCTCAGAGACGCAAACTGAATAACTTCAGAAACTCGCTCTTCGGAATCATTTCAGCTGCAAATACCGGTAAAACCCGCCTCACCTCTCCATTTGATCTCCTAATACTCGTTGCTTTCTCCTCAAGTAACCATAATTTTCAGAACTTTTTCACACAACTAGAGCCCTCTCTTGTTCTATTTCTTTTAGTTATATCGACATGGTAATCAAGGCATTTAGCAGAACTCAAAAACTTGGTCTTGAGTGCGTTTACTTATTTTTAACAGCTGATGATGGAGGGGAGCCTTCAAGAAGCCCAGCAGTTTCTATAGGAGGAGGAGGAGGAGGAGGAGGAGGAAGTATGTTTTATCCGGCTAGAGTGACCATTAGTTCGCCGGAAAATAACGGTGGGAAAGTGATATTGTTACCGAATTCAATGGAAGAGCTATTGGAAATTGGTGAGAAAAAGATGGGTTTCGTGCCAACTAAGGTACTTACAAGAGAAGGAGCTGAAATTGACGACATCACTCTTATTAGAGATGGTGATTTTCTCATTCTTGCAAGAGATCCTTGATTCACACGCAACTCTCTTTCGTTTTTGTTTTATTTTTAATCAAACAAAATAAAATAAAAAAAAAGGTTGTCTTAACGCAAAACTCGCAAACTGAATTTATAGTGGTGATATGATAGCATTATGATAGATTTTTTTTTCTTTTGTATAAATATTCTCTAACAACTTCACAATAATAAAAAAGAAGAAAAAAATGATTGATGTTAAAAGAGTGCGACAGGTTGTGGTTAAACTTCTAGCGAGAGTGACTTGTGTGGTGTAGATGATATCTAAACCGGATTCAAATTCAAATCTAGCTCCGGTTAGCTTTTATTTTTTTTTAACTCTGGTTTGATTCCGTGTATATCTCTCGGCGTCGTTGTATCGGACGGGCGAAATTAAAATTGAAAGGCCAAGTCCGGCGAGAGCAAGAACACAAAATCAAAGATCCCGAGTCGAAAACGATGTCGTTTGGGTCTCTCGTCCTTCCATCTCCACCTTCATCCTTTTCTGCTAAGCTCAAGCCTTTCAATGGCTACGGAAGGCTCCATCGTCATCTCGTGCGAGCTTCTTCTTCTGATGTTCCCGATTTCCTCTCTGCTGATTGGTACACCATTAACTAAAATTTCGTCAATTTCAAGCTTTGGGTGTTTACTTGGTTTTAGTTAGGAAAGAAACGATTAGATCCGAAGAAATTTGAATTTTACAAAGGCCATAGCATTAGAGAAGATCAATTCTATGTTTCATTCACTATGTATGTTGTTGGATCATGGATGGATGGTTTTACAGGTTGGAGAGCCGTAGGAAACGACCGTTTGGCCCGCGACTTGATGTAATGACTCTGCATCAGCTTGGAACATTACATTGCTTTGTCTCTATTGTTGTTCTATATTGATCCCCAGTTTTAGATTTTTTTTTTTTTTTTTTTTGGTGTAATAGTTTAGTGCTGAAGACGCTGTTCGACATCAGCTTGATGCATTGAAGTATAATGTCCATCCTCGTGATGATTATGGCATTGAGGTCATGTATCGGGTAAATCACATTACAGACTTATGCTTCTTTTTATTTTTTTTACAACTTTTATGATGATTTGTTGATTTAACAGTTTGCTGGATTCGATCCATTTGAGAGATCCACCTATTTTGGTCCTTTCTTTGATCTTGGACAGGTTACTTTTTTCATCATTTCTTTCTTTACACTGATGGTCATATTGTTCCTTTAGCTACTAGCTAAGGTTCTTTATCCCCTGGTCTTTATTGGTTGGTGTAGTTTGAAAGGTTTAGGCGTATTTTTCATCACTCGTCTTACCGTGTGTTGCTTGGCCACAAGGACAGAAAAATCTTAAGCAGTTTGTTCGTGGAAGAGGTATCCTCTCTTTTTTTTCTTTGAAGATGTTACTATCATCATAGAGATCCATTGTTGTCTCATGATACCCTCTTTTCCAATATACAGAATCGTTTCAAGCAGAGGATATGGATTCAGGGAAATCGACCTGAGGAAGAAGAGATATTTGAATTCACAATGTTCCAGGTTGGTTCCTTTGTTACAACCATAGACTCTCTAATATTATGTGGATTTTTCATCTACAATGATGATTATGATTTGATATGAAATTATTTGTGTGTAATGGCAGCGGATAGGCGGTTCATGGGATGGTTATTGGTTGACGGAAAGCTTGCTTCATGACGGAGATGTATTTTCAGGAGGGTTGGCTTACTGATTCAAAAGCTGAGCTTCATCTCTTTTTTGGGTTATCGATTTGTTCTGTCTGATTATATGCGTTACAATGTGTCACTGCCATGTAAGTTAATGTTAATATTAAACACGATTAGAATTAGATGTTGCTGTGTAGTAAACAAAACGAATGTAGTAGCTTCTTATGAATGCAAGTTGTATATTCATTCAATGCTTAACATGAAAACATATACAAACTCATATCATTTGTCACAAAAGAACCAAAGAATACAAACATGAAGAGTCCAAGTGACTTATTCCCAAGTTTGAACAATACCAAAAATAGGGATTCAAAGAGAAACATGATTTTCTTCTACACAAGTGATATACCAGCCAAGAAGATAAACAAAGATGTGTAATTCTTCTAGGATTTGAAAGATAGATAGTAAAAGGTATATAGAGTACAAGTCCATAAAATACCTATTTTGTAGGCCATGTAGCTTGAGCTGACATAATGATCCCAACGATAACTCCAAATAACCCGAGAGCACTCCCAAAGATCTCAATCACAAGAATCTTAACAAAAAGCGTCGAGTTCTGAGCATCAGACAACGCACAACTGCTTCCAATGATTCCTACACATAACCTACAACAAACAAAATCCCCATAAACAGTGAGATTTCCCATGTTTTACAAAGGTTCAGAAGATGAAAGAGAGGATAAAGAAGAAAAAGAAGAAGATACAGACCCGCATACAAGGTTAGCAAATCCAACAATGATTCCAGAAGCAAAGATAGCATATCCAGCTCTAAGAGACTCGGGGTCATACATCTTCGATGATGGCACACTCTCCAACTTGGTTTGTAGTATGATAGCAACAATAACGCCGTATATAGCCACGGCTTCACAGAAAATTACACTGAAAGACAATGAGCAAACACTTGTTCATTACATAGTTCTAGGCTTCTAGCATTCATCTTCTACTAGGTCAGAGCCAATGTGATCTATTCACATCATATAAAGCCAATTTCAAGAATCCTAGCCTAGGTCAACCATTGTATGCTATAATAATCTAATGGCATTTGCATCGGTTCACACAATATTTCCTGAAATTGAAATTGAATCGTGGGGCAAAACCTGATGAGATTCTTGGAAGTGATACGAGGAGCTTCAATGGCGGCACCGATCAAACTACTTCCGGTAATGTAAATTCCCCTAAACCATAAAAGAGAGCTTTCGTAAACACGATTCGTTCGTAAATCAATTTGGTAGAAGAAGAAGAAGAAGAAGAAGAAGAAGAAGAAGAAGAAGAAGAAGAAGAAGAAGAAGAGGATATTTACCAGGCAGCACCAAGAACGGAGACGCCGATGGAGATGGCGATTCCGATGGCGGAGAAAGTGTACGGAGAGATTCTCACCAGAGCCGCCGCCCATGAACTCGCATGAATAGCCGCAGCACCGGACATTTTTTTCGTTCTTTATCTCTCTCTCTCTACGATATGATCTTATTCTCTCTCTCTTTCGGAGGAGGAGACAATAACAACAAGACAGAGCCTGCGATCTGAGATTGAGCAACTATATTTCACGCGCGCGTGAGTTTACTTACCATCTTAAAGGCCTTGTATGCCATTTCAATAGCCCAAAACGGTTAAAGCGGTTTACCTCATACCAAAACGGTATTGAGTTACCAATCAAACTGTATACGTCATGAAATTTGAGCAGTTTTGTAGAGGAGTAATTTACTAGTTGGTGGCACAAAGCCACAAATTGTTAACTTTTGTGTTTAGCTCTACAGTTTCTATATCAAACCGATTTTTGGCAAATGTGTATTGAGCCCTCTCCTTTCAGCCTAGTCAAAAATTTACTACGATTGAATCCAACTCTCTTATAATAGAGACTGCCGAGAGGGAAACATACATATAGTCTGAGTTTGCGACCACTCTATAATGAACAAAGAGAGTGGGATAACTGCATATATCTAACACATGTTGTCATTCATTAAGAACACAGCATACTCTGTAAAGGGAGGAATGAGGATTCCAATCTAGTTACAAAACAAACCAGACTGAAGCAGAAAATATTATTAAGCAAAAGTGAGAATAAATATATCCTACCAAACAATAAATTATTGTATGCCGCCTCATGTTATATAAGTTACTCAAATTGCAAGAATTATAACAAAACAAAACCTCCAAACCCAAACTATAAATTGTAAGAAAAGACAAAACAAAAGAGAATCAATCATTCGTCACCATCCTCAGGACCTCAGGTCACTCAGTTAGTCGCCCAAGCCATCCAAAAAGCTCTGTAAATCTTTTAAACCCTCAGCCGAGAAGCTCCGCTGAACCCTCAACCTCGGTGCAACCAAGTTCGGTGGTGGCTGTGGCTGAAGACACACAACCACCGCCGTCACATTATCCCCACTCTTCCTCTTTATTGCTTCCTCGACCAACTCTTTACTACACATGAGCGGGTCATTGTGCTCCTGCAGTCTCCTTCTAGCAAAATCTATGGCATTCTGGCTCATGAACACATCCCAAACCCCATCACACCCGATTATAAGGAACTCGTCCTCTTCGGTTAGTTTAGTTGTCATGAGCTCAGGCTCTGCAATGAGGGGTCCACCGTCAGACCCATCTTTCTTCTTTTTCATGCCTTCCATATGAAAGTCCCCAAGTGCTCGAGCCACATTAAGTTGTCCATTTAGATAGCCGTCGTATACATATCCACCAGATGCCTCAATGCGTCTTCTCTCCTTACTGCTCATGGGTTTGTGGTCTCTTGACATTTCAATGGCTTTCCCTTGACGGGATAAGACTGCTCTACAATCTCCGGCGTTTGCTACCACCAACGACCTGTTACCACAAAAATAATTTTAACATGGTACAAAAGGTTTCACACCTGAATAATAATAGAGTATGAAACAAAACAGAGAATAGACAAGACTAGAAGACCTAATTTGTATTTGTGTGTCAATATACTACAAAATTAGTTAACAGGTAAAGCTAAGGGCCTAAGGCAATAACTACATTATAGCAGCAGCAAATACGGGCAGAGAGTACATCTAGAAGTGGCAGAGAGTAACTTACATCTATTCCTGAATACTTTTTCTTACCTAACCTTACCAAGATGTAAAGGCTTAGGAGAGAACAACTAAAATGGGAGAAGATAACCACCACACAACTAGTTGGACAAAAATAAATAGAATGTCCTGCAAATTGCTAGCCTACCTATGCAGTCTTAGGTAGTAGTCATTTAGAGAGTTTAGGTTAGACGTAACTTAAAAGATAATAAGAGTTGAATCAGCTAACCTCCCAAAAAGAACAGCTGCTAAAGCAGTAGTTCCTGAAGCAAGGCTCCCATCCAATGAACAAGCCTCTAAGAAGGCAGTGTCTGTTTGAAGAAATGCTGAAGACATCACCTTATTAATTTCACTAGGAAACGCTTGATCCCCAACAATGTACCTCGGTATATGGTGACATGCAAAATCAGCAGCATGCTTCCCACCATGTCCATCGAACACCTAATATAAACAAATTGAATAAGACCTTCTTAAACTATAAAATGCATTTACAAAAATCAGGGAAAGTGAGAAGAACAAACAAACATACCCCGTAAAAGGCACTCGGACCGGCCTCAGAGTTCTGAAGGCCAAAGCTATCCATGAAATTATCGACGCACAGATAAGCATCTTCCATGCTTGACCTGGAGCCAATATCAGACCAAGCTCCAGAACGCATAGCAGGAACAAACTCAGACTTGTTCTTCTCTAAAGTAAACTCATTCTCAACAGATATATCTGACACTTTCGTCTTCACCTACAGAATGAAGCAGCAGAAAGAAACCCTCAAGCATCTCATAATTGCAGTCTTAATCATACACATTAAAGAGACGATAATTCAATTTCATTGATACAAGCAGATTATTAGGAAACTAATACTAATGATCCAAATCCAAAGGAGAGGAGTAATTACAACTTTAAATTGAACATTCAATACACAAAACATGTAGTAATAAAAGATAACGCATTAAATAAAAAACCAGAATTATCCAAAGAAACCCAAGTTGAAGAGAAAGGAATCTTACGAGAGATTGGTGTCGAACAAGCGACCTCTTATTACACGGAGCCAACGATCGCTCAACGTCGAAGCTTTGCCTGTAAACGGCGGCGGATGAAGAAGAAGAGAAGGAGAGAGGATTCGGCGGTTTACCGCCGTAACTCGAACTCCCATTCTCCGGATCAGAGATTCCTCTAGTTTCTTCCATATTGCACCATCATTATAAATAAAAATTCAGTAAGCAAAATTAGCGAAAGAGCTGACGAGTCAACTCACGAGTCAGTGAGTCGATTAAAACGATTTCACGTGGAATGTAGCTGTAGATGAGAGATTCTTAGACGATGGATACGGATTCAGCGACAAAATTGAAGCAGTTGTTTCAGAGTTACACGAATTTTTAGGGTTTAAGAAAATTAGGGTTTTGTGGCACAAATTAGAACACGCACAGAGAGAGAGAGAGAGAGAGAGAGAGAGAGAGAGAGAGAGAGAGAGAGAGAGAGAGAGAGATGTAAAAGCTGTTCGCCGGCGGAGGCGAGAAATACGAGTCCGACGGTTATTAAAAGGCCCAAAAAAAAAAAAAAAAAAGGATGCTTAACGTGAAAAGTGAAAATACAAAACGTCGGCGTATCATTGACATTTTTTTTTCTTTACTGTTTTTTTCTTTTTCTTATTAAAAAAGGAATAATATATTTACATTTCTAAATATAAATAAATGTAATAAATAAATAAATAAATTTAATATTTAATGAATAGCATGAAAGGAAACATGACATTTAGAAAAAATAGAAACTGATTTTGATAATTTAAAATGAATATTTGTGTTTTCTAAAACGTTTTGATTTTGGAAGATGAATCTTTCTTATTTATATCTTTTCTTTGTCATCAATATTACAAAAAAATAGGTCAAAAAGTAAATTTAGTAGAACATTGGATAGATATTGGAGTTACATATTTACATACTATATATATGACCGCTTCATGCAAATTTGTCCGTTTTAGTATTTGCTCGCTTATATGACCATTTAATTTATTAAATAAGATTTTTTTTTTGGTAAAAATATTAAATAAGATTTATATCGATTTCTCATATAATTGAAGTGTATGAAAAATGTTTGATTATTTGTTTGTACGATGATATTTTTCTATGAACAATATTATTATTCTTGATTTACTGTTATGATCTATTATTTTATTTTTATATATTATTATTGACTGCGTTAAATTATTTTATACAAAATATTTAAAACAATTATATAGTTTGAAAATTATCTTATAACAGTTTTTCGTGTTTTTGCAGGTACCTCATCGCTAGTTTCTTAAATTATCTAACCTTTTACGCTTTCATTGGTGGTCACCAAATTTTAACTCTTGAGAAATTCAAGAATCACTCGAATAGTATTTGTTGGGAAATATCCGAATATTGTTTCGCCATTAGAAACTTTTTGTGCGGATTTTTCCTGACAACGATGGTTTACTTAATCTCGTTATTAATTAAATGGACCGACAAGAAGCTTGTTGACGTGGGAGCATGTGATGACACATGCTAATTTGGCTATCATTATCAAACAAAATTTTCAACAATAGTCGGCAGAATTTCTCGGTTTTGATTTTCGGTTCAAAACCGATCGGTTATCGGTTTCGTTCTACATCGCGTATAAGGAGAAGTCTATTAATCATCGATTTAGGTTAGATAAATTCTATTTTTGTTCTTTTAATTGGTTTTGGCATTGCATGGACCATGTAATCCACTAATATTTTTGTTTAATAAATATCCAATCGTGATCCACCACTAATGTTTTTATTTTATTTTACTTCCAAAACATGAAAAAAAATCACACTAACTCATTTCTTGACTTTCGAGTTTCGAAAAATTTGTGAGATTAGTCGAGACATCGCATGTTGTGTAGAAATCGACCTTTTTGAGTTTTGGAGTGGTAATGCTTTCTTTTTTTCCTTCGTTTGTGAAATTGTTTGTAAACCCTTTGTTTTGTAAGCTCATCTTAAAATCTAGAATTCTCTATCTTTTATGGCATATCTCACGGTTGGTAACTCCTTAGATCTACTCGCTTATCATATGTTGTTTTGATGACTGTAGGTGATCTCGACTGGGCATATTTCTTCACCGGAGATCGTTGGATGCCATCATCAATGTCAAGATTAGCGGCGTGGAGTCCATGAACGATGGACTTATGTTTTTCTTTAGGCATGATTTAGTGGTTTGTAATTGCCATTATCATAAATTTGATCTAATAAACCGAATTAGGCTGATTTTAATTCCAATTATTACCGAATAACAACCGAACTTTTATTCGGTTTAATTCTGAATTTATTTTGAAAACCGAATTAAAAATAACCGAATGTAAAAATTTCTTCAATATGTGTTGTGTGTGATACGTGTATATATATATTAGACGTAGCAAAAGTATTCACGGCTTTTTGTTCAATTTGTCTTTCGTATGGACCTTGTTATTTCCAATGTTAATGGGTCAAGTCCATTCTTTGGGCTTAATTTAAGTATAGAGAAGATATGTACATAGCTGGAAGGAATATTTTAGATGTGTTTGAAGTTGAACTGTGTACTGTACAACAAACAACTGAATGTACTGAATACATGTTATAAGGAAATTATACTGGATGGACATGTTTTATGAACATCGTAGTACTCGTTTGTAGAAAATATTTAGCATTTTCGTATAATCTGCAGTTTCAGTTTTGGTACATGCATATTAACAAACATGTAAATAAGGATAATTAGTTAACTTTGTAAATTATCAAAAACATGTACATACATTTTACAATTAAAGGTGATTTGTTAATTTTGTAAATTTTTAAGTTTCTTTTACCGACAAAAAAAAAAAAAGAAAGAGGATGAATTACCTTTACATTTGACTCAATGTTTTGTATTTCTATTCTATTGTTGTTAGTTACACAATTTTTTGTGATCCAAAAAAAAAAAAAAAAAAAAAAGTTACACACTTTGTAGAAATCAAAATATTTTGAGTAACTTCGTTTTATATTAAAAATGCAATATTCATGATAATTTCTTTGTGTTAATGAAGAACTGCAAATTATATTATTTTTTATTTTAAAGCCGTATATTATAGAGGTCTGTCTAATCGAGTTATATATATATATATATATATATATATTGGAGAAGAAAAGAATAAATATTTGCTTTTGGTGGATTCTAAAGAGAAAAACAAAACAGAGGAACAACAATGGCAGGGAGAATAAGCTGCTGTCTGAATCTTCCTCTCTTAGATTCCAACTCTACACAATCATTATCTCCACTTCTCAAGAAAACGTCGCAGATCTCTTGGTATCATCTATAATTCAATTCATGAAAAATCAATATCCACCTGATCATTTTTCACATATCAAAGATCATTTTATTCTTTTTATTGTATAGTAGTAATAGTAGGAGAACAGAGCATGTGACTGAGCCACGGAAGAAGAACAACAAGTGTTCTCTTGTTTTTAGCGTGACGGCGACTGTCCTGATCGGCGCGATTCAGATAACTGACGTGGCATCGGTTGCAGCTGCGTTGCCGGTGGAAGAGATGGCCGCCGGCGTGGTGCCGTCACCACGGAGGTGGAGCGACAAGAGGACGTGTCCACCTTGGCTTGAGAACTCGTTAGAGACTATCGTACCGGAGAATCTTCCCCGTCCGTCGGCTCATCGACGTTTGGAGTTAGCTGGATTAGGTAAAGGTGATGCGCCGCCGGTCGGTGCGGTCGTGACACGTGTCAACAGGACTGCTTGCTTCTCCGTGTAAATTGGAAATTCATTACACGTGTAAGGCACGTTGTTAGGCAGCTATAAAAAAGTCAATTAGAAACAAATAGTCAAATACTACTATTGTTTGTCCAAAAAAAAAAAAAAAAATACTATTGTAAATAATATTTTATTTACATGCTTGCATATATAAAAATTGAAGTATCAAGCAAATTAACCAAATTTTTTTAAAAAAAAAACTAAAAATCATTGAGATTGTTATTATTTGCACGATTCGTTATGGTTCGTCTACTTTTTCGTTACTTTGTAATCTTGTAGCCTATTCTTACCAAGATTTTGGGAGCTTGCAGTTTGAGTGTTGGAGTAGTACTCTGTTGGATGTGAGATGATGAAACAAAGTAGTACATGCGTGTAGTGTAGTACAAAAGATAAGTACTGCACACTGAAATCAATGAGTGAGTCGGCCCATTATCGATCAACAGTTATATGTCAGTCCAGCAATTAGTTTTATTTCGGCCTCATAATTTTTCCTTTTTAAGTACAAAAGAAACTAATGTAACGGTAGATACTAGGGACAGTAGATTAGAGAGAAAGGTTAATAATAGAGTTACATCTCTCTCTCTCAGACACTCACTCTCACATGCCTCTTTAGGGTTTTTTTTTTATTAATCTTCTTCACTATATCATCACCACTCATATGGTCTCTTCCAATCGCCGCCTCTGAGATCTCTCTTCCGGTTGCTTATCAGATTAGGTATACACATTCACTCTTTTTTTTTTTTTTTGCCTCCACATTGTTTAAACATTGATGATGAAGTAGAAAGCTTGTATTCATATCATTGCCTTTTTTGTCAAGATTAATCCTTTCTTTCTCAAAAGTATCATCTAAATCAAATGTTTATTGAAATCTTGAATCTTGACTGAATTGGTTTTTTTGTCATTTTTCCTAATCGCAGCCTTTGTTATTTGTGCTACATTGCTTTGCCTGTTATGTCCAACAATGTCTTGCCTCAGCCTTTTATGCAAATGGGTCAATTCATTAATGTCTCTACTAGTCCAGACCTGATTTGTAATCCGGATATGAGATTGTTACAACCAGTTTGTAGTGCAATCTCTGGTGGGAGTCAGGATTCTCATGTCATGGTGCCTAGTGTTGCTGCTGGTTTAGGATCAGTTAACATGGATACAACTATGTTACATGGTAAGCGCAAATCTCCGTTGCATCCTTCTGTGCAAAATAAACGTATGGTTTTACCTATGGAGCATCGACCAATGTCTGTGCAGTCATCTTCTGTTTCCCCCAGAACACAGTATTTGCCTGCATCATTTGTTACTAAGAATACTTCTGTTATGTGTAATAAACCTGTGAAGCAAACTGCGGGGAGAAAACAGAGTTCGCAGAAACCGCTGCCGCTGAAACCTCAGAACGAATCATCTGGAACTGTGAGGTCTAAGATGAGAGATTCTTTAGCAGGTGCCTTGGCAATGGTACAGTGCCAATTGGAAGTGCCAAAGGAGTCGAAAAGGTTAGATATTGAGACTGCATCTAATCCTCTCGAAGGTCATGTTAGTGAGCCATTGCCAGTTGCTTCTGGAGTTGATGTCATGGTATCTGATGGTAGCACCGCAATGCTGACCCTCAGTGATCCTAGTCCTGTTGGAGGTATCTCTGATCAGACAGTTTTGCCAGAGATTTTAACTACCAAGATAAGTGATGCCAAAGAAGAAGCTCTGGCTGTTAAACCTTTTGCCGTAGACAATGTATCATATAGTGACAATGTGTTTTCAAAAGATGATCTTTTGCAAGGGAATGACCTCTCTTGGGATCTTGAGTCGGATATTGAGTTTACAGAAAATTTTCAAAATGATATGATCGGAGCAGTAGCTAATGATAGGTGCCAGGAGAAATTGTTACTGGATCCACAAGTTTTGGCGTTTAAAATAGAGGCTGAACTCTTCAAGTTATTTGGTGGTGTGAATAAGAAATATAAAGAGAAAGGAAGGTCACTCTTATTCAATTTGAAAGACAAAAGTAATCCTAAACTCAGGGAAAAGGTTGTGTATGGAGAAATTGCAGCTGAGAGATTGTGTACCATGTCAGCAGAGGAACTTGCTTCAAAGGAACTAGCTGAGTGGCGACAAGCAAAAGCAGAAGAGATGGCTCAAATGGTTGTTTTGCAGGACACAGAGGTAGATATTAGAAGCCTGGTAAGGAAAACACACAAAGGTGAGTTCCAAGTGGAAGTTGAACCAATGGATAGTGGCTCAGTGGAGGTCT
The DNA here is from genome assembly GCA_023657505.1 of Camelina hispida. Taxonomy (NCBI): domain Eukaryota; kingdom Viridiplantae; phylum Streptophyta; class Magnoliopsida; order Brassicales; family Brassicaceae; genus Camelina; species Camelina hispida. The sequence continues at coordinate 41,916,380 of CP094632.1, forward strand.
CTGTTGGATTAAGTTCGCTTAACTGGTCTCGGCCAAAGAATATTAAGAAGAAAACCCCAACCATCACTAAAACACATGGAAGCAAGAAGGAATTGAATGGCTCTGATGAGGGAACTAGCCCAAAAAAAGGAGTCACAATAGATGATGAGATGCAGGCTGCCACTGGTTCTCTTCCTCCAATCGTCTCTCTTGATGAATTCATGTCATCCGTAGATCCAGAGTCTCCGTCTTACTCTTCGTCTCCAGATACTGAGGAAAAAACTTCTGTTTCAGACAAGAATGATGCAGAAGCGGTTTTAGTTTGTACATCACCCAAAGATAGTGCTAATGTTGATTTTGGTATATCACCAATTAAGGCTGATGTATCACCATTAGTTAAAGCTGAGGCATTATCACCTATGAAAGCTGAGCATAGTGACATAGTATCGTCAAAGCCTAATTCTGATTTGAAATCTGAAACTACTTCGGTTCTCAAACCTGATGGTGAACACGTATGGGAAGGTGCACTCCAGCTTGGTACTTCTTCTGTGAGCTCTGTCATTGGCATTCTAAGAAGGTTTGTAATCAATGCTTCAATGAGTGGTAGCAAACCTATCTCAATATATCTTATTCTGTCTACTTTGACAAATTTGGATTTGCATATTATTAAAGCTTTCTTTCTCCTGATTGGTCAAAGACCCTTGACATGTTAAAACAATTGGTTTATGTCGAAGTCCATACATTTATTGATATCACGGTTACCAACCTGACTTTTTACTCTTGACAGTGGCGAAAAGACTACTACTAAGGAATGGCCTATGTTTCTTGAGATCAAGGGCAGAGTCAGAGTAGACGCATTTGAGAAGTTTGTTCGAGAGCTCCCAAATTCCAGGAGTCGTGCTGTTATGGTATTATTTAACGTTTACCCCTTATATCCTGACTCTACCCGTTTTTGTGCACATTCATAGAAAGCTGTCTGCTTGGTTAAAATAGAAGTCCTTGTTGTGTCTGATAATTGTGAAGAGTTTACACATTGTGTTTTGAGCCCTTGCAAAAACTCTATTATCCATCGTGGGTACTTATAAAGCTTGGTTTTGTGATTCAGGTTATGTCTTTCATCTGCAGAGGGGAGTGCTCAAATACAGAACAAGACAACATTTCCGAGGTATGAGAGTCCTAGTAGTTAACCAAGATTCTGAGTAGATGTATTTTATCTAATTTAAACATATCTGAACCAAAGAACCGATTAAAAACTTGATATATTTGAACTATTGTAAAATAAATATTTGATTTAAAAATTGATATCTATACTGAAACTGAACCTGTACAAACTGATTGATTTTAATTTGGTTCTTGTTTTCCACGAACTAAGGTTATGTGGATGTCTGGATAAGTAACAAATTTGGGAAATGTGATTTCGTTATTTCACAGGTGGTGGATTCGTACGTTAAAGATGAGAGGGTTGGTTACGCAGAACCAGCTTCAGGAGTTGAGCTTTACCTTTGCCCAACCGGTGGCAGAACTGCCGAGATTCTAAACAAGATAGTTCCGAGAAACCAACTTGATTTCTTGAAATCTTTAAATGATGGACTTATAGGTGTTGTTGTATGGAGAAGACCACAAATTAAAAAAGCACCACTATATAACTCTCACAAGAACAACCGTGGAAAGGATTCTTCATTAACCACCACACTTAATATGTCTCGTTACAATAACATGCGACAGGTCAACAACCATGATGATGTAGATGATGTGCCACCGGGGTTTGGTCCAGTGACCATGGCTCGGGATGATGACGATGACTTGCCTGAATTTAACTATTTTTCTGGTGGAGATGTAATCATGAACCGGACACGCCGGTCTGAATCTGTAAGAGAGCTTATTCAAAAATATGGAAAATCAGAACCTTTGTGGAACCAAAGTTTTAATGATGACAATGACATACTACCAGAGTGGCAGCCTCAACAGAGCCAGAGTCTTGGCCTTAATCATGTTAATGGTGGCTCAGTGGTTAGACAACGTCATGAGTGGTGGCCGCCGAATCATGCTGGCGGAGGATATTAGTTGCATTTTTTTTGTTACACCTTAGTGATTTTGTTTTGTTTTTATCTCTAAAGCAGGCATTATTATTAAACCATAGAATGCTTTTTAAAGTTTTGAATTTCTTTTCTATCACTGAATTTTTTGCATTGATCATAAGATGGGCCTTCGTGGCCCGCTAATCTATTGTTCTTTTGCAGTAGAGACTGTACTGTAGAGTGTTCGATAAATTTACTTTTTAACTCGGTCTGAATATTATTTTTACTTTTTTTTTAACGAGTGGCTCTCGGATTCGGATTCCTCTGGTTTCACGAAAATTGGGAATCAGTGGTGGATCTGACGAATGTGAATTAGGGTTAGGGTTTGGTCTGCATGCCCCCTTCCTTACTAGGATCATGGTGTCTCCGAAGCATCTAAAATTCTCTTCCTCCGGTGGTGCTGCTGACTGCTCCGACGATACCTTCTCCCAGCAAAAATCACCGCGGAATCCTTCCTCAAAGCGTCCCGCTGCTTCCGACGCAGCAGAAGAAGAAGAGGCGACTAAGAAGAAAAAGAAGAAGAAGAAGAAGAAGAAGACGACGACGACAAAATTGAGTTCGCCGTTGTTCATCCGGATCTGGAACGAGGAAGATGAACTCGCTGTCTTAAAGGTTCCTCCTCCTTTTACTGGCATTTACTTATTGATTTGTGTATTTGTGTATTTGTGATTCCTGAAATGCTAATTTCAAATTCTCAGGGATTAGTTGATTACAGAGCTAAGACAGGGTTCCAAAGCAAAATCGATTGGGATGCGTTTTATCGTTTCCTCGGAGGTTCAATCGCTGAGAAATACTCCAAGGAGCAGGTTTTGGGTAAGATCAGGAAGTTGAAAAAGAGATTCCTTGTTCATTTGGAGAAGATCAATCAAGGTAGTGATCCCAAGTTTACAAGGTCTAGTGATTCTGAAGCTTTTGGCTTTTCCATGATGATTTGGGGACAAAATGAAGTTGGTCATGATGATGGTGATGATGATGATGATAATGGAATGGATAAAGAGATGTTGAAGGACCAGGAGGAACCCTTGAATGACAATGGGCTTGTGAAAGTAACTGACAATAACGGGAATGCTCGACTAGAACAGCAGAGTGGGAATGGGGAAGAGATGTTGAAGGAGCACGAGGGAGTGGCTAATACTGAACGGTTAAATGAGAATGTGGCAGCCAAAGTTACGGAGAATGGGACTACTGCTGGAAAAGAGAGTCATGACAATGATGATGATGATGAGTTATGCGCTGTGCGTGACGCATTTGAGAGTGTTATGTCGCAAGGTTTAAGTGGTTATCAAAAGAAGTTGCAGCTTGAGAAGCTGATGAACATTGGGAATGGTAAAAGAAGAGAGTTGAGCGATGAATGGAAAGCGTTATGTGTTGAGGAAAGAAGATTGAATATCAAGAAGCTCAGATTTTCGGCCAAGCTTGCAGAAGCAGCAAATGATGGTTAGATAGGAACCACGAAGCCCTTTTCGCATTCTGTCTTGTTTAGTTTCGACTGTTCAGTGTAGTTATCTTTCGTTCTTTTGCTGATCTACTTGAGAAAGTCTTGTGTAAGATAATCTAGTTTCTCCTGAAGTATCCACAGGAGTCATGTCCTTTGTTGGATATAGTTTAGTGGCATACCATTTTATATATTCACTAACAAAAGGTATTTACAATGTAATTCTACATTTTTAACACTAAAAAAGGGCCAAAAGAAGTGAACAAAGAAACACCCTGACCAAATAATAAAATAATTTTTCTTGTCGGCAGTCACCAAACCCAGCAATTCACGATGGCACTTCCTTTGCAACAAACGGCTTATCCAGATGAATCCGACAGAGGAAGAAAAAAAGCTTTAGTCTTGTGATGTTGCAGAGTATTCAAAAAGCAAACGTTTTGAAGGTGCCGATTGCAGAAGGACACGCAAGCGGCTCGTGAGCTGATAGATAAGTGTCCATTGCATTGCCATTTCAGAATCTTTCATCTGTCTTACCACAGAGGCCTGTAGAGATAAAAGACAGCAAGAAACCGGTGGGTGCTTATTTTGGTAGTTTTAAAATGAAGGGGCAAATGAAGAAGAAAGGAGATTTATATTTATGCCTGACCTGAAGACGTTTTCCAAGCTGCACTTCAACTTCTGTTCCAAATGATATGTTGCTCGCCAGAGACTTGAGAGGATCCACAGTTGGATCAACAGAGAGTAAGCTTGGGATCTGTGGGGCATACACCAACCTCCATCTCGCCTGACCAAACTCTCCTTTTCCTTCTATCCTTGGCATTATGGTTTCAAGTGTTGCGGTTGCAAGTTTTTTAAAAGCAAGTTGTCCATCTCCTTCTAATATAGATTCTGCTAATTGGCTCTCAAACACCTTTGCAGCCTGCGAGAGTGAGATTATAAACAGATATTTCATTAAGAAGATAAACGCAACAACATTTCCAAATTTCAGCAACATTTTAACTCTAAACTTACCTCGGAAGGTGAGAGAGCATCCTGTTCAACAGAACGAGTTGAAGTCACCACAAGTTTGTCCTGCCAATTGCTGGCACGACTTTGGATCCTAAATTGCCATTCTGAACCAACTAAGGCTAAATCTAGCTGAGGATCTAATCCATGTTCAGGCTCAAATTTTGCTACGTTGAGATGCTCCCTCTTCAAACGAACCTGTGTTTAGAAAACAGAATAGATGTTGATTACTCGAGGAGAGCTTGGCTTTGCAAGAAATTTAATGGAATGAATGAATTCACCACATAAGAACAAAACAGAGATTTAGACAAAACCTGAGTCGCCACAAGATTGACATCTCCATTCTCGAATGTCAGGACACCCTTTGGTTTGATAAATTTTGGATGAGCCATGCCATCAAGTTCAAGCTCGCCACTAACAGCAAAATTAAGAATTAAAGGATACACTATCCTCAGCTCTGGTCCTAAAACAAGTTTCATATCACTCAGACGGATGTCCATATTTGGTTTCATTTTCACTTCTTCAATCTCCTTTTCAACAGAATTTGATTTACCTGTTGCGGGCAAAACAAGCAGAGATCATTACAAAGTTTTACCTACAAAGTCAAAATACTAAAACAGAAAAAATCATAGAATTTTTGCTAGTATATACATAAGTTACCAGCAGACTGGGATAATTTCATCCCTGAAGACGCCCGCTCTGTACCAAAAAATCGAGCAAAATATCGTGAAGACACAGCTTGATTAATAGCAGCACCTGGAATCCTATATTGATTGGCTGCCAATCTATTTAAAGGGGCAGCTCCGCCACCCTTATCATGAGGCAGATAAGCTTCTCCTTGGCTTAATTTAATATTTCCTGATATAGTTGGCTGCAGCATCGATCCAGTAATTTGCAGCTGGGTATCAACCTGACCACTGATATGGCAACACGATTACGATTACTCCCATAAGGAATTAGAAATTGTAATAAGCTCAGTAACATGAGTCTAGAAGAGAAGAATGGAAGAAACCTAGACGATACAGTATCTCAACTTGCGGTCTACCAGAAGAGCAAATAATATAAATTAACCAGAAGTGATAAGTATGTACCCCTCAAGATATATCAATAGTTAGAGTAAGAAAAATAAATCAAATTTATGTACTACAAGCTTGAAATGATTGACAGCAGCGTTGATTGCAGAGTACCTTAAAAAATTCTTTGCTCGTACTTCTAGAACTTCACATTTGAGCTCTATTCCATCACCAGTAGATGCTTCATTTAATCGAAGGGGAAGATTTCCTTTAACAACCAGCTTTCCCCTTCTACTTACCCTGCTTTCCAGTGAGGTGATGCACAACCTGTTTGATTTAACATCTAAGGTTCCACCAAAGTTTGTGAGAGGTTTACGGAGCACAGGTGAGGAGATAGACGCCCTGTTGAATGAAGCAGACCCATCAAGCACTGGATGCTCTACTGTACCTCCGACCTGCTCAGCAAGTAGGTTATGCGTAAATGAATTTGACTTTATATAATGTTTGAGGACATGGATAGATCAATTTAACTATCTTCGAGTGTAAAGACAACAAAACAAGAGGGTAAGCAAATATTTTTTGGCCAACCTGAAGCCTGATATCCGCATTTCCTTGGAGCCAATTAGCATAAGGAGATATGGCAGTCAACAAAGTCATTCCCCCATCCTTGATGTCTGCCTCCAATCTAACTTCTCCTGCATCTAAAATATTCCAGTATAAGCCCTTGAGACTCTCAGCTAATTGGCTGTCCCATCCCTCTTCGCTCCTATCCCTTGAGGTTCTCTTCTCATCATCTTCCTTTTCTTTTGCCCAGCTGGGGATTTTGACTGCACCACCTCTATCGGTTTCTCTGTCTTCCCCCTCAGATATACTTTTCTGCGAAAAGCTAACAGGAACACTCCCTTGTATATGCACATGGCCATTTTGGACAAATGGTTCAAAGTTGGAGTTGAAAAGAAAACGACTGTTAGATGTAAGAGAAGCAAAAACTTCAGCTCGTCCAAGGTCTATACCACCAACCGCGCCATCCAATAATCTAACTTGTACATCACATTCTGGTTTTTCAAGACTCCCCCTAAGATCTCCTTCCATGTGCAAAATTCCTTTGATTGGTGACAAGAGTTTTCTCAAAGAGTGAACAAGATCAGTAGCTGATGACTCAACAACCTCAACCAAGGTAGGTATCAAACTGACAGGGAAATTCAGAACAGCAAAATGAAGATTTGTTTTTGGCCCCAATAAGGTCCCATCTGCATGCAATGTTGCGTTTCCTTTTTGAATAAGCATCTCCTTAAGACGTAAACCATCATCATTGCTATATGAGCCAGTAGCCAGAACACGCTGTGTTTTGTACGTCCCCCACTCCCAGTCATCTCCATGGAAGTCGAATTCGGCCTGATATAGATGTAAGGGGAAAACGTTTAAACAAGAGCACCACTAGAAATTTTCACTTAATTATCCAGTCATGTTTTCTTTTTTCACTTTTAAGACAGCTGCACAAATCCACTAGGACTAGAATGCTCGTGAAAACCAATTTGGAGTCCCTTTAGATGATGACAATGTTTATCCTTTCATTTTAAAAACGACATGACAAGGTTATGATTATACCAAGGTGTCTCCATTGCCTCCACCACTAGCATCCAGCGAACCATGCCAATGACCTTTGAGTTCAGCTAAACCAGGGAGACTTAGATCTTCAAGAACGACTTCACTTGGTGGAGTGTAATACCCACGTATCTCCTGATTTCAAGGAACAATGAAATTTACTATAGGAAAGAAAGAAGAGCCTAATGGTATCCACACAGTTCTTTTCTGTCACTATAGAATCTGCTTACTACATCAGAAGCCTGTTAGTTACTTTAGAATGAAAAATACATCATATTTGGTATATTACCTCTAGCAAGTCTCGAAGATTTTCAGCTTGTAGACAGAGACTTTGCACACTTTGAATAAAAAGATCCTGCCATATAAATAATCAGAGGCATCCAACTCAAAGAGTAGATGAGAACATGTTTTTGGAGTACACAAACATAAACATGCTCATGCAGGTTGAATTTCTATTAAACCAACATTTTTCGAATATGGCTACTCACAATATAAGCATATTATTTAATAATAAAAGCCAACCTTTGATCTCGAGTGAACAGCTGGATCTGTACTTCTTGAAAGAAGCCTTGCGAGAGGAAGCATCTCAGCAACCTCTGCCTTAGGCACTTCAAGTCTCATTCTCCATCTTCCCATGGAAGATATAACACTTCCAAGATGACCCGTCATGGCTCTCATAAAGAAACTGCCAGCTTCCTTCTGACCAAGGTCTCGGTCACGGGAACCCGGCAATACATATTCACCTTGAAGCTCATACCGGCTATTGCTTTGTTCCAGAATAGTTTTCTCAACAGTGATCTTCAGGAAGAAAGATAAAAGAGGATTAGCAGAAATATTATCATGCATATTCTCATATTGCCTTCACTGCTAAAAGTACTAGTCAATTATACACAGTTTCATCTCACTATTACCGTAGTCTTCCGGACAACATGAAACACTTTAAACAAGGTAATCAAAATAAAAAAGAGGGCTTTATGGTGGCAAATGATGTACTATGAAATGAGTAAACTAGACAACATAAAATAATCAATCTATATGGTGGCATTATGGTTATACTACATACCACATCACCGCTCCATCTTATTGCAACATCTAAAGCTTCACCCAGAACTCCACTAAATTTTGGCCGAATTACAGACAACAGGCCATGTCCCCTTCGCTTCTGAAGATTTAGTTGAATCTCTGCCTACAAGTAAAATGGAAAGTAAGACATTATTGATAATTATAATAATATTTAGTTTCATATATTCTGCTAAACCTAACTCATGATACTTGCAAGACGTGATCTTATGAACGTTTTATTAAGTGAGCCTAATCTTCCTTGACACTGTTGTTAACATGCAAGAAAATATCCTAAATAAACTGAAGCTGATAATACAGTAAATAACAGCTGATAATAGTCTATTTGACTGAACCTACACCCAGCACTAACACAGAATAAATAACCCCTTTTGAATCACCCCTCTCAGCTTATGATTGTGTTTACCTTTTGAATCACCCCTCTCAGTGAGGCCAACTCCAACTCATCCAGTGGAAAATTGCGTATCTGGGACCAGATATGAGGACAAAATGTAAATTATCTGCAGCCGATTCTCATTTTCTCTTCAAAAGATCAAATAGAAGCGAAAGCAATACCTCCAAAGTAGCAGACTGTTGTGGCTGAAAACAAGCGTTAGCTCTTAGTTGTCCTTTTTGAAGAGAAAAGGAGAGTAACTTCCCACTTTGTACATTTTCGCCAGAATTAGGCTGTAGTGGACCTATAAAGTCTAGTGTAAGACTTTCATCAGGCCGGCCCACGGCATCAAGCTAGATATGCAATACTAAAACAATTAGTATAAAATTCATGGATTAACCTTTGTATACCTAACAATTTTCTAGAGGCTGTTTGAATCAGATATATGAGACCTACTGACACAATTTTAATTAATTGACAGAAAAAAATTAAGAAAAAGCTTCAACAGTTAGAGAAATCTCATATCAATCACAGATCTTTTACTGCCGAACAGAAAGGTTTGTCACAAGGATAGCTGCTACTAGTGCTCCGGCTGTTACTGATACTGATGATATGGTTCACAGAAGCAAGAATTCAGTACATTACCTTAACATGATCACGTGAAACGCTCAAAATCCTGCTAGTTGAGGGGCCAAAATCAACTGATTCAGCTTGAGGCTTGATATGGAAATCTCACCATCGAGGCTAGAAATTGTATCTGCATCTTCAGATTTGCCTGACTCAACATCTCCATCTTTTGAAGTGCTGTGTTGTTTTATCTTCCCTAGAAATTTGATCCTTCCTGTTGCTTTTAAATGTGTAGGTCTTGGCGAATCAAATGGATAGGAAGAGACCAAGCTGAAAAACTCAAAACCACGCATACGTAAATCCAAGTCAAGCCCCTCAACAACAAATGGCATGGCCTCCCCTTGGGCAAAGTCTTGGTGAGACAAACACTGGTCTTGGTATGAGGTATCTAATTTTGTGTATAAATCAAAAGCAATGGATGATGAATTGACAATAATATTATCATGTGATATCACAATATCTCCCCGAGCATCAGTTAAGGAGCCATCAGCTTTAGGTGCTGCCCATTTAATGTCAAACCTCCTGCATTCAAAATTTAAATGAGCACAATAAGACAAGCACACACATTAAAGAACACTCCATATGGCCCAAGAGAATGGCAAGGGAATCTTACGGTTTCAAGAGGGCACCAGAAAGTTTTGTTTCCCCAGTTAAATCACCCAATTTCAGCAGCTCAAGATTTAGATATTCAGGCATATAACGATGCAAAACCTTATCAAAAGATATGTTTCCTGAAAAGTTCACATCCAGTGCGGTATCATCTACCTCCCCCTGTAAAATATACCTTAGTCAGCATAAACTAGAAAAACAGAAACACACAATGATAACCAGTACTCAAGAACAATAAAATTCTAAATAAGATGATGAATGAAGACATTAGATTTTAAGTTGTTAAACATATTGTCCTTCGGATTAATTAGGGGCGATAAAACTGAAACTTCCATATAATCCGTAAACGACGGGAGACATGCTGGTCTTTGTGAGACACAACCATTTTCCTACAGATAATAAACTGAGTCGATTATGATGGAAGGCATACCATATGCTCCATTCAGAAGAAGAAGAAAAAAAAACAAGTCTATGACACAGTTACCACTCATGCCTACACAGGTATTACACATGCCTGGTGAAACACACAATCACAACAATTTATTTGGATGAAAGATGGGACTTGATGCAGTTGAATGATAACCCTAACAGGCTATTCATAAAATCAGCTGGAAAGAGTAAGCATGCATCTGCAGATCCCTCAAGAGAAACTCAAGATTATCTTGGTCATATTGCCAAGCTCACTGCTTGGTGTCTCGTTTTCCCTCAACCCAGATACACTAATGTTGCAAGGTCAATTGTCGTAGGATTATACAAGGAAAGGTACCTAAGTCAATACAACATACCTCTGGACAGATCCAAGCATTCCCTGCTCCACGAATCTCCCCACCATCAACAAGGGTAGCTCTAATACCATATAAATCAGCAACCTATTAAATAAAATACGCTAATCTGAAAATATCCGAAACGGTAATTCATACTTCACATAGATGGAACAGACAAAGAAATTGCTTACACAGTTGTCCGTGTTAAATGTGAAATTAGCAGAAAGATAAGAAAATGGAACACGGTCAAATGCTGCAACAGCACCAGCTTCCTTGTTTCTAAGCATTGCCTCATATGCCAAAGATGTAGGGAGATCTGGAGACAGATAAGCTATCTTCCTAGAGACCATGCAACTTCCCACAAAAACGGGAGCATCAAGCGGGCCTTGACAGTTGAATACAGCTGTAACAGAACCAGCTAGCTGCAGGCCAAGATAATACAAGGAATTGGGACTAGACAAATGAGTCACGCAGAAGCAAAAAAAAAAAAAGAAAAAACGAAATGAAGATGCATATAGCGCTAAATAAATGGTAAATTTTAACAGAACAAGCAGAATGCAATATTAATTATACCGGGAAAACCAAGGGCTTCATCTTGAACGTTTTCATCAAAGCATTAACTTCCACATAAGGAACCTAAGACAAAATAGGGACAAATTAACAACTTTGATGGGGAAATTAGGAAAACACATCATGCATTAAGATGAGGATAGTCATCCAATGTAGCGAGAATATTGACCCACATCAAATTATTTCGTTTAGTCTTTGACTGGTGATCTAGATAACAAAAATTGCTATCTAGATTAGGGGTTCACATAATAAATGTTACCTGACACATGAGATGAAACTCCCCCTCATCAGGATGTATACCGAAATCTCCAGAAGCCTCCAAAGGAACCTTTCCAAACCAACCATTAGCATTATGAAGGAAAATGCGCTGGCCCCGGAAAGACAGGCTAGCTGAGACATCCTGTAAAAACGAAATATGATTATATGAGGCAAAAGGCAGCCTGAGTCAACAACTATAACCTTGAGCTGACATCCTGCGTTTACTAGCTAAAGATAACGACAGGAGAAGATTTATGTCTTAGCAATTACATGGAAAGCGTAAATCCTCTATAGAAAGACATATATATAGATCTTCTAACGCACAGATAACATAGTATAGAGACATGAGAAAGCATATTCAGGATATATTAAAACCCAAGACTTACAGAAAACGATGAAGGTGCATCATTTATATGAAAGGCTAGTCCTGTGACATCAAGTTGCCCATGTAGGTTTGGAAATATTTCCCCTCTAGACATACACAGATGAACCTGCAATGCAGTAGACCAAGGGCAAGCCAATATTATTTCGGAAGTTTGCTCAGACCCCTCAACTTAGCCAGTGGTCTAATTGGGTATATTTAACAGCTCGTAGAGATGTTGTACAAAGAAACTACTAGAGAAAAAATGGAAAAGTTAAAACCATCAGACGTAGACTGATAACGAAAATAATAAATTTTCAATTCACGAAGAGGAGACACAGTGGACATTAGAAAAGCACCTCACCAGTAGCTCTTCCCTTAGACCACTCAATTGGGATTTCTAGAATTCTTTCAAAAATCTGCAGACATGTAGAAGTATGATAAGCCAACCATTGCAACTGATACCAAGCATACGTCATCTATTCATCTGCTACCTTACCGGGACAAAGAAGTTGGTGACATTTAAATTTGCATGCCAGTTCTGCTCAACAGTATCAACAAAAACATCAACGGACAAAAGCCCACCATTTTCAGATGTTACATCTGATCTCCACATACTACAGTTTCCACCAAGTTGCACATACACACGACCATAGTGATTCTGAAACTTAACATGTCCATGGACGTTCCTCATTTCTCTACATAATAATTACATACCAAATCAGTCACTTTAAAACTTAAAAGACCCCATCCTCACTCAGCTTGAACTAAATAAATAGAGATATTAAGGACATACACATCTCAGAGGATAGTATACGGTTTGATATTCACTTAAACTGACGCTAAAAGTAAAAATGTTATGCTACAAATTTGATTATCGAAAGGAGGGGGTGGAGAGTAAAAGAAAGGCCTAAATTGGTTACTTAAACATTACATTTACAAAATAAATGACCCTTACCTGGGCTCATTATCACCATAGGCTAATAGAATAAGTGTCCCAGCTTTAAACTGTACAGAGTCAAGCATAACTGGTAGTGTCTTCTCAGCATAACCAGCAGGCAGCTTCTCCAGTCCATCACTCAAGTGAGGAGCATTTGGCTCTGCCCCTCCTGTTGACTTCTTAGAGGAACCAATTAGACTATTAAACACCATTTCCTTCAACTTTTTGCTCCATGGCCAAGTAAGACGCTGATGATTTGCTACATGTTGATGCTCATGCTTTTTGAAAGTAACGTCACGACGTTGATTGTCACTTCGATTACCATGTGGAACATTGTCAGCATTCTGATCCAATACATTCATAGATATATCCCCTCTCTGACTGCTTGAAGTCTCAGATTCAGTAGAATTCACATCTTCACCAGATGGGCTTCCTTTAGTTTGTACGAGTGCACAGAGTCTTTCGACAGTCATAAGGAATGGATCACATGATACAGTGAACTTGTCTAACGTGGAAGCCTTTTTTACACCAAGGAGCCTTTTTCTCCTCCCTCGGTAATCTTTCCCATCCAAATCATTAGCTAATGATTGCTCACCATACGGCACACCACTAACATACTGATTACTGATTTCTCTATCACCTTTAACTAATAGCATATCCAAACTCAACCCATCATAATTTTTGGATATCACTGAAGGCTGTTGTGATAGACTATGGAAATAACATAGAGCTGCTGAAGCACTACGCTCAAGAATTCTCTTCTTGGCACTAATATTAGACTTTGAATTATTATGCGATTTTGAATTCCACTTGAATTTGTACTTCCTTGGGACCTTTAACACTTTGGACAAGAACTTGAGCCCTGAACCAGGAATCTTTATGCCAAATGATTTCTCTAATTCAGCATGCTTCACGTCATAATCAACACCTGGGTCCATGCAATGTTGGTCTGCTGAATGCATCTTTCCATCCATGCAAATAAAGGAGTTGGGATTTGCTATTTCAGTAAAAGTCCTATCGTGCCTCACCGCATTATCTTTGGCTTGAGAAATATCTTTACAAGGGACAATATAGCCCATCTCTGCAGCTTTTCTTGCATTATTATCCCTTTCTTCATCCCAACGGATCCCTGCTTCCTCCCTTGAAAGTCTTCGAGTTCTGGTGCGAAAATCAATGCCTTCTTCAGAGGACAAATGGCTTGGCAAAGTAGCATCAGATAGAGGTATCCCTAACCATGTAAAATCTTTCTTTTGTGCAACCAAAACAGTTGGATTACTTAGAATCGCATCAACCACTATCTTTCCCCTCCTAAGACTAGCAAAAGGACGGACACAAATTTTCATAGTCGGAACCTCACCACAGGAGAATTCTTCACCATGAGGACCAATGGAGCTCGCTTCAAGTGTAATGGACAATGGTGAAACTCTTCTAACCTTTCCGAAATCAACCTCACGCTGAATAGTCTCACTAAGCACAGAGCAAACTGATGGCAAAAGCTTAGTCTCCACAAAAGCACGAGCCTTGTTCTGTCCATACCACACCAAGAAGCAAACCCCAGAGATCACGGCAAAGAAGACTGAACACCTCAAGAAAAACAAACCCTCTTCCCAAACAGGAGCCAAAGACCTAACCAAACCCTTACTTCGTGCAAAAGGCTCTTTCAGACATTTTACTTCCATTCTACTTCTAGAATCAAGAGACTTCCTAAGCAATTGTACATTTTTCCCACAAAACTGAGAAAATTTGGCAACTTGGGCTAACCAATCATTCTGCTTCTTCTCCGAACATATACGCCTGCTACGAAACGCCCTTCTAGCAACATTGATTCTCTTGTCTCTGCGGTTAAAGGAACCATGAAGCAGAGGAGTAGAAAGAAAAGGGCTTTGCAATCTCAAGCTCATTATCGCACTCTCATCAGCTGGGGACCAAGAAGTGTGGCTCTTAGCCCCCTAAAGCTTCAGACTTTATGACAACCCACTTCCGAGAATCCTGGCATAGGTTGAATGGTTTCTGAAGGTGTGGAAACTAGGGTTTCTTCTACGTTAGAGCGACCAACTCGACTCAATTCCGACTTATTTAGGCCAATTTTGTTCGAAAACGGGAACAAAATAGGGGTTATCTGTGGACTAAGAAGAGAATCGAAGAAGCGTACGAGTTTGTGTGTGTGCAGGTGATAGGGGAAGAAGGGAAGAAGAAGAAGGACAAAGCAAGCAAAGGTGCGTATTAATGTGGTCCGGTTTAACCGCAATTACCCACTCGCAATTTTGATGACGCCTGTACCAATATCTTTAAACCCGATATAAGATTTTAGTGGATTTATTTCAATATTTTTATAGCATTTTCTTGTAACAAAATTATCGAATATTTTTGGTGATCTGGTGAGATTTACTGGTTACGTTTCGTGCAAAATTTTAGATTATTATATGTGAAAGCCAAATTTTGAGGAAAACAACTAAGACCAAATTTATCATTAGATAGTTAATGGATTACATTTACAAGTATATAAATACATCTTCTTGTATAAAATTTGGTTTGTGTGAGTCAATCGATCAGAGATTTCTTCATGTATAAAAATGTTTCATCAATTAGTCAAAATTTTGGAAAATAGATGAATAAAATAATAAAATGCAAACTTCATGCAATTAAGAATAAGAAAACATAAAATAACTGTGAATAGATTTAATTTGATACTAAATATAGAAAATGAGGAAGATCAAAAGAAATTCCTAATTTAGAATATGTGATTTTTTTACTTTATACTTTATTATAAAAATTAAATTAGAAACCAACTAATATTTTTCAAACCACTAGCCTAATAATAAAATAAGTATTTTTGAGAATTTGTTTAAAAACAATAAAATTAAAACATTTGTTGTTTGTTGTTTTCTTTTTCTGCAAAAATAGTTAAAGCTGTTCAGAGAGAACATTATATAGACTGATTTGTGAATGCATGTATGTACATTGTACAATCGAAATGAAACATGAATGAATTACTACAATTTCGGAACGCAACATGAGTTTGTGATTAATGAGTAGAATTGATGTGTGGGGCTGAGAACAGAAATTTAAGTATGTGGAAGTGGAACTCAAGTAAAACACTCCAGTCTGTGAATGGGTGTGATGATCACGGATAAAGAGATTTTTTTTTTATCAAGGGAAAAGAGATGGTGATAGTGGCATAATAGTGGATATGATCGTGCATGCATTCATGATCTAGCAATGACGATGGGTTCAGACAGAGTTATGATTGTTAAAAGGAAGCACTAAGGCAGAGTGGATTAGAAGGCATAGCAACGAGAACATAATTTAGGGGTTCAAAATCTCGAGTTTCAATTGGAGACTTGGAGTGAAGCACAATCAAGTATCCGAGGAGCGTTAATATATGCATGGTTTGAGAATGGAATGATTACTTAACCACACTACAATATTCGGATCACATGAAAGCTCGCATAATAAATCTGTTCACGTACACCATTCTAAGGACATCCAAAAGTAGGTTAGAGGCACAAGATATTCTTTCCACTGGTCCTAATCCGGTAAATTAGTCCATCTTTTGGATTAATCTGGCTGATAACTGACTTAAAACCGATCATCAAACCCCAACCCACTTGTTTAACCCTTTTCTGTTTTCAGTCAAAACCCTTACAAATGGGCAACACTATTATTCCTTATGGAGGAGGGACAAGCAACTGATTTAGTAGCAAGACATGAATCAAAAAACACAGGAAATCAAATGAAAGCAGAAGACATAAATACCATCAAACCATACATAAGAAGATGATTGAAGACAAGAATGTACCTAAAAAAGGTCTGATATTATAAAAACAAAAACAAAAATGTTCAAAAAGAAACAAAAGAGATAAGTTTTGACTTTAGCCTGTTCAATGTAATACGACTAGAAAAAGGATTCAATGTCTTTTAACCCTAAAAACCAGACCCCTTCAAAAGATTTATTAGGACAGAGACTCATATGAACAATATACGGCGGAATACATGTTCATATTTGTATTTCCATCAAGATCAAAATGGTGGTGATTCAGGATTTACCGCACAGGCTGTTGGTTATAGTGATTCTTCTCCTTCTTCTTTGCAGCGGCCAGCTTCTTACGTCTTGCAGCTGCCTCCTCCGCAACAGCTTTAGCTGCAGCATCCACCTCTTTGCCTGACTTCTTCTTCTTCATGGACGCAAGCTTTTTTATCCTTTCTTTGACATCAATTGGAGATTCTTCCTCCGTCGGTTCAGACCCAGTAGCTTCATCTACAGCATCAGCGTTGTTGTTTGCTTGTTGCTCTTGAGATTCTTTTGCCTCCTTCTGCTTATCCTTCTTTTTCTTCTTTTTCGCTGACTTTGACTCCCCACCTGCTGCATTCTCCTTCTTCTCGCCCTCTCCATTGGCATCTTCTTTCTTTCCTTCTTTAGCATCTGCGAAAGAACATACAATGTATCCCAATTAGCAAAATGCTAGACAGATCAAACATGCTGATTTTCTCAGCAAGATAAATGACACAATACAAAACATTTCAAAAAGAGAATACAGCAATACACTAGAGCACAAATGCCTGGAACAATCAGTTGCAATGGCTGTGCCAATAAGATGTCAGAAAAAGTACCTTGAGATTCCTCTTGGCCATTATTCTCCTTGGGGGTAACTCCAAAATCAGCTAACAAAGCCTCAAGCTCAGCAAGTTCCTTCTTTTTCCTCTCTTTCTTGGAAAGTTGCCTCTCTGCCTCTTTAGGAGGTGCAGGAACTTCAGGAGCCTTCTTCACCTCAGGCTCAGGCTCTGGGTGAACCTGTACCTCTGTTTCTTGTTCATGCTCCTCCTCCACATCCTCATCACCTTCATCAAGAATATCTTCCTCACTTTCACTTTCCTGACAATCAAACCAAAGATAATCACATCAGAAATCGAAATCACACACACCAGAACTCACTCCAAAGTCATGCCAACTTAAACAACAACTTTTTGAGCAAGAGAAAGAGAAGCTCCAATACAACCCTAACATAAGCAACACAAAAGTGAAACATTCAAGAGTGGTCAAGCAACTTGTGCAACTATAATCACCAAACACAAACTAGTTTTCTAATAACTTAGCAGAACCATAAGCATAGGAAAAATCAAAAGCAGAACGGAAACCAAACTCTCAAAATTACCAAGTCACAAAGAGAATTGTTACACAAAGAGTTCTTATTTACTACCATCATGTCTATTCTCAATAGGCATACACAAAAATCACAACCAATTCAGTAACCAGAGAGACAAACATAAACATAAACTGTTTAGACTTCTAACCTCGACATGAACGTCTTTTGAATCAGTATGGGAAGGCTCAGAAGTGCTCCAGCCAGACTGAGGAGGAGCAGTGGTGGCGTAATAGTCATCATCTTCATCGTCATCATCAATATCAGCCCAAGACTTAACTTTCAAAGGGGTAGGTGCCCAAAAGACCTGTGGCTCAGGCTCCTTCTCTGGCTCTCGTGACTTAGATGACCCTTTGCCCTTACCTGTCTTGTCAGACTTCTTCTTCTTCTTACGAGTGTCCAAAGCTGCAAACAAATTGGTACTCTGGATCGTGATCGATCCTTCATCTCTCCTGTTTCCACCTCCAGCCATCTTAACACACGATTCAGCTAAAAACCAAGATCGAGATAAAGCAACAAGCTTTGATTCCACCTAGAAGTCTCGACGGATAAACAAAAGGAGACCAAAAAAAACCTAAAAGATGGAAAACAAGAACAGAGAGAGAGACACACAACAAAACAATATGAAATCTAGGTTCGATTTCAAAGCAAAATCAAATCTTTATATAAAAATCCTAGACTTTTGACTAACCACTGATTGCCCAAAAGAAGAAGAACACAACCCGATGGATGTATTTAACTTAGGGTTCGAGATGAGAAATCATGAATCAATCAGAAATGAAACGGACACGAGAGAGATAGAGAAGAAGAGAAAAGAAACAGTCTTTGAAGCGATTTATAGGAGAGAAACAAGATAGGATTAGGGTTTTGGCTCCTCCCTAATAAGGATGAGGAAATCTGGATGTGGCAGCCGTATAGGTTAGGGCTAAATCGGACAAGGAGATAACGCGAGGAGAAGCCATTAAAAAGCTCGTGTCTCTGAATTTATATTGGTTATGTAAATTTACCTTTTGGTACCTCATAAATTTGTGGTTTTGTCTTTTTTGCTCAATTGTTTTTAGGAATACACAGCTTAGACCCATAAAAAATTATAGCCAAAATTTTACATAAACTAGTTTGAAAAAGGTTTACAATGTTCTTTAACAGGTTATGTAAAATTCATACATAATTTGAGATAATTTTGCTTAAATCCATATAATTAAGTCAAAAATGTCTCAAATGATATTGTTTTTATTTACCTAATCAAAACGCTTGGAACGACATCGCTAGAAAAAAAAACCGCTTGTAACGCCGTTTTTAGGTTAATTTAGAAACTTGTAGTAACTTATTTCTCGAGAAATTCTCGTTATGTTATCTTTGTCAACTTACTTCCCGCGAAATTTTAAATAACTGATATAACACGTCATTATGTTTGTAACGGATTTTATATTTCTGCATTTTCTGTTACGGTAACTAAAATATGTTGACAAAAAAAAAGATAAGTAAAATATGTACCACAAATATTAATCATCATTAGACTGTTAATTTGTTTTCTGCAAATTTTCAAATCATTGATACGACACTTCATTTTGTATATAGTTCACTAACTAAACCAATTTCATTTCAACTTTAACTTATTTATCGTGAATTTTAAAATTATTGAAATGAAACCTCATTTATTTATATAGATGGCCTACAAAAATAGTTTTACTTATCACAATGACTTCTTCCATAGTTCTCGATTTATTTGCTTTATGCTTAAGATAAAGTATTCGGTAAGACAATTAAATTCAATTTGGGAAATTCATAAAAGATTGAGTTTTGAAGAAAATGTATGAATAGAAAGAATATTTGGTTTTGTTTAGATTTTTTTAATAATTAACAAAATTATGTCAGTGCTTTTTGTAAAGTTATTCAGTTTTTTCGGGGTTTCAAATAGAATATGATGAACTAGCTCAATAATAACAAAAATTTGGTAATTTAATTTTCTACATTTTATAGAAAGAATACCTTTTATAAAGAAATTCTAGAATAACCAAAACATGATTTGAAGTTCATAACCAAAGTGCTTATTTAAAGAAAAATTATTTTTCTAAATATTAAAATAATCAAATATCGTTAAATTTTAATGTGTAAAAATTTACGAATAACTAATTAAATAACTATTTTATGTGTAAGAATAAGTATTTATATTTGTTCCCAAATTGTTCAAAATAATATAATTCCTCCAAAATCAACGACACCCAATACGACTCTACAATAAGAAAACAAAGTCATATATACACAACAAACAACTTGGTATATTACAAAATTAGTGATCGTTTTGTTTAGTATTTATTATTTTAAAATAATATATAATGATATAAATTATAAGTGAATGATCATTATTTATACTTTAATGGTGTATATATTTGCATTATCTTTCACTTATATGTCATATTAAAATAATAATAAAACTAAAAAGACTACAAAATATACGAACAACAATCTCGAGATTAATTATATTTTGGTTTGCAAATTCAGTCAGTACCTAAAATATTTATATGTAATATTTCATCTTATGCTAAGTATTTGATTTGGCATAACATTGATAATGCTTTGAAGAAAATATTCGTAACACCAGTACGATTGTATAAAATTCAGGTAATCCTCTTTTATGTTTAAAAAGGTGATCATGATTAGTAGCTGTGCATAAATCAAATGAAACATATAAGAATGTGTATCAATTAACATATCATATAAGAATGTATAGAATAATTATAACTACTATATACAAATTTGTAGGATGTTTTCTTGTAGTAATTATATACAATTAATTACAAAAGAAATATAAATCCTAGTTGCACGCTTGTACCACTACGTTTTTACGTTTATATCGTCATAAACTCATAACTAATATTAATTTTGCTACAACCTCAAATTTCATTAAATTATCACTAGCGAGGTATAATTATTCATTACTTTGCTACAAATATTGTAATTAACTAATTTGCCTTTAAGGTGTATTGATTTGTCAAACATTTTGCTAAAACTTGTTGCGGTAACAATTTTAAAACTAGAACTATTCCCTCGATAATTTGTAAGTGTATGTTACAAGTGTAAAAAATATATATAGCAAGATGGATACAAATAAAGCATATAAGCTTTGCAACAAAGTAATTAATTACAACTACCTTATATAATTATATTTCATACAAATTGTTACAAATCGCCATTAAAATCTCTATACCATTATCAACGAGATAAATTAGTGTATTTTTATTTGAAACTAATTCCATATAAATACTCTAAATCAGTACAAACTACTTTTCTCATCTAAACTACTTATGTTAAAATACTCTGGATCTAAGTAATCAAGAGTATCTTAGACCAATGTTGTTAGTTGTCATATGTCCGGAAGGACAAGGTTGTTGTAGCTCTAACATTTTCTTATAAATATATTTGCATATATAACTCGCTCACATAACAACGATTTACTAAATTTATTCAAAATTGACATATGTGATTTTGTTCTTCTTTCACCATGGTATTTAAGCGAATCTTTTTAGTAAAAATAGTATCAATGGTGAAACATACAAACATATACAATTTAGCTCTCTAGAGTTCATTACTAAATTACATAATAAGTTTCAAATTTTAATTGTTACTTAAATATAATTGAAACCCTTTTGTTCCCTCAACAAAAATCTTTTAAATAAGAAATCACCACTGGTATTCAATTCATGATTTTGGAGGAATTAAAATCTGTTATTCAATTTAGAATTTTAAAATCCTTTTCTAAATCTAGTGTTATTGAAAATGACATTTTAATGGTGAAATCAACTACATAACAAAATCTCATAACAATGATTTCATCTCCAATTTAGAGGTTCATCGTGATAATAACATTTATCAACTCACTAACCATCATAAATGCTTGAATCATATCATAAACCACCACGTCCTTCAAAAGGAGATGATTTAATGATGAACACTACTGGAGTTATAGAACTCTAGAAATAATATACATTAATGATTTTTTGATCAAACTTGCATTTAAGGAGCAACTTTTATCATGTGAAAAATGGCACCTCTCAATCTAGTGACAAAAATACAGATTCAGCATCCTGACCAACAAAAAAGCATATAGTAATCTCTTTGAACGTAAAGCTTTTAAAATATTATAGAAATTTCTTGTAAAAACAGTGAATAAACTCTGGGATGACATTGACAGTTGACAATGAGATACCATGATTCGTTCTTCAATTAAAACTATAATGACGAAACCCAAATTTGGCTACAAGCCGTAAGGTTGAATTTTAGGAAATCCATGAATCTGGTTTGACTTAGAGTCTCGCTTCCTATGAATATAGTGATTTGGCTAATGAACCGGTCATGTTGGACCAACTAAATTATTAATTAAACCCTTTTGATCTGTTATTAAAAAAAACTGCAAAAATTTGTATTTTTGTCACTTATTATATATATTGGCGTCAATAGAATTGTTGCAAATGAGGTTTTCATATTTATATAAGTGACTACTCTCGAAGCAGTGATGCAAATATTTTGGTTGAAACAACTATTTGTATACATTATTGTAATCGATGTTTATATGCATTAGTTTCAAAAAGTGGTATTAATTTTGCATTAGTTAATACAAATGATGTTAATATTTGTATCAGTTTATTAAAATGACATGAATAGTTGCAATGGTTATAATAAGTGATGTTAAGTGTGTATATTATGTATAAAGAAATTGATGTTAAAATTAATAAAATGGTGTAAAATTAATTTTAAGAGACAAATTAAATTAAATTAAAATAATAAACATGAAAGCAAACTATTAATCTTTATACTTTTTGACACCATGTAAAAGATATCATGGAATCTAATTTAGCATCTCAGTTGAAGTTGGAAAATGGACAGTCTTCTAGTCACAGCAGTGAAAGATGGTGAGTTTTTGTTTGTTAAGCAGGGACATTGAAATAAAATGACGAAGGTCAGAATTGGATTAAGAAAAAGAAAGTATTAAAAGAAAAGAGGGCTAAGCCCTGAGGTGATAGTACGTTCATATCACAAGTAACGGGTGAAAGTGATGGAGAAAATCTTGAAGCCAACACAGCACCAAGTTTCCTCCTGATTTTTGGTACTGTCCTTCAAATACTCAGATGAGACCATAGAGATAACTTATTCAGATCATGTCTGAGTTTCCTTTAATAGCTGTATTCAGTTTTTACTTAGGCACCAAATATCTTTTGAAAACCTGTTCCTTACCGAATGACTACAGAGCAATTTGGTGAATCTCTTCACTTTCTTTTTTTAAGTAATCACAACACATAATACACTGACTTTATCCGAAATCAATCAGATAGTGACATGCAGTTCAATGAAGTTTTGAACTTATTATTAGAAAGTATAGAATAAGAAGAAGAGTGAACACTTAAACACACAAAAGAAGACTTTCAAGGATGTTCATCGGATCGCAGAGGAAGGGTGCTCCGCTTGACTCGCCCGTAGTTCCTCATCCACAAAACCACATACAAAAGAATCCCAGCCACAAAGCCTATGGCAGCATTTGAGCCCAAAGAGACTGCTGTGCAAATAAGCATCACAAATGCATCTCCCTTTGTATTCATATCTCTAGCAGCCATTGCAAGCTCAATCCCTGCAAATAGTAGCAAAGCCCCAAGCACACCCACGGGAAACTTATCCAATATACCCACCAATGAACCTCCTAACACCAACCCTAGCACTATTTTGGCTACTCCCAACAGTGCCACACACCCACCACTCCTCCCACCAAACTTGTACTGCCCGGCTAACCCACCTGCTCCATGACAAGTAGGCATTGCACCAAACCAACATCCCACCATATTCATCAACCCAACAGTCATCGAAACCGATGCAGCTGAGAACTCCTTCTCCGGAAACAGATCATACGACAGTTTACACACAGCCACAACAGAATTAAGAACAGACAAAGGTAACTGCGGAATCGTCCCTTTCAAAAACCCATTCTTCCATGCTTTTTTGGTTAGCCTCACAACCTTCATCTTCGACGGTCCAAACCTGATATCATGTACAATACTCGGCTTCCTTATAAAAGCCAAAACAACACCTAACAAGAATATCAACAGAGCAGATGGCACATTAGCTATAAAACTCCTTATCCGTCTTCTTCTTCTTCTTCCTCTCGAACCATCTTCAACTTCTTCTTCCTCCTCCTTTTCTTCCCCATCTCCATTCACAAGAACTATAAACAGAACACAAACCAAAGCCAAAACCAAACCATCAAGCCCTAACCATGGCCTATCACCAACACTCTTAGACTTTGTAAAGTTCTGCTCTTTCCTTATATACTTAACCGCACTCATCGCAAACGCTAAGCCTTGTGACAATTGAATCCCTCTAACAACCGATAAAGGAATAATATTGAACACAAGCTGCATCAAACCAGAGATCCCCAACACGAACAAGATCCCTCCGGTGCATATTCCGGCAGCCATAATCTCCGGTATACCGAAATCTTCAGCGGTAGACGAAATCGCCACGGCTGCTATCGATTTCATCGGTTGAACCGGCATGGGAACACCGTAAACCGCTCCGGTTATCGCGTTGTATATACCGGTGAATATCAGCGTCGTGCCTAAATCCAAATCCTTGGCAAGAGTTAAAGCAAGAACGATTGGTATGTAAGTACCAAGATCACCCATTGCACCGTTTATTTCGGCTAGCTTCGACCTGAAAACAAGATTAGTCCTTAGCTTATGAAACATTCCGGTGAACCGAGAACGTTTTGGGGTTTCAGGTTGACCACTCTGAGACTGAGACTCCATTGTTTTGTGTTCTGTTTCGAAACAGAGAGCTATAAGAAGCGTCTCTCTCTTTATATCTTAGCGTTGACAATAAAAATAAAAATAAAAACTCAGATGACGACAGTATCTGATTCTTTATTGTGTGTTCTATAAAATTTGCCTTAATTAATTGATCAAACTTATCCTTAATATGTTTACGATTTAATTATATACGTCAACTAAATTGATTAAGAATTTAACAGGGGGCACATATTTTTAACACCTCCTGAAGTTGCAGGTGATTTTATGGCAAGATATATTTATATAAAACAAAAGTCAACATAAAATAATAAGAGAGCAGTGTATTTATTATTGTCTTGAGTACTTGAACGAACCGGCAATGGAAAGTCGCTGGCACTGTCCGTCCATAGCTAGCGACTGTGACACGCAATGTTGTTTGTTTTGCAACTACTGCGACTTATCATTAGATTGTTCGTTTCCCTATCACGTGACTAGTTGTTGCGAATTCAATGATGAATATATAGGTTATTTTATTTTAAATTTATGAGACTGTACATTTGAAAAATAAAGTAAAAAAAATGTGATTTGTATAACTGTTTTTAGAAAAATACTCAGTATTGTTTAGTAATGAACCATTGGTATCTAACCTTATACTATGTTTCTGTGTAGAACTTTTTGTTTCAGTAAAATTATGGTGACATTAACATACTCGATTACTCATCTTCGTAATTAACCAAGGAATAATGAGTTTTTTTGATTAACCAACATTTAATTAATTAATCAAATATACTTTTCACACAGTTTTGTAAGTATTAGGACGAAGATGAAGATAATGCAAGAATAATTAAGTGATCTCATCTTACATTGTGAAGTGATCTCAGTATATTATAAAAGAAGATAGATAATGGAGAAATAGTGGAGGATCTTCTTGTCTTGTGAGATGTGAGGCCAACTGAAGTTGATGAATTTAGACCGTTGAGTTTGGAGGCTTTCTCTCCTCAGTAGTATTCTCCCTACTTTTCTTTCTGCTTCATTCATACTTGTTCAAAATACTCACGATATGTTATGTTTAGACATTTTTAAATGATAAAATGTTATTTGTAATAGATATTCATTTATATTTATATATTTCTTTAACAAAAGCTTATGTACATTTTTACAGGTTTGTGAAAGTATGGTTGTCTAAAAACGTTTTATTAAGGGTATTAACGGCTCATGCTTGTGAATCCTAGGTTTTGCCTATATGTACTTTTTGTAGCCGTCTCTTATGATTATCAATAATGATAGAGAGCAGTAAAACAAAAAAAATCACTTCATAAGATCAGTACTGGAAGATGGAGTGATGATGCTTAAGAAGATCCTGAAAAGTTATAATCCGACAGACAGACATGTTGACAAAAATCATGCCGTATAATAACTGAGGTTGTGTGCAATCTCAGTTGGTCTTCTAAACTAAGGATATCAACGAACATAGAACTTGTCTCTAAGTTTAAGTGAAGAACGTCCTTCCTCCCTCAGTAGTACTACTCTCTATGAACGTATCCTGTCACCTCAGTTGTTGATTTCATTGACAGAGTTACTTGTGTTGCTTTACTTTTTCTCCTACAGAGTTTGTCCTCTCTCAATAGTGACACCCAAACTTCAGACGCTCTCTAAACAACAACCAGCTTCTCCGTAGATCTAATCCGAGCTATTCTGTTTGCAAAAGATATAGTTGTAACATATAATAGATATATATTACTTATTTAATTAAAATCTTCATACAAACTTAAGACGCCATAGGAAGATCCTCAAAAACAAGACTCGAAAACCAAATGGAGTGGTCACACAATCCCTTTCTTGCAACCAACACTCTAAACTTATTCAGTTAACATCTTACTAGTAGGTAGTATCCTTCAACTTCGACACCCAAAAAGAAAAAAAAAAAAACGAAACCCATTACAAAATATACAAAAATAAGGCCGGCCAATTCATCCGTGGCTGCTGCAGCGGTTAATAGATGTGCATAAACACAGCTCTTTGTAGACGGATGAACGGGTTTAATGCCACATGTTACCTAAACATTGGCATGACACTAGTCATTACATAATAATAAGTCTTTAGGTAGTTAAAAAGACGATGGTCGGGTCTATAAAAGCGCGTCCCATTGGCCATCATCTTTAGCTGCTTCTTGTTCAGAAGAGCTTCTTTAAAGATTCATGCATAACAATGCACGGATCTTCCAGGTCCTCCTCATCTATCATCATCTCCTCTGAACGACACTCTGCACTGCAAAATGCTTTCTCTCTGCAATTCACAACCACACAAACATCACAAGTTTAGATTTTTTTCCACAACGACTAAACCATTTTCCTCAGACTATGCAACTCATAATCATCCTAAAGTCTAGACATTTGTGTGTGTGAGTGAGTGTTACAGAGTATTGGAAAAGGAGCACGCACCGGTACATATAAATGTCTTCGCCACCTTCGAGTTTCTTGTTGCAGAAGTTACAAACGCTGAGGAAGTTAACAGATGCAAGCATGGAATCGGACTGTGTTCCGATATGCTTCTCATCATCTCCATTGGACTCATTCTTGTGACACTCTAAAACTCGGTCACCATAAATATGAGTGGTTTTAGGGTTAGGACCATGTGCAATGATGCAAGTGTAATCCTCCATGTCATCCTCAGACAGACAAGAGGAGAATGCATTGTCAGAAGAACCACCACTCCCTCCTTCAGCACCCCCCAACTTGGATCCAGACAGAACTCTGGTTTTCCTCAGACAATCATTTGCAGAAAAGGAACGGTTTCTCAACCCAATAGTCTCATCCTCAGATGAGTTATCATCACCGATTTCGAAAACAACACCAGATCTTTTTTCCTTTTCAATCTTGGCTACAGGGAACAACAACTTGGGGTGATGGTGGTGGTTGTCCCTAACCTTGGAACATTTGATCCTCAACGCGGGTCCAAACACAACATCAGGCAAAAAACTCAGATCATCAACAATGCTTAAGCCAACTTTAGCAGAAGAAGGGCGACAACAACAGTTAAGATGAGGAGGAGTGAGTGGTGATGATGATCTGAGGAAAAAAGGATCAGCAGCAACCATTGAAGACAACATCCTGAATTCAAGAGGAGATTTGGGACTCCTGACGAAATCAGAATCTGAGATGCACTTGTTGTTGTTGTTGTTCAGACCGATCAAAAGACTGAGAGACAGTGGGTGGTTAGTGATCGGTTTGAGGCCGACAAGATCAGAAGATTGTGGTTGTGGTTGATCCAAAGACTGATGATGATCCTTGACAGGAAACATTGCTCTTGTTTTCAGCATTTTTACGGTTACGATTTCTTCTTCTTCTTCAATCTGTTGTTTCATAATATCAAATAAAATAAAACTCATCTGAGAGATTCATTCATACAAACACATATATATATAAAATTATGCCGATAAATTAGAATCAGATAAGTTATATAAATCGAAAAGTACCGTACTTTTTGCTATTCTAGTTATTATTCTTTTTTTTTTTTTAATATACTAATCAACAGAATGAACCAAAGAATGAGATTTTTCAAAGAATATGCCAAAAAAAAATTCTTTAATTAAATTCCTCTAATCAGCAGATTTCAATATTTGCAACGGAGAAAAAAATGATAAAATAAAACCTTTTAAAATATATATATTAAAGAAAAATATGAACTCTGAAGAGGAGATGACATGCAAAGATTATAACTTTGATAAAATAACCTAACCTATTTTATAAGAAACTGCATTTAAATACTATGAATTTATAATCTATAAACCATTTTTATACAATTAAGAAAAATTAGATTTCTGGGTTTTTTTAAAGGGGTTTCTGGGTTGAAACTAAAACAATTTATGAGATGGGTTTCTTTCCTACATGGATCTTGTAATCTCTCAGTTCTCCCAAGAAGAAGAAGAAGAGACACTTTGCTTGAGAAAGAGAAAAATTTGGGAAGAAGGAGAAAAGTAAGAAAAGAGACTGACCCGGGAGGATATTATCAGATTCGGATCTAATGGGGCGGGTCAAGGAGACGGATCCGAAAGCGCGTGCGTGTGTGTGAGGTGAAGAGGTGTTATCAGAGTGAGGTAATGAGGTAATGAAGAAAGAGAGAGACTTTTTTAAAACATATACTTTGGCTCTCTTCACACTCTTCTCTATACCAAATTTTTTTTGGCTCTTTTTGCACTGCTCCCACTCTCTCTTCCTTTGTTTTTGTCTCAGCGAGGTGTCGGTTTCATACGCACTTCTTTTCAAAAAGAACCAAATTTAATAGTACTATACTAGTATACATTTTAATAACCCAGACAAAATATTGTAATATTCTCTTCTTTAAAAAAAAAAAAATTCCCAAGACAAATAATACTATGGGTGTGAATGGTAACTGCGGTCAGGGCGGCCAAATCCGTCTGCGGTCTGGACCGCTCTATTTTTGGGGCGGACTACAGACTGCTGCGGACCAACTCTATTTGTATACAAAAGCGGTCCGCAGTTGGTCCGCAGCGGTCTTATCTCTACTTTATTTGGACCGCACCACTGCGGACTATATTTGCTGAATGGTAAATTAAAAGCGGTCCAGTCCGCAGACAGATTTGGCCGCCCTGACCGCTGCAACCATTCACACCCTATGTCCCACAAAGATTGATGTTTTAGGATATTATTTTATCCCACAAATATTGATGTTATGTACACTTCAAGAAATAATCATTGAAAAAATTTAAAATCTTGAATTGATATTGGTTTAGAATTAAGCAATATTTTTTTAATCAAAGAAAAAAATATATTTAAACTTACTAATCATTGTTTTCTTAAAATGTGTAATTTCCCAAAACATCAATCTTTGTGGGATAGAGGGAGTAATATATAGAGTTATGTTTGGTGGTGAGGAGAGTATGTTACAATTTGGGTCTTTACCCACTTTTGGAATCAATTTTTAAAATTGAGGATTACATGGAAAGTAAAAGGTATATTACTGAATATTAAATTAATTTGTAAACTTTAAGCAAAATCAACATTTAATATTTCATTTTTTATTTTTAGTTTTGGTAATAAAGTCAAATATGAAGATATATCTAGTAAAATATTTATGAATTCACTATGACACTATTCACCATCTTCTCCTTTAATATTTATAATATAGTATTCAGTAGAGGAGTTTAAGCTTTGTAGTGATTCTTTCTTCGAACATTACACGACAAAGGCTTGAGAAGGAAAAAAGAAAAACACAAAACTGTTGTATTTGTGGGGAAGACGCGTATACGCGGAGAAATGTTGACGGACATTGTCAGGATCTTTTTCATAATGTTATATAGATTCTCTTTTTCAAGATATATATAGTATTTATTTGTGGTAAAGTCATAACATATTTCAGAGACACTCAACTGAGAATTGAAAATAGTAAATGCAACAGACATAAGTCATCATAGTCGTCGAAATGAAAATCATAGTAACTCTACTAACTAGTAAAGTAGTAACTACAATGCAATAGAAATTGATTGGTAATATAAACTAACACAAAATTATTCGGTGAAAGATATAGTTACGTAAATACTTAAATTTCTTTTAACCACAAGTAGATAGTAAAAGAAATACTATAAAGTAGTGGATTTAAAATAGTAAAAATATATATTTTAGCATTATAACGTATGACCAACTTTAATAGCTTGGAATTTAACAATAGTCTGTCTTGACATAGAAGCCATCAAACTTTTATGTTTTTGGTCGAGTGGAGAGAAAATTCAAAGTGTCATAGCTTTTTGTTTTGTTTTGCTAGTGCGTTGATAATGGCTTGTCTACACAATTTTCTTATTCAAACGAAAAACAAAATCAAGAATAGATTTGTTTCTCTTGTTTTGAGACTAATCCTCGCCTAGGACTGTAAAATCAGATTCAGATGGATCAATAAATTCAATATCCCTGATATACAGATATATGTCTAACTAATTTATAGACTCTCTTTTTTTCCATAACTATCTTGTTTCATAGACTTTGTGTTTTGTGTTTTTTTTTTTCCTGAATTTGTTTTGTGTGTGGGGGTGTGTGTGTTGGTTGTGATGTTGGAATCGTTATTGATCGTCGAAAAAAATCGTTTCGTTATTGTTATTTATACTATCTTTTGTTCCACATATTTTGAATTGGAAAAGATGACTCTTTAGCCCGTAATACTAAACAAGGTTGAAATAACCTTTAACTTGGCTAACCAAATCTATCAATTAATAGATAAAATACCTAGGCTGATAAGGAGAAAAGAAACAAAAGATCCTTGTTTTTCTTGTTTTGAGACTAATCTACGTCTTGGTCGTTAAGTCAGACGAATCAAATATATCAATATCCCCTTCTATAGATAATATGTCTAACTAGTTTCATGACCTTTTATTCTTTCTATTAACCATCTTATTGATAGAATTAGTTGCGTGTTTTCCCCTTTGTGAATTTGTTACTGTGTTGGATGTGATGTTGGTGTTCTATATGCAATATGCCAATTCGAAACTAAACAAAGTTCAAATAATTATGTTTTTTTTTAACCTTCGGTTTCTTCGGTTTGGCTAGCCGAATCTATCAAATAATCTAATACCAAGGCTGATTAGTAAAATGAGAAAATATGATCCTTATTTCTGTTAATTTCGTCTCTAACCTGCCCATGTGTAACTTTTTTTTCGTAAATTAAACTATCCCTGACGGCTGACGCATGACGCCATCATTCTCCTCGCTTGCACTTTACATTATTTTTTCCCTATAAATTTTGGTGAACTTTAAGGAAAAGATTTGTCGTTTTTGGTGTAACAATCACTTTCCTTAACTTGTGTATTTGAGACTTTTGTAGAACCATGCACCGACACAAGTCAGTTTCACTGTTCTCGGTGGTTGAGAGAATCCAACGGTATACAAACAAAAGATAGCTCGATAATCAACGGTTTACTGTTTCATGTTTTATTTGGTAATGCGTTCCTAAACGCTCTTCCACGTCATAGTGCTTTTGATGGACCCTATAATCTCCACACGTGTGATTTCAGGTGTCAGCATGTGCACAATACTCATTTTAGATCGTCTCCTAACAAATTGACATTCTTCTAACTGAGAGAGTCAAGGGCGCAGTTCTTATAACACAAGCTAAGCCGCTTCCAGTTCCAGTGATTCTTGTACTATTAGTTATCTATTCACATCTATTTCTTATTTTGAAATTTGATATTCGAAATTTCGTTTGGAAAATATACATATTAATTAAAGTGTGCGACTTATATTTTACCCAAAAAAATAAGTTTTTTTTTAATATAATTAAAAAGAAAGAATTATATTTTTTTGTTAACCCACTACAAAATTTAAAAAAACGAAAGACAAATAACAAATTGTATTTTTACCAATCTACAAAGTTAAATTATAAACGAAAGACAAATTGCTATTTTTTCCATGCTTTTGCTTTCTATTATAAATTTAAATATGAATTTGTATACAAATTTTTTGCTTTTATTTGATTTTTTAATTCTTTCAGTGGGTTAAAAAATAGATTTATATTTTGTTTTTTACAGAATTGTACTAAAAATATATAAATAAAATTATTTTTATTCAAATAAACTTGGAATATTGAAATTTTATTTTGTTATGAGATTGTAAGCATGAAAATAATAACATTTAATGTTTTGGATATTAGATCACATACTTTAGTTAATGTGTATTTTTTCTTTCAACCTAAAAACTTTGGGTATCAGCGTCCAAATAAAAATAATTGGAGACTTTATGTGATTATCATTAGTACATAAGCAGTTCACAATATAATGTCAGTAAAGTATTTAGCAGCTATTTTTTCGGAAGTGATATTCTTATTTGTGGAAACATTAAATCAAAAAAATATCTTTTGGCCGGTTTAGTGAAGAATTCGGCACAGATTCGACTAAAAATCATCTAGATGCTCATTTTCTAACTCAAAATGATGTGATATGTTCTCAAATATTAGCATTAACATTATGAGTTAACATAATTATGTTAATATTGACATGTGTATGCGATCATACGACAACGTACACAACAAAGAAAAATTTGGGTGACCCTGCAATATCCTACTAGTAACTAGTGATATGACTACGGTTTGATTTAGAGCAAAATGTGGAGCTAAATGCATTTCTTGAAGAATTTCTATAATTATTTGGTATTAGTTAATAACAAAATCTCGTTAAGAAGATTAGTTACTAAACAGATTATTGTGTATTAGATTGTACACAAAATTTTTGTGGGTATTTATTAAAATGTGTTAAATGGGTCATTTATTAAAATGTCTATTTTACAAATATATTTTATAAAATGCCTAGTTTACAAATTATTTTATGAAAAAGTGTTTACTTTTCTAATTAAGTCCTATGAAAAAGTTAAACCCCAAATACAAACAGAAATTAATTAATTAGTTTTCCTCTAGGCTCTAGACACAATATACAAAAACATCTCCTTTGTAATTTAAAGTAACTCCGTTACTCGTAATCGTTTTCTTGTTTGTATTGGTTTTTTTATTATCTTAACAACTTCATGATATTTTATGCACGGATTATATTTGGAAAGTTTTAAACAAACGTAATGCGAAGTAATTGGGCCAACATCCTTTTAGTCCACTGTTTTGCACAAGTGCTGATTTAAGATTTGGGCTTATAGACTAAATCATTAATAAGGCCCATAACTAACAATCTCTCCTCGATTCATTTTCTTCGATTTCTCCGATGACAAAGCAAAACACAATTCCGACGACGGCAACTCCGGCCACCTCCACGTGATTTAGCAATGCTTCATTTTAGTTAATGGAAGCAGTTGGTTCAACAACCTTATCTAATTTTTCATCTATTGGATTGTTTAAGTATTGCATTTGTACGGTGGCGTACCTCTTGCGTTTCACTTCTGTTAAGCCTCTTCTGCGTCCTCTATCTTTCTCCGTCGCTGCCTCAGGTCTGATCCTCTGATTTATATGCTTTAGTTTTATACTATTTGATGCCTTTTTTTATATTATTAATAAAGAGTATTGCTTTAGAAACTGTCATTGGGTTTTTGTTTGATTTTAGCAATGGAGAGTGATCATGCTTCGTGTAGCTTGGTTTTATGTGGCAAGTCTTCTGTGGAAACTGAGCTAGCAAAGCGTCTTAAGAACAACGACTCGCTTAAACTCCCAGATAATACCAAAGTTTCACTCTTTTTAGAATCTGAGGCTAAGCATTTGCTCAAAAATGATGATGATGATGATTCCTTCAATCTCTCACTCTTTATGAACTCCATTCTAACTCATCAGTTTGGGCGGTTACTTATTTGGTCTCCGCGTTTGTCGTCCACTCACGATGTTATTTCTCAGTAAGTGGCTCTGTTTAGTTTCCTTCCTTAGAGGTTATTTACCTTTCCTGTATTAAACTCTGCGTTTTGGTTTATTGCAGTAACTTCTCTGAGCTTCCAGGTGGTTCAGTTTGTGTCACTGATGTCCAGTTTAAAGGTCGAGGTAATAGTTTTTGAACAATTTTGTATTATTAGATAGTAAGCAAGTAGAATTTATATTTGAAAACTTGAAACTGTTTGTGGTAATTGATGAATATGCAGGCAGAACTAAGAATGTATGGGAATCTCCAAAGGGCTGTCTTATGTATTCTTTTACTCTAGAAATGGAAGATGGTCGTGTCGTGCCTTTGGTACAGTATGTGGTATCTCTTGCTGTAACCGAAGCAGTGAAACATGTCTGTGACAAGAAAGTATGTTCTCGTAAATGGTTGTGTTCTTGATCCATTGCATCAGATATTATTAGCTAATTTGAAGTTCATTAATAATATACAGGGTTTGCCGTACATTGATGTTAAAATTAAGTGGCCGAATGATCTCTACTTGAATGGCCTTAAGGTTGGAGGCATTTTGTGTACCTCGACTTATAGATCAAAGAAGTTTCATGTCAGTGTCGGTAATAAGCATTACTCTTTTTGAAGTTTACTTTGACTACTTTAACAAAGTCGAAGCGTGCAGCTCATAGTCTTGTTCCCTTTGATTTGTTCTCTACTTGTAGATTAAAAGAAAGTGACTGATCCTTCTCGCAGGTGTGGGATTGAATGTGGACAACGAGCAACCAACCACATGCTTAAATGCTGCACTAAAAGACATGTCTCCTGCGTCAAACTTGCTTAAGAGAGAAGAAATCCTTGGAGCTTTTTTTCATAAATTTGAAAAATTCTTTGATCTATTCATGGACCAAGGTAATGTTAAAACCTTTGATCTCAGAGAGACTGCTTAAAGATTCAGTTAGCGGCTTGCTTCTTTACGAGCATCTTTGTCACTTTTGAAGTATCCTCCATAAAGTTATTTGTAAATTAGTTATTTAGATGAGATGGGCGTCAGAGAAATAATAATCAGTCTCCATTTTACAGGTTTTAAATCTCTCGAGGAGCTTTACTACAGAACATGGTTACACAGGTGACTTTCGATTGCATTTTTATGTCTGCTTTTCATTGAAGGGTTTCTGTTGTCTGAACCTGAACTGATTTTGATTATATTCGTATCTCATTTTTGTCACTATCTGAGTTGAAAGGCTAATACAATCTTGGTAAATTAGCATGTATTTTGGAAATGCTTTTCAACTGGGGCTTAAAGGCTAAATTGGCTGAAACACTCTACCGTGTATGTGCAGTGAGCAAAGAGTGATTGTTGAAGAAAAAGTACAGGACCAAGTTGTTCAAAATGTTGTGACTATTCAGGTAGGATTTTTTTTCTCTGCGTTGGTTATATACAAGGCATGTACGTTTGCATCATCTGGGGAATACAGACATTGTCATATGGTGCTTTTGATCCTCTTTGCATCTGTTTCTAAAAATTTCAGGGTTTGACTTCTTCGGGGTATTTGCTGGCTATTGGAGATGACAATCAAATGTATGAGCTTCACCCTGATGGCAACAGGTAAAGTTTATTTAAGCAGTTGTTGTTGTCCAGAGTTGAATCGATGAATGGATAACATTATAGTACAACATGTTAAAGCTAATGTGGATTGTATATTTTCAATTACAGTTTTGACTTCTTCAAAGGTCTGGTTCGAAGAAAAATATGATCCAACGATTTTCTTGCTTCATCTTCTGGTGGAAGTAATGTGTTGCGTTTTACACAACCAACATTGGTTTCAAATTTCGAAAATAAACAAGATGTTTTTATTGTATTGTGTATATAGTCCTTTATTCCCACTTATGTATCCAAATAATCTCTTTTTATACTCTCTATTAATAATACGTTGTTGTCTATTTAGTAATCCCAAGAGTTTGGTCGAATCTCATCGAATTTCAGACAGTCAATGCAACTTTTGGGTATAAAAATGAGATTATGTGTGGACTGGTTTCTTCAGAAAAGACTCCGATTCGTCAATTTTTACAGTGGTCAGTTTTTTTTTGAATTTGTGAGGAGAAATTTAGAGATTCAGAGGTTCAACATCTTAAGTTTGAACATTATTTGCTCTCACCTATAGTGTGCATCTACCTGTTTTCTTTGAAATGAAAATTATCAGACTTTTCCTTTAAGAAAGTTAAATTTCTTTTGTAAGACATTAAAATTTAACAGAAAATAGCTAATTGTTTGATAATAGAATAGAAAAATATAGAGGACTATGTATCTTTCTGTTCTTATGATATGGCAACGAGAAAAATAGATCTTACCGAGAACACCTTTATAATATAACAATTACACTCTTTCTTTGTTGTATCTTCGTACTGAGTTATTCTACATAATTTTCCCATATAATTATTTAACAACACAGGACTAATTTCGAAACCCCAACACTGCAAAAAAGCCGCATAAAAATCAACCTCATACATTCAGATTCAATATAGTATATCAGCCAACCATTGATGAACCCAGAATTTTTTTACAAGTAGACATCTGCATGTTCACTATTTTGTGTCAACACACAACCCATAATAATCTCATACGTGAGAATCATCAGTTAATGATCTCCATGTGAGAGCCTAACCCATTTTCCACCAGGTTCTTCTTTTAAACAATCTGCTCCCAATGTTTAAAGCAAAAAACCTCATCATCAGGCAGTCTGTTTTTCATTTTCTTTTTCTTGGCAAGAAAAACTAGCGCAGAACAAAAATATGAAGAAAGAGACTAATCGCTAATCTGCCCAAAAAAATCAAAAGATGTTTACCTTAAGTTGGCTTGGATGTCATGGACATTACAGGCTTTACATGTATTTAGCTAGCCAATGCTTGCACATATCGAGTACAGTATGCGAATTAGCATGTAGGGCTTGATGAGCTACATATTGAACATCAGCCACGCTTCCGCTTTTAGACGCAATCTGGAATGCGCTTTTCAGGCGGCCACATACCACACAAGCCAGCACCTTTCTGCACTCGTTTACAATCAAACATGTATCAGCCTAACGATCCCGCATACTTGTACTATGCGATTCAATTTATTACATACATGAGTTCATCTCTGTAACAGTGAATTTATGAGTAAAGGAACCAAAATTCAAGGAGTGATACTCTTTTTCATGGGGTGGAACATAGTGTAAAGATCTAAGCAATTATAACAGCAAAATATATTACCGATGGCTGCTTGTTAACATGTCAATGAGACGGTCAGGGCGCTCTTTGTGCTTGTTGGCATACACGTTGATGGCAGCACCCAGGACCTGCAGCATTTCACAGAATATAAGGCTTAACGAACAAGCTTTCCCTATATCTGAAGAATTGCCTAATCGGAATGAAAGTATAGAAAGGTACATCCAGATACCCTTATTTACCACCGGCTTTAAACAGAATGATGAGGAACAATTTAGCTTGAAAACATATTCTTTTGGCCAATAGTTAAATAAGTTTTTGTGAAACTCCCGAAAAGAGTTTTATATTGGACTTTAATAGTCTTGAACACCTGCAATGTTCAGTACCTGATCCCAGTCATCTTCTTGGATTGTTCCCTTAATGTTTTTGAAAAGTTCCGTCAACTGACTGCCTTTCTTCCTTTCGGCTAGTGACGCAGCAACACCAGCATATATATCCACAGCTGCTTAGAATTAAGGGAAAAGTCAGATACTTTACAACAACAATACACAGATACAAACATAAAACAAACAGGCACCTGAGAGGTTGAATTCATATATAACTTGATAAGCCAAGTCGAAATTTTTCTCAACAAGAGTCTCCACTATTTCACATCTTCGCCTGAAAGTATAAGCCAAGGAAAGACATCAGCTGAAGATTTTTCCTTCAAACTTTCACCAAAGAAAATACGACTATTAAGCTTGGTCTTTCAGTTTCATTTGGAGTAGCACAACCTTTAAGGTTAGGGAAAAAAAAAAACAGGTGTTGAATTATCTGGACATGGAAAAAATATCGCTATCTGTCATTTGATAGGCATTATGGCTATGTGAAGTGAAAGCTAGAAATGAATTAGAAATACTAGGTAAGTCTCTCTTTGGGTGTCAAAGAAAAGTGAAGTGAAATTATGAAGGCAGTGTGTGGAAAGGGATACAACTCAGTGCAGTACTGTTACTAGCCCTCTGTCTTTCTCCTTTACCAATATATTCTTTAAACTTATGTAAGGGTATAAGAAATTTGTTAAATGATAATGAGGGAACTAAGTTGTGTCAATAAATTATGGCAGAAATTTTTTGAGGACAAACCTGGATGTCTCTGGATCATTTGGATTTCCAAACAAGGAATGCTTCCATGGTGCTCCTTCAGAGTCACTGAAGGACTTCACCACATCAATCTATAGGAATAAAAAACCCACAAAGGTGAAGCTATCAATCTATAAATCCCTACTTCAACAAAAGGATGATATAAACGGGTTCTAGAGTTACCTGTATTTTCACCCGTGAGGATAACTTAACAAGAGTTTCTTCACTCAGCTTCTCTGCGGCACTTTTTCCTCTAATACCCTTTGTAACAAGTTTTTTCGAGTCTGAACCTCTATGACGCACTGTCAAGGCTTCTTCAAAGTGTGCCTGTACCCAGAGGATAGTTAGAGACCGATATTCCAAACACACAAAAAGATTAACAAGCAACATAGACGTTATCATAGTTTTGTGCAACACTGGTATCCTTATGATTGCAGGGCTGTTCTTCGTTTAGGCCCCAAGACAAGATATAATTCATACAAGTAGTAACTAGTAAGTATCTAAGAATAGATGATGTCCTGTAAGCAACAAAAACCTGTCTCAATGTCCCATGCAACTTATAGAAGTGCTCTTGGTCAAATAATTGCATAATATTTAGCAAAGAGAAAGAAAAAAAAAAAGAGAGAGAAAAAAGCGTCCTGGTCCAAATTTGTGTGCCACCTACTGCCACAAACACATAGTCATCAAAGTGATGCCTAATTGTTTCAATCGACTCTAGACCACTTTATAATGCTAAAATTTTTACATTCCACACAAAAAATGCATTTAAAAACCCTGCAAATCAGAAAGACACATACTTTGGATTCACTTAGTTGATACGTGTTTTAAGATGGGTGTTGCATATAAAGGCATTGCGGGAAATACAATTCAGATTGGACACAGAGATGGAATGGGTAGTGAGGAAAGAGCTACGGACTCTATACCTTTGCATGCTCAAGATGCCTTACAGCATCCTCCTGAGTTGTAGAATTCATAAAAAGCTGAATACAGCAATACCCAGAGGTGACATAGTCCTTCTTCAGTACCTGAACAATTAAAAAGAAAAGTTAAGTCAATTGGCATTACGTTTCACAAGTATTCCTGAAAAAAGTTAGGCTCCCAGGATGTAGCATAGAGTTTTATGAGCCACTTGCCAGTCTTTCCAGAAAAGAAAAGAACACTAATAGGTCATGATCAACAACACATGATCACATATACGTTTTTTGTTGCATCAGAGTAAAAACTTATACCAATACCATAAATGCACAGCCTTAGTCATAAGATTAAACTATAGGATCTGCACTTATAAAGACGCACTAAAAAACTTGTTTCAGCTTTGAATCAGGGTTTATGGTTCATATTGAGGAGAGGTGTAAATCCAAGATAGTAAGACTA
The DNA here is from genome assembly GCA_023657505.1 of Camelina hispida. Taxonomy (NCBI): domain Eukaryota; kingdom Viridiplantae; phylum Streptophyta; class Magnoliopsida; order Brassicales; family Brassicaceae; genus Camelina; species Camelina hispida. The sequence goes on from CP094632.1 coordinate 41,955,988, forward strand.
GCTGAAGAATCATAAGATGCAGAGTTTTGTACTCTTATATTTGCAGCGATTATCTGTCTACATTGCTATATAACTGTGCAGAAGAACCTATGTGCATGCAAGATCGTAGTTACTATTTAGTATAACAAACAGTGAAAAATTCAACGTGAAACAACCCAACAATAAGTTCTACCCAAAGAACCATGACATCAAAGATGTTCTTACCAAAAACTTGTATAGGTAATTGAAATGCCGGTTGATCTCAAAGAAAGCACATATACGTGTAAGAGCTCCAGCTATGTACTGATTTATGACTTGATCTTGATGCTTTACAGATTCAAGTCTTTCTGTAATTACTTCCTCCAGGGATGAGATAGCTCCATAGCCGACACAAAACTCGCACAAACTTTCAATGGTCCCATATTCAGTTGCCAATGGATCTGTTCGTTGAGGTGATGAAGATGAGCTTACTGCGCCCACAGATGAAGTTTGCAAAGGAGGCGGAAGAGCACTTAGCGGAAAGAATAACATGCATGCATCTTTAGAGTGACCATGGCGGAACATAAACCCAAGCAGGTTTTGGCGAGCATGCTGCGGAATCAGAAGAAACAAATTCAATGAACCAAAATAAAAAGTAAAATGTAACCAGTTCATATGTTTGCAAATAATGCTAATGTCATATTAACTCAGAAACCACTCCTAAAAATCGGTTGCACATGAAGATATGTTCAAGAAAGGTAGGTATATTGTGAGCAATTCCAGGAGAGAAAACTTGCAAATTCCAGAATGCCCTAGAATATTATTGCCTTACTTCCTGCAAGTAGTTGGTGCACTCAGAATATCGTGTACTATCCAAGTTGCTTCGGGGCGCATCTTCAAAGTCTGAACCGGGTACAGAACTATTTTTTTCTGATTCCAGAGATCTTCTCGACCTCTCTGAACGAGGGAAAGTTGATGGCATATGCAGAACATTCAGGTATGAGTCTGCCGATAAAGAATCGTCCAAAATTGTTGGCGCGCTTTTCGCCAAATGGTCATACCTGAGATGTGTCAACATTCCCAAGAATAAGATCAGGAGGTGGATTAGCAAAGCCTTTTACTTTTTTTCCCTTCGACTTACATATTAATCATGACTGTGTTCCATTCTCACAAATTTTATAATTCTTTACAACTTAGCTAATTAAGCCACTTTTATGTACTTACGACACATTTAGTTCATCATGTGTTCAACTGAAGTTTATATTGATCAAATGACTTTCCCGTCCCGTGACTGGATTACCAAGACATTTTACCAAGAAATAACTCTCGACTACGCCCCATACTAGGCTAACAGTTTTAGTTAAACAGAGACACTTACATGGAACGGACAGTTGACACATCCACAGGCGGACCTCCTTCTATTGTATTTATTATCTCCTGAATAACATCAGGAATGTCCTCCCCCTTCAATTGAAAGGCTTGCCTATAGAGCACAAAACAAAAACTATATAACAGCACGCAACCTGAGGATGAAATATGCAAAAAGAAGGTTACAGTTCATGTGTTTGCTGCAGCTTTTAAACTATAGCGTACTTGAATTTAACTCGAGCTTGAGCATAGCGCTCCATCCGTAACAGAGCAAGACCCCATGCTTTCCACACAGGGAAAACATCAATCTGAAATTAATCAAGTACACAAGCAGAAGTTATTGAGAATTTGTGATGAAGTGGGCTTACCATGGGGTAGAGAATCAAGCTATAAAAATTTACCTTGCATTTCTTGCACATATACACCGCCATACTATACCGTTCATCAGATATTAATCTGTCTCGTAGACATTCGGATGAAAATTGATCAGCAATGTCATCAAGAGAAGCAGCAATTCCAGACCCTAAGAGGCTCTGCAGCAACTCTGCGCGCCCCAACCAGATTTCTGCAAGTGAGAGAACTTCGGATGGTTCATCCATTGACTGACTGCCAACACTGGAGCTGCCAGCATCAGAAGATATATCATCAACATCTCTACTTCTTTCACCATTGTTATTGGTCGGTTCAGTGGCACCTAGAAGCTTTCTCAGTAAAGATTTTGCATAAGACAAACCCTGCACAATCAGGCAAAGAAATAGTGGCCTTAGTCACTCGCATCAGGTAATCGAGTTATAGCACATAGAAGATCGACCAGGTATTTCCCTGATATAAAAGTCATCTTCCAAATATGATTTGGGAAGATGATTTAAATAAAATATGTCATACCTGCACAAATGCCTCCGTCGCATGGTATGCTCGGCCAATTGTTTCAACAGACGCACCCTCTGACAACTGCTTGGAGCTCAATACGTTCTTCATTTGACTGATGCATAGGTCCATGGAACTTCTTGCCGATACTAGCTCATCTGAACAAAGTGAGAGCAGAGCCTAGAAGAAGAGCAGTGTCAAAAAGTACGAAGCTTACAGTTATGCCACAAGTGTAAATAAGAATAGCAATACCTTGAAGAGGATAATATCTGGGGTGCTTTCATACTTGTGAGATGCGCGAACAGCTTCATCTTTGGTTGTGTCGCCACTTAGCATCCATTCTTCAGCAATAGAAACAGAAGGTAGCCTATCTTGCCCATCTGCCGAATAAGATGATCCCTGGTCCTCTTGAATACCTGTCATCGCCTCCCATGCAGCTCTCTCAGAAGCCCCCAGTCCGGAATTCTTTCTTTTACGATAAACATCCTTCGACGTTGTCCTGTTTTCAGCATTACGTGGAGCCCATGAAAATGCCCTTCGAGCCTCTCTCTGAAAATTGCTTAAGCTATTAGTGAAGGATGCTTTTGCTGTTGGCCCTGCTCTTGGCTTTTGTCTTAGCCTTGATGCAGACACAGTTATTCGAGGTTCTCTTGGTGGTGGGCTAATTGTAACAGACATAGCTTTTGCTGCATAGGCCATGATAACATTGTTATCCCTTAATGTTGGGAACTCTTTGAGTATCTGAAAGGAAACATAAAAGTAAGTCTTAGAAACTTCAGAGAGCAAACAGAGTAAGGAAATATAGAGAAAATCACTTCTTCAAAAGATATAAAAACATGGACAAGAGTTATAGAAGAGCCTTTCACAAAAATAGGGATGATATTCCCGGAAAATTCAAAAGAAGATTGTCTCTAGGTACCAGTGAGGCATATTGTAATTGTTTTCTCATCAGCAGAGCTTCAAATATTAAATTGGGATGCTCATGAAGCGAAGAGCATCTCTGCTGCCAAGGAAGTGGCAGTGCAGCTAACACTTTCAGACCTAAAGCCCAAGAATTAAGCCGAGCGACTTCCAAATTCGACAGATTGCTATCTTTCCGCTTCAGGAAGAAATGGACCTACAGAGAAGATGAAACAAACATTTTTCAAAACCTAACAGAAATCTATGACCTCGTAGCACCATGAAAATAAGGCAGAAGAAAAAGTTGTTACCAGGAGCTGTTTTGAACGAAGGTCAGATAATAATTGCATTGCACCCATAACCACTGGTAGAGCATCAGCCGAGTCTTGAAGTGAAGATAGAAATCGAGATGCTTCTGCAGGACCACCACCATTGAGTGGATCAGTGGTTAGAAGCTTTACAAGCTGTCGTCCTTGTAATTCTCTTCTAAGATCTATTGATAATCCTGCACTCTCAGCCACCTCCAATGCAGCGGAAACAGCTCCTTTCCCAGCTAATCTTAGAGCCAAGCCTTCAGGGTCTTCTTTACATTCGGCTTCTACCTGTTTCCCTTTTAGATTTTTAGAGTGACACAGTATATGAAGAGCCAAACATGATCTCAAACAAAAGGAAGAAACATAACCTCTTGCCAGCTCTTATGGCGATCATCTGCAGAAAGTATGTGGCTGTACTTCTGCAGAGCTTTTCTCCTATGCAACACCTAGATGCACAAAGAAGAAACTGAAATTAGATCTCGATTGATTGATTACAGGGTGATTGAGCAACTAAAGTTACATGCAGGAATCTAGAACTGAAAGCAAAACTCCCTTATACCTCGACACTAATTGGATCACTTTCTAAGAGATGACAACTACACATTGTAAGAACGTTTAAGGCTGCCTCAAGCTCCCACATATGCATATACCTGATCCAAGACATATCAGAGCTTCAAAACAGATCCATGACAGAACAAAACTGCGTGTAGCTGCTTGAAATAAGACAGCAATATAAAAATGTTTCCTGAATCTACTAACATAAGCGTAAATCCTACATTATACATGTGTTAAGACAGTATCTCAAAACTAATATTTGGTGGACCAAGTGTAGAAACAGAAAGAATGAATGTTTTGGTATGAAGCATTTAGAAAGATCTACCAATGAATCATAGGTATGAAGTCAAATACACTGAACAAAAAAATGGTAAGGCAGTAAGCAAAAGAAACATGGGATAACATGATTCATTAAACCCTTGAGGCGTCTATAACTTATAAATAAAAGCAATGTGAAATCTGCAAGACGTTGGTTTTCATACATAAGATAACAACAAGTCAAGACAATCAGTGTAGCAAATCGCTCTATCTTCTAGCACAGCCATCTTATTTTGACCCTAGATCTCATATTAAATCACACCATCTCCCTTCTCTCTACGTCATTGCCTCAAACATAATGATTTAAGAAAAAGTGAACAAGTGATACCATTAAAGTTGATTGGCTCATTACCTAGCTGTTCATATCAGGAGACATAAAGGAATTGATTCTCATGTTTCCGAAACTGACTATAGATGCTAATCTTATTTATCAATTATCACCTAGTGATGGGTCAGGTGAAAATACTGCACTGCGGGTTCGAGAGAGTTCCGGAAAATCCAATCAAAATGAGTTTTACCATCACTAAATCATTCTAGGAAAAAGAAAAAAAGTCCATACTAATGGTCACATCTAAACATTTGCTGAGTCGGCTTGGTCAAATTCATTTCCGGAGAACCAAAGCAAAATGCTTAAGCAAACTTTGGCTCAAGTAGCACGTATATATATATGATACTGCACTTCATGGTTGTTACTTGTTAAGATATTATAAGTTTACTTACTTAAGAGCCAGTGTCGCTGCCAGCTGTTTGTCCTTTAGCCGCAGGCAGTACTGCCAACTGTTGTTCTGACCTCCATATCCCTGAGATCGTCCTAATGTTGAAGGATTTTCTTCTCTACTTTTGATTAGGAGCTGAAGTAACCAATCAGAAGCCCCATTCCGTAAGAAGCGGTCCGAAAGTGCTAAAGCATCCATTAGTTTTCCTTCATCAATTAATCTAGCATAAAATTAAACAAAACGAACACTATTAATCTCAAAACAACCAAATATAATAAAGATGATAGACTTTTCACAAGCTAACGACATACCTATTTACAGCTTTCTCATACGGTACTTCATTCTCCCAATCAAAAGAAAGGAAAACTGTAGGATCAGTTCTGCATATTCCAGTATCAAAGGATCCACCATCTCGAACACTGTCGTCTGTCAATGTTGGTTGAATGTTCTTTTTAGAAAAAATTTCTTCTGTATCCGACTCCGAGTCACTGTCATGTTCAAGAAGTCTCTTGATCCCAGTTCTTTCATCAGGTTTAATCCGTGTGTCATCAGGTTTTTGTTTAGGTGTCACAACAAATTCCGAAACTCGATGAAGATTAGTCTGCATTTGTATCCATCGGTTTAAAGTGGGAAACCTGTGAAGAAAAAGTAAAATATCATAGAATAGGATGGAACATAGGAACTGAGTTATTTCAAATTGAAAGGAGAAGATAACACTTTGGCTTGACAGTACCTCTCAGACTGATCAAGAGAAAATTCATAAAACAATCTTTCTGCATCAGGAGAACTTGGAAACTCATCGTTCAAAGAGCTAGATATTACAGAATCACTGCCATTGTACAATATGCTCCCACCAAATACACAAGCTAAAACTGCTCGTACTGGGGATATTTTTACCAAATGCCTGATGATATCCAACTGAAGAGGATACAGAGGGACACCAGGTGTTGCTGAGGAACGAATATAGCAGTTGGGTTTGGCCTCTATTGAAGGAGAGAGCACTTTACCCTCTGACTGAGAACATGGAGTGGTTGGAATGACGGGAATACAAGCCCACCCATGACCAGCACGTGGAGGATAAACTGGGGGAACACAAGCTGATATCACTTCATGAACAAAATCAGCAGACATGACCTCAGCAACTTTCGCAGCTGCATCTGTGCTACTTCGATCAAACACCAGACGCGTCAATAGCTGCAACATGCACCAACAGTAACAGGTTAGTTATAGATCTGTATAACGTTGTCGCACAGCAATTCATGTTAAGTAATTACCACACAGGCCAATAGTATCAACCATAATATCAAAATTTTTAAAGGCCACTCATCCTGCTCGCTAGTTCATATTGTTTACGAATAAAAATTGCTAGAGTTCATAGAATAGAGCAAAGCAAAACCCGGTAGTATTTCTCCATATAAAAGCAGAATAAGAGGATCACACAAGCATTAATGACGAGGGCGATTATTTAAATGAAAAATATCCTGAGAACATAAGAATAAAAAACAAAAACACTTACGTCTTTAGGCCATTCATAAACAAGAGAGAAAAAGTTGAAATCATGGGTTGTATCAGTTCCGTCTACTATGTCACCAATAGCAGCAGTATAGAGTATAAACTGAGATAGATAAGTAGAGGTTTTGTTGCTTAATGGGCCAAATGACTTTTTTTCCTTGTCTTCTGTTTCATAAGAAACAGGATTTCCATCCACGTCTCTATTTGCTGAACCAGGACTTTGCTTAGTATATTTTAGCCCAAGACCAAGAACTCCATCCTTCTCAATGGCCATGTCCGACCCGTCCCCTTTAAATACGTTAACTTCTGGTTTTTCATCAGCGAGTGCTCTCGCTAGGTTATGAAGCTTACCTGTTGTTTGTTGGAAAACAGTTAGAACTACATGAAAGGTCTAATATACATAATTCGCAGAGAGGAGATAAGTCAATTGCATACTGTAGCAAGAACAAATAGAGAGTGTAGAGAAAGACAAAATAAAATACCACTCAGGAACTGTCTCTTGCCCCTATGAGCATCCTCAATCATTTGATGTAGCATTGCAAGAGCACGATCTTTTTGTCCCTGTCTATGGGATTCCGTACAAGATGAAATTATGGTATCCCCACTAAAACTGGCCTGAAGAATTTGAGGGTTATCCTGAAGCATGACAGATCAGGAGACTAGTAAGAATGGGAAACGGTAATAAGAAAAGAAAAGAGAAGGATCCTAACATGTTGTTGTGCACCTTAGAAAGAGCATGGTAAAAAACAAAAGATCACTCACATACTGCTTCCTAAAGTAAAGTCATGTATCTCTTAAGCAGTCAAGCAACTTATAGAAAATCATCATAGATAAAACTATTACCACTTGTACAATTGTACTAGGCAATAATATCTCATATGATCTCCACATATCGATCATTATAAAATTCAACAAAAACATATATATATATATATATATATACATATATATTAAACTAAATGAAATTTCTGCCTTTCACTGACCTGTTCAAGGAATTCCTGCAGACGCTTTAAGATCCTTCGCAATACAGAGATTATTGCAACTTCGTGGACCTGATCCCAGTAAGTAAACCCCACCTTCGGAGATCCTCCAGGGTAAATTTCTGATAACAAAACTTGAGACTGCGCACAAAAATAAAAACTACTTAGGAACAACAGTATGTATACTTTCTTGACCATTCTTGAACATTTTAATGTAATACAAACATGTACGGTACACTGTTTGATATCATGCAAACAGTGCCTCAACTTTAACTGAAATTGTTACCCCAAAGCTTGCTAGCTTAGTACAAAAAGCAATACAACAATGTAGAAGAATGTATGGTTAACCAGACTCCCAAAATGCATTTCACCAAAATAGTATTTGCGGAGTGCAAATAAATAGAAGATTACAAAAGAAAATATAGAAACTGGGGACAGAGACCTAGTACAAATAAGAAGCAAAAAGCAACCAAAAAATTACCATATATAGACCAAGTTAGAGTATATATAGAAGATTACAAAAGAAAATATAGAAATCAAGAACACTGCTTGCCTTATCCAAAAGTTGTTTGGAAATTGTTGGAGACTTGGCAGAAGAAGCAGCCGCATCTATGCATAGTAGAATCTGGCATCAGAAAAAGGGAACTTGCTTAGAGGTAGGCAAGCCAATTGATTGCAGGATAATCCTGTCAGAATTTGCTAAAGCAATTGTATGGTTAGAGAAAATAATTATAACTACATGGACTTACCACAGCTAATGGACTCAATTGGGAACCTAAAGAATGAAAATCTAAATCCTGCACGGCAGATGCTCCTTCAGCAGTACGAGACATCACATCTTCTACCTGAGAATATTAAGAAATCAAGATATAGGTAGATACTATGTATTCAATGTTATCCACCACATGCCTAATCCTTTGAAATAGAATCGCATAGAATTTAGACAACAATAAATAAAAGTTCAATGACGTCAGGCAACATCTTATGAACATATACAAACTGCATCCCTAACGACATATAGCAAGGAACGAGAGCAGTACAAATATACAATCCTCAAGGCAGCAAAAAGGGGTCTCATATCAGAATAGTCTAATCCCAGTATCCAAGATGTAGAAACATCTAAGGTGGACATTATATGCAAGCATTGTGATGTAATATTACGAAAGATACCAGTGTTCCTTTGAAGGCATTATCAACCCATTCAGCTAATTCGAGAGTGGCTTTGTCCTCTGCTGATAACGCAAACCGATGAACTGCCTGTTCTCCAATGTCATACTTAGCTCTTTGCATACAGCTGCAGAATAAGAGTTAATTTCGTAAAGAAGTGGCACGAGGGAGCAAAGTATTACTCGAGACAATTCAATTTTGGGAACTCTAGCAGAGACAACTTGGTAATCATATAAACGTTTCCGTACAAACAGAGATCATTCTTCGTTTTCAACTTCAGTTTGGTTCCCTTACATTTTAGACGTGAAAATGGAAAAAATAGTGAGATGGATAACAATTTTTCCCTGATAACTAATAAAGGAACCAATCATTAAAAGATAAATCTACTCACAGGTTAAGCAACTTTGCAGGGGCAGCCCTGAGAACACTCAAAACCTCCTTTAAGCTCCACTGGCGTTCAGAAAGTGGCAGAAGATGCTGCATAACAGATAACCGCCATTCACAATCTTCAATGAAACGCGTAGCCATAGATACTCTCCATTCTAAAGCCCGTCTTCCATCAGCACTGTGAGTACCATCCAGCTGACACTCTTGTTCAATCAGATGTGATGGAAGATTGCGGCGTAAAACATCGAGAAGCTGTTCTGTGAAAGATATAACAATTTCCTTTTCCCCTTCTGTAGCAAGATCGCCAAGATCCAAATCAGGCATATTACCTTTCTCAGAAACACTCTCCGACGAGACACATTGAGTAGAACTGAGACGGATATCATCAATATGTAAGAGTGAAATAACTATGTTCACCATCATAATCTGCAAACAGAAGAGATCGCATGTTAAAAACATGTAAAGTGTAACGTGCTGAAAAAAATCAAAGAAATCACATGCGTGAAGATGAAGTATGAAGCATATCTATTTTCATAGGAAATAGAATTCAATTCTAATTTATTTTCAATATGGCGTTCTCACAAAATTGACGGCAGAAGCCCAGCTTCTTGTAAATTAGTCAATGTATACCTTGCGCGGAACATTTTTAATGGCCTCCAGATGGTTAGTGAGGTCTTTTAAATGGTAAAATACGATTCGACGACTAGCATCCGTCTCATTTTTCATGGCCTCTTCCATTGCACCTAGTGCCAAAACAATAGCCTCCAAAGCATAGCGCATATGCATCAGTTCAATATCTTCTATCCTACAATATATGAAGACATCAAAAGTGAAACTACTGACTACAAAAGACTCACCCCAGATTAATAAAATTGGAAGAGCATTTAAGAATGCACAATCTACAAAACACGCATTGAAATTAACAACAAACAAAACAAGTTTCCTAATTAAATAATTATTGTTCAAAGGTCAGGTGCTAAAATCAAGACACGGATACATCTATCCAAGAAAATAAAAAAAGACAGAAATGATTGAAGTATTAGTATATAACATAGCTATATAAACTTTTATTGAACTGACCTCTTCCAGGCTTCTGCAGTTGAAGCAATAGGTTGCATGCTAATCAGTGAAATAGCTTCTTGGAATTTTATACCAGGAACAACGTCAAACAATACCTACATAATTGTATGTCACTAATACTTGTCAGATTAAGAGCACAAAGAAAACGTGCAGATGATCAACCCGTTGATAATAGTTCTGCTATAATTCAACCTAACAGAGTTGGAGACAATTTCACATGACTAGAGCAAGACAAAACACATGCCACTACAGCAGTGCGCGATATACCAGCACCTTGTTGATAAAGTTTGACATAACTTGACAAAAACAAAAAAATGAAAGAATGAACAGAGAGGTGGAAGGGGAGAGCAAAGAGGGCAAATATTTAAATCTTTCCTATGAAGATAATCTACAAGAACTTAGACATTATACATCTTCTCTTGATACATTATTGGGGATTTGACATACTAAGTGCCAAACTCATAAATTCAGTGGAAAGATCTCAAAACACATTTAAATTAATACTGCATGAAACTGATGACAATGTCAGTGTCCTTCCCAGGAGTAAGGTTCGTTTTTCAAAATACAGTACTAAAAGTCAATGGGGCAGAGTGAAAAGTGATATATTATGCAGGAAAAAAAGATGTATATTCTTTAATTTCTCCAAGTGCTCACGTCAAAAAAAAAAAAAAAGTAGTAGTATATTAGGAGCTATAAATTCATTTCTTTTGATCCAAGGAAGCCTGTTAAATATCCAGCTCCTTGCTTGGTAACAATATTAAAAACTCTTGCGAAATAGATATCTTAACCCTCATACTAAATTGTATATTTATCCAAAATGGATTTAAAATGCCACTGTGATCCTATTATTTTTTTTAGTCTTGACTCCTGATAAACCATAGCAACATATCATGTAATCGTGTTATCTATATCTCTTCTTATTTAATTTCATGTACTCCCTACGAGATACCAATTCTACTGTAAGGAAATGAATCTAGCCAGCATGATATGATATGTATGAAATTTTCCACCAACAGTGCAAAAGTTAATTTTAGCTTAGAGACGTCTATTCGGACAGCCAAACATAGTGTCTGTAGAAAGGATGGTTCAAGAGAGACCTACCCGAAGTGGACTTTGCGCTGAAAGCCTCTCCAACACTAGATTTTCAACAAAAGGATCCACCTCACCATCATCATCCTCAGATGACGCATTACCATGCATCAAGAAAGATGCCTTTGGCGTCCACGATTTACCAGAATTGACACAAGCAGCGAAAGATGCAAGGTCCAACTGATAGCATAGTGTATCACAGAGATGTTCCACACAAGATTTCTGCGCAGATCATTGGATCTTGTTAGACTTTCGCTGTCACCTTCTAAAAACAGTAGATACAAATAACAGACTACGCAGAAGAGTAAAAGTTACTTCATCTGTTTGGTTTCCATAAAGAGAAGATTCTTCTAACCGAATTGTTTGAGAGTTACTAGTCCAAAGTAGCCGCATCAATTTTCTACGGGCTGCAGTTTTGCCTGGCAACAGATCCCAACCCATGGAAGCTACTAGTGGGCGAAGTCGGGGAAACAAAGTAAGAACCTGTAATATATCAGCAGAAGAGACTTTCAGATCCCAATAGAAAAAGAGAAGTCTGAATGGGGCAGCAGCCAATCAATGATACTGCAGTGAGATAATCAGTACGAACATATGTACTTATTTTATACCACCTACATCATCAGCTTCCTGAATCTTTTCTTTCTTTACAGAAGACAAAGCAGCACACATCACACACTCTAACACATGTGATCCAGAAAGACGAGCATAATGATACATATCTCTGAGACAAGAAGTAATTGCCCTGCTCATAGGGGAACATTTTTCCTCTACATTTCTCTCAGCTTTCAAGTCTACAAGATATCGCCGGAAACACTCAAGAGGGAGTGGAATATGTTCATTGTCGAGAGATAAATGTAGCTGGCTATCTGGTAGGAGCATATCATCTTGAATACCCTGCAGAGGGAAACATTGTAAGTACATAACAGCGTATAGTACAAGATAACTTAATCAGAGCCACAGATATACACATTCCAATAGGCACATATAAGCAAACCCTTAAAACTCAAACCGACCACTAAACTAAAATACCCACAGTGTATATATTAACAAGGTATATAGGAGAACAATGCCAACTGGATATACTTAAAATTCCCGCATGATCAAGATAAATATCAGTCCTAAGTTCCCAATCACAACGAATGTTAACTATAGTACATATTATCAGGATCTGTAACGCAATTTTTTTGTGTGTTCAGTTCAGAAATCTGTACTAAAATATAGTTGTTTCTTACATGTGAAACCTCGTTTTAAATAAGAATGATCCCCTAAATCAGCTTTTATGAAAATTATAACAACCTGGATCATCTGAACAAGATCTCCACAATTCGATGAGAGAGCTTCTTTATAAATAAACAGCAAGTTCTGGCGAACCATCTGCCAAGGGTCACCATATTCATCTTTTTTCTCCATAACTCTTGAAAGGAGAGCTTTTAGAACAGCACTGTCACAAAAGAAGAATACAGAACGATTGAAGTAAGTTCTCTATTCTTAAATATGCAAAAAGTAAATTCCCAGGAACAGGAAGGCAAATGCAAGGAATGGAATGGAATCTGCAAGGCCATGGATTCCTTCATCCGCTATAAAGGTTCCCTTTCTAGTATCACATGAACATTTTCCACTGTTTATGATTTCCTATTTAAATAAATGAAAACTAAATAGCAATGCTAAAAAAGCTTCTCTCTTTCAACTCCGACCCCAAGTCAAGGTTCTCAAGTTCTTCAAAACAGAAAAGGCCTAATCCACTCAAACAGTGATACAAAACCAGTGGAATAATCCAAATCCTCAGAATTATGTAAGCAATAAAAAAACAAATGGCACAGTTATAATTTAAAAACCTCATGTATTTGCGGACTGTATAAATCAAGCACATACTGATAATTCTCTTTCTCTACTCCATAATCAAGGTGTAGATAACGAATGCGATCAGCTGCCCCACGCTCCTCCCCTTCATCTAACTTTGTTTTCATAGCATCCAACTGTGCTAACTGAACATTTCTCTGTATCAAAGCAAACACATTGATGTTATCCAGCTCCGGAGAACCAATGCATGTGGTGGCCTCATTTATCTCCCTTCCCTGTTCATCTCCCTCAACTTCCTCCACCAAACATGTATCATAACCCTGGCAACCCATAAGTTGCCTCTGTATATTACAACATAAAGCATCGAAAACATCAGAGTAATCCAATACTATACTCCTCAACGACACAACTGCATCTTCCTCAATCTTATTACTTCCTTCACTACTACCACTAGTTGTATCAACATCAAATTTCAACCTCTCAACACCCAACTCCAAAACACCTTGCAAAACCCTTACACAATCTCCCAATCCACCATTTTCATCCCTCTTGTCTTCCTCACTCTCCAACTCGACTCTCTGATCTTCCTTAATCCTCTCTGAAACCCTATCGATCAAGACCTGGACCATCAACAAGAAATCCGCACGCAAACTAAGAGTCTCGGAATCAAACCCCCAAGGCGAAGTAGGATTATCGAATCTCAGAAGCTCAATCGTGGAGAGGAAGGAGAGAAGAGACGGGGAAGGGCAAGAACGTGACCAGAGAACATTCTCGAATCTACCGGCGTTAGAGACGATGGTTTGGAGAATCGTGAGTGCGAGGTCAGGGTTACGAACCCTGAGAGCGAGTAGCGTAGCCTTCAACGGCTCGAATTGAGCCAGATGAAGGTGGTTCGCCGCGAGACGAGAGAGAATCTCCGTTTCCTTATCCATGGCCGCCGCGGATTCCGATCACTGATGAAATCTAGTACATACCGACCGATCAATCTCCGTAGAATCTGAGAATATCTCACCGCGTTTGGATTTTAAGATATTTTGTTTTTGTGAATAATTTTGGTCTGGAATCGTCAAACTTTAGCTGAGAAGCGTGGCCTAGTCGAGCAGACCATTAAGGCTGGTACAGCATATGTAATTAAACCGATTTATTAGATTATACCGGTTAGATCCTAAGTTGTTAACCAATGGTTTCTGTCTTCTATTTTAAACGGTTTTCTGAAAACCGTTTTCATTAATTATTATCGATACTATTTTTAACACCGTCGACCGTCGTAGTGATATTAGCATGAATATTGAGACAAATTTTTACTATACTTACCATTTTAGATCGGTAAACGGAGGATCATGATATGGCTGCAATTTGTATTATCATCGATGTTAATTGGGATAGTTATCATGTTTTTTTAGTTGTCGCGGTAATATAACAAACAATTTATGACGACTTGCCTCCAAAATAAATAAACTAAACCAATCATCCTAACTTTTTGTTTTTTCTTCATTTGTACATGGCTAAACTACATGATCTCATCATCTAAATAACAAAGTTTTAGAAAAATAATGGAAAGAAGAAATGAAAAGTATAGTAAACTTAATACAAGAGCAATCGTGTTGCTCGGATCCGAGTGGGATCAGCGAAGCGACAAGAGAAAGACCTAGAAAGATTCTCAGGTTCGTCGTGGTCATGCCATCCTGGCCCTTGATCAAAATTCAAAGCGTAATCGTAAGGCTCATAAGCCACGACCTTCGTGGAAGAAGAAGAACGAGACGGCAACAGCTTGAGCTTCATCAACAAAACCTTCCACTTGGGCACGAGTCTTTCTCTTCGTTGTTGTTGCTTCTGTTCTCTACAACTCTTGCTGTATCTTCCAAGTACAATTGTCTCTCTGTAAGAAGAAGCTGATGATGATACGTTCCATCTCTTCTTGCTTGGAGATTCAAACATCATTTTTCTCTTCTGTTCTTTTTGTTTGTTTGTTTGTTTGGTTTGTCGAATACTATTTTTGTCTTCTGTCTTTGTGAATATGTTAGCTGTGTTATTTATATATTTGTAGTAGATGGATGGATAAGGAGGAGACGTAAAAGAGAGACTAATTCAAAAGTCAGCTTTGAAAGGCTTATGAAACTGCGTTAGCCAACTTGTATGAATAATTAATTAATGAAAAGGATGCATTTTAAATGCCGGTTTCTGACTAATTTACAAACACACAACAATATAATAGTCAAAAGTAGACCTGTTTATTCTTTAGATCTGACTTTTTTTTTTTTTTTTTTTTTGTTGGTTTTTGACAGAATATATATACCGATCATACATGAAGAAAATAAGCTAGGTATTTATTTGGAAAGGTCGTCTCTTATCTATAAATTTGAGTTCTAATTTCGAACAAAAGAAAACCAAGTTCTAATTACCATAAGATGATTTATTTTAATTTTTATATAAGTTTTAATCTTATATACTAAATATGATATGTGTAGACAAAATATCAAGATCTTGGATTCTAGGCCTAGAAGAAGACACCTGAATTTCTTAGAGACATTTTTATTGATACTTTCGACAATTTCCTGACGAATTTAGTTTGTGTTAAAACAAAAATAACAAGAGAGCAGACTATTGGAAAACAGAAAAATTAGGAGGAAAAAAAAAAATCATTGGTAACATTTCACCTACTTGTGTGCACTACACCATAGTTAAAAATAAAAGTAAGGATAGGATAGTTTTTGTTTCATTGACAATTAGTTGGCAGTATATCGAACAACTAGTAACAAAAAAATCGTCTACAACACAATACACTGTAAAATAATAATAAAATTAGGCACATGAGAAAGGCAGTATAGAAATTTACTGATTTAATAAGATAATACTAATAAAAAATCATGTGTAAATAAGTGGTTCATTAGTATTCTAAACTAATATCATTTAAATATATACCGACTCCTACATATGCATTATTTTCATTTTAATAAACTTATAGTTATTAAAATGTGACAACTAAACTCATTACTCATAATTATGAATTTATGTGTATCATTTACAAAGCGGATTCATCTATATTTCTTTGTCATTTATTGTCAAAACAGGGTTTTTATATATTAAATGTTTAGATCAAATTGTCTTAATTCATATTTTTCTAGAGCTTTAAGATAAAAAATCTTACATTATAAAACAATTGAAAATTTTATCTATAAATTAACATCATTAGAAATGAATAAAATATCATATATTTTAAGATTATTAGTTTATAGAGGTTTTACAGTAATTTGAGTGTGTTGGCTCCCTATTCTAGTTCAATCTAGATCTGATAGTAGTATAGTATGGTATGGGTCTGAGTTATCTTTTTTTTTTTGGCAAACGGGTCTGAGTTATCTATGACAGGCAAACACATATGACATATCAACATCATTTTTAGCTTTTAAAGTTTTAACCACTATAAAAAACATCATTAAGAAGAAATAATTTGAGATCTCCATTCTCTCCTAGTAGTCCACCACTTTGACTGTCCTATATAAAAGGCTTTATCCAGTTAATGTGATACTTGCGTGCCAGTTTCAGATTATAAATAATTATATAAACCAAGATCACACTCTTTACTCTATAGTCTTTATTAGCATTCTATTAAAATTTTATATGACTAGCGAATTATTAATTATATGTATCATGGATTTACCATGCACAAGTTAAATATGCATAAATCATGACAAGTGTGTGTATGTATTATTAAAAAAAAGTAGGGAAAACATCACGTTAGCATTTAGCACCTGTGCTGGGCCAACACTGTTGGCAGTTGGCACCCCTAGTCAAAAGAAATAACGAGTGTCTTATAGCATGCAAATTAAAAAAGAGAAAAAATGAGTGTCTTTTTATTTCCTTTGATGAGGCAGTTGTGGAAAAAAAATAAAAATGTCATTGTTTGCTTATTGTTTTCAAAAGTAATCGATGAATTTTAGTATTAAGTTATTAAACTATAAAAATACAATTAGATTGACAGTTGTTATTAATCTTGATCCCAAAATTTTTTAACTGAAAATAGAGAGAGTTTCACCTTTTTTATTTTTTAAAATTAACAAATCTTCACCATTTGTTCATTTTCCGTTTAAATCATATTAAAATTTGTAAAAATAATGCGGGAACTAAACATATTTAAGGCTTTCATCTTTGTTGATGGACACTTCATGTCATATTTTAGGGTTTAGATTTAGATTTTGATATCTTGATATAGTGAAATATTTTAAAAGTTATTATTATCATTATTATTTTTGGCACTACATTTCATTTATAATGACCATTTCTCAAAAAGTAAAGTAGAAATAAAAGTATAATTTTGGAAACTACCATTTTCATGTACCAATTTTTAAAATTTCCATTTTATCTAATTATTTTTCAAAATACCCCTTATAAAATCTAGAAATTTATAAAGTTTTCTAAGGGGTTTAAGTTACTTTTTTTTTGCAAACAGGTTTTAAGCTATTTCTGAATAGCAACTACTACTTGGAGATTTGATCTAAATATTTATAAGGTTTTACAAAGGTTTGAAAAAGTTTTTATACACATATATCCCATATATCATAGCAGGTGGTCTAAATGACATATGCTTGTCCATATAAATAAATAAATTGTTGTCTTGTTTTTTAAAAATCTTATTTTCCTTCTAGTTCTATTACTCTCCATATAATTACTAAATCCATCATGATTATTGACTAATCCCATGAAAAAATTCATCCTCCATATAATTACTCCAATAGTCTCTATTTAAGGACCATTGGAGTAAAATCCATATCTATTATAAGGCAAAAATAGAAGACTATTGAAGATGTCGTAAATCCAAATCAACTGCCCCACTTCGTCTAGCAAGTTCTTAACATAAATTATGATACTTTTCTTACGTACAAGTAGAAATCTTTCAAAAAAAAAAACAAAAAAAAGTCTTAAATTATGATATCAACCAAATTAATCAAACTTTAATTACACATACACATTTTTCTCTCTTTCTTTTTATTTATCTCCCTAATTGGCCCCATTCTTTAATGTATATAGTACAACAGGTGGACTGAATGACATTGTTGTGCAGTGCTAGTTCAAATAAAAGAAAAGTAGTTCTATTACATCATTACGTGACCTATAGTGTTGTCTCAATCTGCGTCATTAACGTTAACATATCTTCTTCATAAAAAGGGAATAAAATAAAAAAAAACCATAAGATACGTAATCGCTCTGTCTACTTGGCATAGGCATTCTTAAACAACATAATAATTAAAAAATCAGAGTTCTCTTCATTTCGAATATTCATTTTTTTTTTTTTTTTTTTTCGAGAAAATATTGAATCTCCCATGCACCTGTCGTCTGAATCCTGATCTCTCTTCTTTAGATCGTGGAAGCGACACCATTTCCTCCTCCTTTTTTGAATTTGTCTTCGCTTTGTTTTCTCCATCATCATCATTATTATTATTTTTTTTTTTTTTCTCTTCCGTATACCAAAATGGCGAAATTGAAATCGGTAATCTTGGTTTTTCTCAATTTCGCTTTAGCTTTCGCCTTCGTCTCCGCCGAAAGAAGCTTTATTAAAGAAAAGCTCAGAGATTTGATTCAGATGAAACGCGGGAAAACAATGAATCAAGTAGTTTCTTTCTCAAAGCCGTTAATTTTGTCTGGGAATCTGATCAAACTGGTTACCATCATGTTTGGCCTGTAAGTACCATTACTCTTCTCTCGTCTCTTGGTGAGATTGTAAAATTCTGTTCATGTGGGTGGTTTTGTTTTGTTTGTTTGTTTGTATAAACCAGGAATTTGAGTTTAATTGGCAAATCGTTTTGGGAACACTTGTTGGATTCTTTGGTGCTGCGTTTGGTAGTGTAGGTGGTGTTGGTGGTGGTGGCATCTTCGTTCCTATGCTTAGTTTGATTATTGGCTTTGATCCTAAATCTGCTACTGCTATTTCTAAATGTAAATATTCTTCTTTCTTTGTTTTTTTATATAACAACTATTATTCTCTTTGGTGCTATTTTTAGTTTAAAAAACTAATAGTGTCATGAGTTTTGTAGGTATGATTATGGGTGCTTCTGTGTCAACTGTGTATTACAATCTTAGACTGAGGCATCCTACACTTGATATGCCAATCATTGATTATGATCTCGCCTTGCTGATCCAGCCTATGCTTATGCTTGGTATTAGTATTGGAGTTGCGTTTAATGTGCTTTTTCCAGATTGGTTGGTCACTGTTCTACTCATTATCCTCTTTCTAGGTAAGGGAGTTTCAGATTGTGTTATCGCCTTTTCCCCATCCGCGGTTTAAAGTCACCATTTTTATCAATGTTATCATGTATGCAGGCACTTCAACAAAGGCGTTTTTGAAGGGTTCTGAGACTTGGAACAAGGAAACTATAGAGAAAAAGGTACATCACGAACCTCTTGCGCAAACTGGGTTTGGTTGTATCATTTTATTGCTACCTAGACTGTACTAATCTTAATGAATAATAATCCATCAAACTATTGTGCTACAGGAAGCTGCTAAGCGTTTAGAGTCAAATGGTGAGTTGAATATTTTTGTTTGTTAAATCGTTTTCAGGGCCTACCATTTTAAAACCTTTGTTTTGCATTTATTGGGAAAAGCATTGCTCACCTAATCAGCTTTTCTCATTAGGTGTATCTGGCACTGAAGTGGAATACGTGCCTCTTCCTGCAGCTCCGACCACGAACCCTGGAAACAAAAAGAAAGAAGAGGTTTATGCTATTCTCTTTACACTAGTGCTAGTTCTGTCTTTGCAAGTTATGTCACAGTTAACAAACGCTAATGTACTGCAGGTAAGCATTCTTGAAAATGTATACTGGAAGGAACTGGGACTTCTCGTGTTTGTCTGGGTTGTATTCTTGGCACTGCAGATATCCAAGGTTAAGTATTTTTCTTTATCTAGCAATACATATAGATATGTATCATTTGAAGATACTTGTTTTTATGTTCAAACTATATTGATACTTCTTCATGGTCTACTATTGAAACAGCAAAATCTGGCTACTTGTTCAGTAGCGTATTGGGTCATAAATTTGTTACAGGTACAAAGTCAATTAAGTTCTTTTTGCAGAGAAATCCACATATACTGCTTGCTTATAGATGCTTACAAATTATCCTACCGTCATACAGATTCCGTTGCAGTTGGTGTATCAGGCTATGAGGCAGTAGCTTTGTACCAGGGTAGAAGAATCATTGCATCTAAGGGACAAGGAGACTCAAATTTCACCCTTGGCCAGCTAGTTCTTTACTGTACATTTGGCATACTGGCAGGCATAGTTGGTGGTTTACTTGGTTTAGGTGGAGGTTTCATCATGGGTCCATTGTTCTTGGAGCTCGGTGTACCACCACAGGTGGTTCTTTAACAAGTTCAGTAAAATATTTATCTATAAAAACAACATTATTAATCGAGAATGACTTGTTTTTTGTAGGTTTCAAGTGCCACAGCCACTTTTGCAATGACTTTCTCATCATCCATGTCTGTTGTAGAATACTATCTTCTCAAACGATTCCCTGTTCCATATGGTGAGTTCTATATCATTTTGTTCGATAAGGTCACATAATCGATTATATTTTCTTGATATCCTCATATATTTTTAACTTTTTTATGCAGCTCTGTACCTTGTGGGAGTGGCAACGATTGCAGCTTTAGTTGGACAGCATGTAGTCAGAAGGCTAATTTCAGCCCTCGGTCGGGCATCTCTCATTATCTTCATCCTTGCATCCATGATTTTTATCAGTGCAATATCGCTTGGTATATATTATCTTCTTCTTCTCACCCAAACCTTTTTTATTTGTGGTGCTTCAACCATATATTAGTGTAAATATTTGCTTTGAAATAGATGTAAATTTTGTAACTTTGTTTCTTTGTTCGTAGGTGGAGTGGGAATAGTGAACATGATCGGCAAAATCCAACGGCACGAGTACATGGGTTTCGAGAACCCAAGTACGGTGGTTGACTTTTAGGAATTCTGGTTCAAATTTATGGTTTTTGGAATTCTTCTCTTTTAGGTGATGCCAATCGACTGTATTTATTTAGTGTGTAACTTGTTGGCTTATAAAAAGCTCTATTCTTGATGGCAAGACTTGTGGTCTTTTTGATTGTATGTCTTGGTGTCGTTTACTTAGATTTGAAAATTGTATTATTAGCACTATTCGTTTTTTTTTTGGTTGAAAATGTAATTTATTGCAACATATGGAAATAACTTTATTCAGTATCATTATAATTTATTATAATTTTATTTTCATGTGAATTAAGAAATTTATATGCCATCTTCATCTTTTTCTTATATATATATATATACTAGTATATCATCCCGTGCACGGACATATTTTTGCTGACAATATACATAAATAAAATTTACATATATAAATAACATAAGGTTCACATAGAAAATTTGCACAAAAAGAAAGACAAATAAATTGATTAACGACAAATATATGAAAAGTTAAATTAGATCAAATTGAAAAGATTACATTGATCTAATTTAAAATTAGTTCCTTGGGTACAAATAGTAATGTAATCTTTAAAGCTTGGTTTCTCTTCTTCTTATATTTTTCCTAACTTTTGACCTGGTCTTTGTGACTTATTTGGCTTCTTACATCAAGTGATTCACTCATAATCTCCATCTGCATACAATTTTATAAATCAAACCAAAACAATCAAATTAAAAAGTCAGCCTGTAATACATAAACTTTTGAAGACAAATCAATAATTAAAAATTACTACGAAACAATAGAAAACTAATTAAATGACCCAAATTACTTTCTCATTAGTCTGCCAAGTGCCAATAGGTAATATTCTTTATTACGTAATAGTGTATTTAAATTTAAATGACATAGATGATAGTAGATGTTAAGATATACATCATGCCTAAACCATCAAAGCTCTCATCGAAATTGCATATTGATGTGGAAGCATAGTTATCAACTTATCATTTATATATATGCACAGCTGCACATATTGAAGAACACGAAGATCAAAACAAAAAGTGATTTCAGACTTTTCCAACCATTCTTAAGAATAATTTCTTTTGTTTTTGCCATAAGCCTTACCTTAGAAAATAACTTCATTGGTGAATTTGATTGTGACTGTCTGAGAACGCATAATTTCATGGTTTATGCTAAACATCTGAAGAAAAAAAAAAGTGAATAACAAAGACTTTGAATTAATTAACCAAGAACAGTGATATATACATGCATGTAGCCAAAATACCTCTGTTATTTTTGTTATAGAATTTGGATTCTATCATCACAAGATATTCCTTTGCTCCTACAAAGATACACACATTAGTTTTAAAAACCAAAACTCATATAACTGAAACTATAGAGAAAAAATGTTGAAGTACCCACTGTATAAACGTTAAAACAGATAACGATGAAAATTCATTTCTTTGATCGAGTGAGAGGTTTTCAGTTTTCTGATGATTGTGTGTTGAAAAACTGATATATAGGGGTACAAAAAGATACAGATCATGGACTTAGAAAAAGATCATGGGGCAGAAAAATGTGGAGGTCAATAACTTCTTTCTAGTGATTTATCCAAAAACATCTCGATACATTTTTTACTTGCTATTTAAAAAAAAAAATTGTTAAATTTTCCATGTGGCAGAATTTTACTGGTCGTGTGACTTGTGATTTATAAGATAAAGTATATATTATAATATAAAGTTTGGTTATAAGATATTACTATATTAGTAACATTATCATAAGTTAATCGGCTAGAGCTGTTTATATTATAATAAGATAAGGTAAGTCTACAAAACCTTGGAAAATTTGTTATAATTTACTAATGGTTTGAATTGTTGGGCCGAGGTATTGGATCGAAACCGGCCCAATAACCAGGACGGAGACAAACCTTTTTTATTTTTTAAAGTTAACAAATCTTCACCATTTGTTCATTTTCCGTTTAAATCATATTAAAATTTGTAAAAATAATGCGGGAACTAAACATATTTAAGGCTTTCATCTTTGTTGATGGACACTTCATGTCATATTTTAGGGTTTAGATTTAGATTTTGATATCTTGATATAGTGAAATATTTTAAAAGTTATTATTATCATTATTATTTTTTCGGCACTACATTTCATTTATAATGACCATTTCTCAAAAAGTAAAGTAGAAATAAAAGTATAATTTTGGAAACTACCATTTTCATGTACCAATTTTTAAAATTTCCATTTTATCTAATTATTTTTCAAAATACCCCTTATAAAATCTAGAAATTTATAAAGTTTTCTAAGGGGTTTAAGTTACTTTTTTTTTGGCAAACAGGGTTTTAAGCTATTTCTGAATAGCAACTACTACTTGGAGATTTGATCTAAATATTTATAAGGTTTTACAAAGGTTTGAAAAAAGTTTTTATACACATATATCCCATATATCATAGCAGGTGGTCTAAATGACATATGCTTGTCCATATAAATAAATAAATTGTTGTCTTGTTTTTTAAAAATCTTATTTTCCTTCTAGTTCTATTACTCTCCATATAATTACTAAATCCATCATGATTATTGACTAATCCCATGAAAAATTCATCCTCCATATAATTACTCCAATAGTCTCTATTTAAGGACCATTGGAGTAAAATCCATATCTATTATAAGGCAAAAATAAGACTATTGAAGATGTCGTAAATCCAAATCAACTGCCCCACTTCGTCTAGCAAGTTCTTAACATAAATTATGATACTTTTCTTACGTACAAGTAGAAATCTTTCAAAAAAAAACAAAAAAGTCTTAAATTATGATACCAACCAAATTAATCAAACTTTAATTACACACATACACATTTTCTCTTTCTTTTTATTTATCTCCCTAATTGGCCCCATTCTTTAATGTATATAGTACAACAGGTGGACTGAATGACATTGTTGTGCAGTGCTAGTTCAAATAAAAGAAAAGTAGTTCTATTACATCATTACGTGACCTATAGTGTTGTCTCAATCTGCGTCATTAACGTTAACATATCTTCTTCATAAAAAGGGAATAAAATAAAAAAAAACCATAAGATACGTAATCGCTCTGTCTACTTGGCATAGGCATTCTTAAACAACATAATAATTAAAAAATCAGAGTTCTCTTCATTTCGAATATTCATTTTTTTTTTTTTTTTTTGTCGAGAAAATATTGAATCTCCCATGCACCTGTCGTCTGAATCCTGATCTCTCTTCTTTAGATCGTGGAAGCGACACCATTTCCTCCTCCTTTTTTGAATTTGTCTTCGCTTTGTTTTCTCCATCATCATCATTATTATTATTTTTTTTTCTCTTCCGTATACCAAAATGGCGAAATTGAAATCGGTAATCTTGGTTTTTCTCAATTTCGCTTTAGCTTTCGCCTTCGTCTCCGCCGAAAGAAGCTTTATTAAAGGAAAAGCTCAGAGATTTGATTCAGATGAAACGCGGGAAAACAATGAATCAAGTAGTTTCTTTCTCAAAGCCGTTAATTTTGTCTGGGAATCTGATCAAACTGGTTACCATCATGTTTGGCCTGTAAGTACCACTCATTCTCTCTCGTCTCTTGGTGAGATTGTAATTCTGTTCATTATGTGGGTGGTTTTGTTTTGTTTGTATAAACCAGGAATTTGAGTTTAATTGGCAAATCGTTTTGGGAACACTTGTTGGATTCTTTGGTGCTGCGTTTGGTAGTGTAGGTGGTGTTGGTGGTGGTGGTATCTTCGTTCCTATGCTTAGTTTGATTATTGGCTTTGATCCTAAATCTGCTACTGCTATTTCTAAATGTAAATATCCTCTTTTTTTTTTTTTTTTTTTTCTATATAACAACTATTATTCTCTTTGGTGCTATTTTTAGTTTAAAAAACTAATAGTGTCATGAGTTTTGTAGGTATGATTATGGGTGCTTCTGTGTCAACTGTGTATTACAATCTTAGACTGAGGCATCCTACACTTGATATGCCAATCATTGATTATGATCTCGCCTTGCTGATCCAGCCTATGCTTATGCTTGGTATTAGTATTGGAGTTGCGTTTAATGTGCTTTTTCCAGATTGGTTGGTCACTGTTCTACTCATTATCCTCTTTCTAGGTAAGGAGTTTCAGATTGTGTTATCGCCTTTTCCCCATCCGCGGTTTAAAGTCACCATTTTTATCAATGTTATCATGTATGCAGGCACTTCAACAAAGGCGTTTTTGAAGGGTTCTGAGACTTGGAACAAGGAAACTATAGAGAAAAAGGTACATCACGAACCTCTTGGGCAAACTGGGGTTGGTTGTATCATTTATTGCTAGACTGTACTAATCTTAATGAATAACAACCCATCAAACTATATTTATTTATTGTGCTACAGGAAGCTGCTAAGCGTTTAGAGTCAAATGGTGAGTTGAATATTTTTGTTTTTTAAATCGTTTTCAGGGCCTACCATTTTAAAACCTTTGTTTTGCATTTATTGGGAAAAGCATTGCTCACCTAATCAGCTTTTCTCATTAGGTGTATCTGGCACTGAAGTGGAATACATACCCCTTCCTGCAGCTCCGACCACTAACCCTGGAAACAAAAAGAAAGAAGAGGTATATGCTATTCTCTTTACATTACTGCTGGTTCTGTGTTTGGAAGTTATGTCACACAGTTAACAAACGCTAATGTGCTGCAGGTAAGTATTCTTGAAAATGTATACTGGAAGGAACTGGGACTTCTCGTGTTTGTCTGGGTTGTATTCTTGGCACTGCAGATATCCAAGGTTAAGTATTTTTTTCTTTATCTAGCAATACATATAGATATGTATCATTTGAAGATACTTGTTTTTATGTTCAAACTATATTGATACTTCTTCATGGTCTACTATTGAAACAGCAAAATCTGGCTACTTGTTCAGTAGCGTATTGGGTCATAAATTTGTTACAGGTACAAAGTCAATTAAGTTCTTTTTGCAGAGAAATCCACATATACTGCTTGCTTATAGATGCTTACAAATTATCCTACCGTCATACAGATTCCGGTTGCAGTTGGTGTATCAGGCTATGAGGCAGTAGCTTTGTACCAGGGTAGAAGAATCATTGCATCTAAGGGACAAGGAGACTCAAATTTCACCCTTGGCCAGCTAGTTCTTTACTGTACATTTGGCATACTGGCAGGCATAGTTGGTGGTTTACTTGGTTTAGGTGGAGGTTTCATCATGGGTCCATTGTTCTTGGAGCTCGGTGTACCACCACAGGTGGTTCTTTAACAAGTTCAGTAAAATATTTATCTATAAAAACAACATTATTAATCGAGAATGACTTGTTTTTTGTAGGTTTCAAGTGCCACAGCCACTTTTGCAATGACTTTCTCATCATCCATGTCTGTTGTAGAATACTATCTTCTCAAACGATTCCCTGTTCCATATGGTGAGTTCTATATCATTTTGTTCGATAAGGTCACATAATCGATTATATTTTCTTGATATCCTCATATTTTTAACTTTTTTATGCAGCTCTGTACCTTGTGGGAGTGGCAACGATTGCAGCTTTAGTTGGACAGCATGTAGTCAGAAGGCTAATTTCAGCCCTCGGTCGGGCATCTCTCATTATCTTCATCCTTGCATCCATGATTTTTATCAGTGCAATATCGCTTGGTATATATTATCTTCTTCTTCTCACCTAAACCTTTTTATTTGTGGTGCTTCAACCATATATTAGTGTAAATATTTGCTTTGAAATAGATGTAAATTTTGTAACTTTGTTTCTTTGTTCGTAGGTGGAGGGAATAGTGAACATGATCGGCAAAATCAACGGCACGAGTACATGGGTTTCGAGAACCTTGCAAGTACGGTGGTTGACTTTTAGGAATTCTGGTTCAAATTTATGGTTTTGGAATTCTTCTCTTTAGGTGATGCCAATCGACTGTATTTATTTAGTGTGTAACTTGTTGGCTTATAAAAGCTCTATTCTTGATGGCAAGACTTGTGGTCTTTTTGATTGTATGTCTTGGTGTCGTTTACTTAGATTTGAAAATTGTATTATTAGCACTATTCGTTTTTTTTGGTTGAAAATGTAATTTATTGCAACATATGGAAATAACTTTATTCAGTATCATTATAATTTATTATAATTTTATTTTCATGTGAATTAAGAAATTTATATGCCATCTTCATCTTTTTCTTTTATATATATATATATACTAGATATCATCCCGTTCCGGACATTTTTTGCTGACAATATACATAAATAAAATTTACATATAAATAACATAAGGTTCACATAGAAAATTTGCACAAAAGAAAGACTCGCAAATAAATTGATTAACGACAAATATATGAAAAGTTAAATTAGATCAAATTGAAAAGATTACATTGATCTAATTTAAAATTAGTTCCTTGGGTACAAATAGTAATGTAATCTTTAAAGCTTCAAGGTTTCTCTTCTTCTTATATTTTTTCCTAACTTTTGACCTGGTCTTTGTGACTTATTTGGCTTCTTACATCAAGTGATTCACTCATAATCTCCATCTGCATACAATTTTATAAATCAAACCAAAACAATCAAATTAAAAGTCAGCCTGTAATACATAAACTTTTGAAGACAAATCAATAATTAAAAATTACTACGAAACAATAGAAAACTATTAAATGACCCAAATTACTTTCTCATTAGTCTGCCAAGTGCCAATAGGTAATATTCTTTATTACGTAATAGTGTATTTAAATTTAAATGACATAGATGATAAGATGTTAAGATATACATCATGCCTAAACCATCAAAGCTCTCATCGAAATTGCATATTGATGTGGAAGCATAGTTATCAACTTATCATTTATATATATGCACAGCTGCACATATTGAAGAACACGAAGATCAAAACAAAAGTGATTTACTTTTCCAACCATTCTTAAGAATAATTTCTTTTGTTTTTGCCATGCCTTACCTTAGAAAATAACTTCATTGGTGAATTTGATTGTGATGTCTGAGAACGCATAATTTCATGGTTTATGCTAAACATCTGAAGAAAAAGTGAATAACAAAGACTTTGAATTAATTAACCAAGAACAGTGATATATACATGCATGTAGCCAAAATACTCTGTTATTTTTGTTATAGAATTTGGATTCTATCATCACAAGATATTCCTTTGCTCCTACAAAGATACACACATTAGTTTTAAACCAAAACTCATATAACTGAAACTATAGAGAAAATGTTGAAGTACCCACTGTATAAACGTTAAAACAGATAACGATGAAAATTCATTTCTTTGATCGAGTGAGAGGTTTTCAGTTTTCTGATGATTGTGTGTTGAAAACTGATATATAGGGGTACAAAAAGATACAGATCATGGACTTAGAAAAGATCATGGGGCAGAAAATGTGGAGGTCAATAACTTCTTTCTAGTGATTTATCCAAAAACATCTCATACATTTTACTTGCTATTTAAAAAAAATTGTTAAATTTTCCATGTGGCAGAATTTTACTGGTCGTGTGACTTGTGATTTATAAGAGTATATATTATAATATAAAGTTTGGTTATAAGATATTACTATATTAGTAACATTATCATAAGTTAATCGGCTAGAGCTGTTTATATTATAATAAGATAAGGTAAGTCTACAAAACCTTGAAAATTTGTTATAATTTACTAATGGTTTGAATTGTTGGGCCGGGTATTGGATCCAGAAACCGGCCCAATAACTTAACCAGGACGGAGACAAACCTGAAGACGCAGAGCCTCTGGTGGCGAACAAAGGACTAAGGAGAGAGACTCAACTCTGGTGGCGGGTAAACGAAACTCTGAGTCTGAGAGAAATGGACGAAGAGAGGATTCGAGAGAGAGAGAGGCTTCAGATCGAGCAGATTCGTGAGCTTGATTTCGAGGAACTACAGGTCGAAGAAGTCGATTACCTCCACGATTCCGATTCCGATTCCGATGATGATGTTGATCTCTCTGCATTTCCCTTTTCTTCCCACGCCCAAGCTTCGTGAGCAATCAAATCTCTCCTCGTATACGATCGTTTTATTACCTGCACACTCTATTCTTCGTTTCATTTGCTCTTTCTCAGTGTTGTTTTACAGTATTGAATCAGTTTTTGATTTTCCAGTTTTTGCATTACTTAGGGTTTAGTGATCTTATAGGTAATGGATCTACGAAACAGTGATTTGATTATTCTTTGGGTGTGTGAGGAATCAATCAAGCTGTTGCTTTCATCTTTAGTACTAACAACCTTAATACTCGTTGTATTTTCTGACTTTTGGATTTGGGTGATGCTTGACCAGTGGTAACCTTGGTGATGATGAACTTATTTTCAACCCAGCTTTGTCTTCTTTACATACCTATCTTGGCGGTATGGATGGATTCTCTCGTCTTGTGTGTTTTCTTATATGTTTGCCACATCTGAGCTTACGTTTTTGTATTGTTTAATAACAGAGGTTGAGGACACTCCAAACAGAATTGCTTTTGCGGATGGAGGCACAGTATTGAAGATCCCGCTTTTCTATCTTGAAGGTATTTATAAAAATAAATATGGAGTGGTTATAGTTTTCTTCTTGTAGTGGTTACATCTGTAGCATTAATCTAAGAATCATCTTCGGACATTAGGTGCTTACTTGAATTGAACAAGCACACTATGTTTCTTCTTCAGATTAACTTGAAGTGCATTTTCTATAAACCAATTCGTGTGTATGGTGTGAAGAGTCATCTGTCCCCTCTTAGTGTTTTGTACCCAGATATATGTGTAACAAATTGACCCTGCTGCTTTGCAATACTTCAGGAGTGGTTCTGTTTCCAGAGGCAACACTACCCCTTAGAATTATTCAGGCTAGTTTCTTGGCTGCTGTTGAGAAAGCTTTGAACCAAACTAATGCTCCATCTACGATAGGTGTGGTAGGTTACTTAGTCTTTTGCTTTGTTTGGTTTCGGTTCGATATATTTCTTCTACAAGAAAAAAATTACTCATCTAAAATTTATCCTGTTATATTCAGATCCGTGTTTACAGAGAAGGTGCTCAGCTCAAGTATGCCAGTGTGGGGACAACAGCAGAGGTGATCTTTCTAAATTTTCTCTTTTCTCATTTCTTTTTCTTTCTATTGATTGTTAGATGAAGTTACACCTGTCAGATTTCTGTTCTAAAACATATTTTGCTTTTGTCCCATCTTAAGACCTCCGCGGTTTTGTATTCAAAATTTTCTGCAGTTTTTGTATGGAATTGTGGGATCTGATGTGATTGGTGTTAGCACGAACATCTCTTAAGATATAAATACATTTTAGAACTGGCATCCTCGTTGATCAATTTCTTGCTTAAAATACTGTAGATTTTTATATTATGTGCGCAATGTTTCTGGAGCAATGCCTGAGAATAGGGTCTTGATGCAGACAGTTGGGAAATGCCGTGGTTGTTGTTTTATATATTTAATTGGTGGGAATTATTTGTATTTCTAGTTCTCAATATGTAACATACTATTCTTGGTGATAATCGCAGATACGACAGTTCCGTCGACTTGGTGATGGTTCATTCAATGTTATTACTCGTGGACAACAGCGGTTCCGTTTAATGCGTCGTTGGACTGGCATTGAAGGATTTGTATGGACATTCTCTCATATATATACATAGGCATTCCACCTCTTTTATTAGTGAAAGAGGGGAATGCATCTTTGTTTATTCTGTAAGAAGCTTATATCTCATGAAATCCTTCTTGCAGCCTTGCGGAGAGGTACAAATTGTTGAGGAAGATGTACCCCTGAGGACTCCCAGGGATGCGTTTGGAAAACTGGTACC